>JADKLZ010000728.1:3747031-3757409 GCA_021533235.1 Biomphalaria straminea | reverse complement strand
TCTTAACGTGCGAGATGTCTTAGACCACCCTGCTATGCGCGTGTATGCGCCAGTGTATCGGATGATATTAGACTTGTCACTTGCGCTGAGAAGTGCACGTGCGAAGCTGACCACGTGCAAGGCGGCCAGCCAATCATTGCCCACCAGGTGACTTCTCAAAGAAAAACGTCCAAAAGTCACCGTGACTCATTAAGCACCAAATAAACATGGCCGCCGCGTCATTAGTGACCACCATTGCTGTCCCTAGTTTTTGTTTAAAAAAAAAAAGACTGTCCCCTATCAGTATGTTTGAGACGATATGAAAATATTGCATATAAAAGTTCATTTAAACTTGACAAGCGAAACAGAAACGTAGTTTTACAAAGCTTATATCAACTCTGTCTGTCTGTCTGTCTGTCTTGTCAGGTAAAAAGTCTGTACACGTTATTTCTCAGACATATCAACCTTGAATCAAGCTGAAATTTAACTCAATTATTTATTTTACTTGCCAAAACAAGAATCAATTAAAAAAAAACAATTAGTTCATTAACTATTTTGTTTGGTATATCGAACAAGGGATATAAATTCTACTTGACTGAAAAGGTTGTGGGCCTATAAGTGGAATTAGTCCCCTATATTATCAGCAAAAAGAAAAGTGTGTAAATAACTATAATACGAGTTTTCATAAGCAGCTCGCTGGCACAGTGGTTACCGTGTTGTCTTGAGTTCCAATTCAGGTCGCTCATTTTTTAAAAATATAAATACATTTGAAAGCGATCACCCACATACCCCCTTCTATTTTTGTCCTCATCCCTTTACAACTGGTCCAGACACGTGATATACCATTTTTATGGATGTTGTAAGTCTAAGTATGTGCCCCGTTTCTGTTGTGGGGGTCACACGAATGCATCTAGCCCCCCCCCCCCTTAAATAATGTTATGTATAATTGTTTCTCCATTGCGATTTTTTTTTTAATTCTTTCTTTGAAAAGAAGATAGGCCTATCTTTTCTGACCCTCAGTCTTTGTTTTTTAGAGAGAAGAAATAGTACGAGACAACTCAGTCTTAGTAGCGGAAATACAATCATGCAGCCTCAGAATTCGGATTTCCCAATGAGCAAGAATGCAAATCTTTATTGTTTCTTAACTTTCAGTGACTCTATATAACAGTAAGAATTACCTATATTGATTTTATTCACGCTATGCACTGCATTCACTTTCTAGGATTTATGTTGGATAAAGATTGGTCTTTTTATCGTCACACATAGTAACACTGTAATACATAATAAACCATGATTTAGTTAAGGGTAAAGCCCTGGAATGAATTTTGAGTGTATTTGTAATTGAATATGCTGCTCCTTTTGTATTTTTTATAGCACTTCCTTTCTGTTTTATTTTTAGTATGCATATTTTTAAATGTTGGTACTTTATTATTATTGAAGGTGACACCATGGGCGCACTGTGTTCAGGACTGACCTTACGAGTTGCGGGGCCCAATTTAATGGATGCTTGCGAGGCCCCTCTTCTATTTTTTTTTTACAATAACAACTATTACTATTACTTTGATCATTATATTAACATTTGTTATACAACATGCATAGGAAGCAACTCAAGTAGGCTCCAGAGGGTTAATTACAGTTACGTCAGCTGTACGGCCTGTACGATACACTAAAATATGTTAACCCTTGAAGTCCTACGTCTTTAAAAGCCTGTGACAAGATACATGACTAACAGTGATTTGCTAAATGTAAATTGCGGGGCCCTTGCCAGGCGCGTGGCCCATTGTGGATAAATTGGCCAAATTGGCCGGACTTGATTGTCGCTAACACTCGTAAATCTTAGCAAACACACCAAATATTTGTAAAGACAAAGTGTACTAGATAAGTGTTGATAGTAATATCGATATTCCAATTATTCATCAGATCTCTCTTTCAAACTGCCATCATCTCTGTCTGTCTCTCTATCTCCCCCGCCCACACACACACAGACTCGCATATAAACGCACAGACAGATAATGAGTTTCTTTCTACCTCAGTTCTCTTTGTAGCCCCATCTTCCCCCGCAATCGTCTGCCAGCTATCTCTTAGATATGACCTCGTTAAATTCCAACAAATCGCTTTCTTAATACAACGCAATGACATCATCAATCGTTGCGTTCACGTCACTCTAACGTTTTCCTTTAGTGATAAAAACATACAAAATGTCTTTTCAAAAACCTTTTTTTTTTTAACTCGTCCTCTGAAAAGAGATAGTATGGGCCTAGTAAACTGAATAATTATAAAAATAAATTCAGAAGGAGGAAGACCAAGTAAGGGAATATCTAGAATCTTTAATAAGAAGGCGATTTTTCAATTTTTATTCTCGTACACAAAATATAAACTTATACACTGAAGAATTTCAAGCATGGCGGGAAAACTATAAATAGCTAGATTTTCGGTGTACCCGGTGCGTTGTAACCGGTCGTTGTAATGTAGTAGCAAACTGCTGGTAGACATGTAAACCGTTGTATGTGTAATATATCTAGACTATTAAAACTTGAAATAGTTAACTTCATTTTGCGGATAAAACTAAATGGAACTCTTATTTATAATATTGACTAATATCTCTTAATTTTCCCCGACTATGTCAGGTACCTGTTAGAACTAGGTGGACTCAGAGGCGCCCAAAGATCCGGAAATAAAAAATCTGAGTCGTCACCATTTATAAGCCCCCATGCACTAGAGCCTCGTGCTGGGATTAATCCCTTACAGTACGGTCCAGGTATCTGGCAGTGCTCCTTAGGGTCTGCCTGTCTCCGTACAGGGCGAGACCCCAGCATGCTTCAGTTCTGTTTCAAGACTAGTCGTATCTATGAAAGTGTTTCTGAGCACCCTGCCCTCTTAGAGAATGCGGGCAGAGGTTTCGTCTTCTGCGTGACAGTGGCGACATCTGGGATCGTGGTTCTCTCGTTTCCGAGCGAAGTAGGCTCCTATCGGACAGTTTCCAGTGCAGTTTTCACCAGGATTAGAACCCCGGGACCCCCAGTTCAGAAGCCTAGCGCTTTACCGCTTAGCCACTGAGATTGGATACCAAGATCAACTTCCATGAATTGAGTCTTAAAACTATAGCCCAGTGTTTCTCAAACGGTGTTCCACTGAGCCCTTGTGTTCCGCGAGGCCTGAATAGGTGTCCCACAAACTATTGGAATATTTAACTAGTAGGCCACCGCGTCAATTAATCGCTCTAAATAAAATAAAACAAGCGAAGTATAGGGTTGGACACTACGAATATGCGAAGTGTTCCGTTCATTAAAAAGGGTTAGGGAAACACTACTATAGCCAGGGGCGTAGCTAGAAATTTTCCATTGTTTTTGGGCTCGGGGGGTGGGGTTGAACTCTTGGGGGTGGGGGGCAGCAATTTGCGTAATATTTAATTTTTAATTAAAAAACACTTTTTTGGGGGGCTCCCCTCAAGTGGGGACCCGGGGGGGGGAATCCTCAAATTCCCCCCTTCTCCCTTACCCTAGCTGGCTATAGCCCAATACTTGGTATTCAGTTGGTAAAAGTGAAGTTTCGCGTCCTTCACATTGTCTATTTTATTAAGTGACCTGTCAATTGGTAATTACTCTCACTAAATAAAATCAGGGCTTTCGTTTAAAAATCTATATTCGACGAATTAATCCAAGCTTTCTAAAAGGGTTAGCAAATGCGTTCCAAGTGAGTCATTCTCAAGGAAGGATAATTCTTGAGTTTAGTTATAAGATATGATTTTTTTAGTATGAGCTATCTCCCTTTTCAAGTTAATCCTAGGCTTGATAGATAATCGTGCAGGCAGCTACCAGTACAAAGAAAAGCGGATGTTGATTCTAGTTGGAATCGATCTTTGTTTCGATTATATTTCTCATCGCTTTCTTTTAAATTCCATTGAATTCTCTAGATGTTGCTTGATTGCGCTGCTAAGCGGTTCATAAGGGTTTGCATAATGAGAGAATTGGCAGTAGGTGGTCGAAGGGTCGAATCATGGCTCTCTAGTTCAAGTCCCGAAGAAGACTGGAATTTTGAACTTAAAAGGTTGTTTAGTGTCACAAGTCAAGCTGTTACTTCTGCTTGTGGGATTCAATTATTTATAAATTATGTTTAATATTGAAACCAAATTTACATCCGCTACTTGAACAGATATTTGCAAGAATTTGGGTTATTTTTTATTACATACCACTACGAAAGGTTTTGTTTTGTATGCGTTTTGTGTGAATTTATGTGTATGTTTTCATGTAATCTGTGTTCCTTGTCATGTCTGTGTCTCTTGTTTTCGCCCACTCTGGTTCTTATCTTATCTTATCATGTTATACATTTCAGACGTTATTTCAAAGCGAAGATAATTGCATCCTACACATTTCATGTGATAATCTTATCATGCATGTTTATCAGTAACTTAAAATCTGGCCGATTCGGGCAACCCATTCTATCATCTAGTAGCACTAGGGAAGAAGGAGCACTTGTACGGATTCGTCCTAGCATATAAAATAAGAAATATCCTCTATCTGTATCTCTTAGTCTTTTATTAGGTTTTGTTTTTCTATTAGTCTTTTCTCTCTCTCTCTCTCTCTCTCTCTCTCTCTCTCCTACAGCCTCGCTTCCATCAGTTGTCTGGTCCATGATCTGCTGCGATGGGTCACACACAAAGACAAAGACCTCGGCGTTCATTAATCACTTCCTGTGTATACAGTGAACAAAATATTGTTATAAGCGATCAGAGGTAAAGATACCGAGGGGGCAGGGAAGAGACACGGAAAAGCTGTGTCGCCTGGGAGTTCGAGAAAGGTGGAAAAAAAAAAAAGGGGGGGGGGAAGGATTGTCAAACAGGGGGAGGCTTCAGTACACCTTAGATATCTGTCGCGAGCTAGAAACGTAAACAATAACGGTGATTGGTCACTGCGTGCACGTTCACACACGCGCATGCGCACATGTATATACACAGATTGACACACACACACACACACAAAGGTAAATGTAAATACCGAGAAGAAAAAAAAAAGAACGGTAACCCGGATATTGTGTAAGAGAGATTCAACGTGAGCTGTCGGCACTCATCTTTCCGGTAATTAGACCACTGTGCAAACTGAAAAAAGGTCTCAGGGAGGGTTGCGAGAAGAGAGAAAGAGGAGGAGGAGGGAGGTATAAAAGAGAGGAGTGAGTAGATCAAACATTGCCCTTTTTTTTTGTTTTGTTTCGGAGCTTCAATCTGAGAGCGTGATCCTATCTCAGCTTTAGTCTCAGACCTCCAAGTTTTCATTGCGATCGTGTTTCAGTAGCTTTGTATTAGCGTGTGCGAGATTGTAGTTTAGTGAGTGATTGGTGAAGGTACCAATTTAAAGTGATCAAACACCCCCCTCCCCCCACACACACAGCCCCCCACCCCACTCTTCCTTTTTTTTCTGACTGGGAAAAAAACAGGAAAAAAAAAACAAGTAAACGAAGAAAAAAAAAAACCCAGCCAGGATGTAGAGCAAAGCAGAACTCGCTCGAGCCTCGTCCACATGTGAACAAAAGGCTCGCGGAGTCTAATTACCGAAACGTGAGCAAATTAACGCCAATTATTTCCCCCCGTGGATCAATGGGGTGTAGCCTGGGCTAGAGTGTTATAGATCCCTGTCCCTCCCTGTAGGTTCTCAATGTAGTTTTCAGGGGGAGGGGGGGAAGCACCCGCGAGCTGGGGCGATAGAAAAATAAAAAACGATACTGAGATAGATGTTGAAGATTAGAAATGATTAAGTAACAAGTTCCTTTAATCACACGTTCTATACTGTACAGTGTTACTGTAGAATGATGCAAGTTTTTAATCGCACTTATATTTGACCGATTCCACGAATGCATAAGATATCGATACCACACGAGGATCGATTTGTGTATGAGGCGGGTGTTTGTGATAGTGATTATTTATAGTGTATTTATCTTTAAGTATATTGTCTATTATAATAAGGTATAATAAAGTATAAAACTGGTTTTGTTATGTTTGAAAAAAAAAGTTACTTCTATATTCTATTTACACATTTAAATTTTTAATTAGAAATGGATTCTACTATATTCAGTTTTTGATCACTCATTAACTATATATATATAGTCTATGGTATTTCCTATATATATATAGTAAAGGAAGTAAAGTGTCCCCTTCAGACCTTGTGATCTATGGGTAAGATGATGTTAAGGTCATCTGTTTCTTTGGCCAACGGTTAACGAGCAGGGTGTTATGTGGCCAGCACAACGACCAGCCGCCTTTACTTCCCCAACTAAAGTCAGGTACTTTTAGAGTTGGGTGGACTCAGGGGCGCCCTAAAATCCCGAAATTCAAAATCCAAGTCTTCACCGGGATTCGAACCCAGGACCTCAGGTTCGGAAGCCAAGCGCTAAACCATTCGACACCGCGCCACCCCTTCATATATATAGTCTATGGTTTTTCCCTGTGTGGCCAAGGCGCTAGTATTTCTTTCCCTACGATAGACACCGACTTTCTAATTTCTATGAAAAGTTTTAGAACCGTTTTCGAGATCCTTGTGCAGGTTTCATGAAGGTATAGGTTGAATTGAGGTATGTAAAAAAAACGTATAAAAATCCTGCAACTTTTGTAGCAGAACATCAACATTGGTTCAATATTCTATGCTTATACAGCGCTAATTTTACATAGATGTGTATTACATCGGAAAAGAGGTTTATTACGTCATCAAAACTTGATGTTCATTAGCTGACGGTTTGCGTAAAATGTTTCTTTTATTTCTTCAACTCCTGAATCAATAATGCCTTACATTAGGAAATTCCTTTCAAGAACACGATAGTCCTTTTAAAACCGATGTTGGGTCTTGGCCTAGATATACATACAAAAATAATTGAAATGTATTTATATGTATACTTTGAAAAATTATAAAAGTCAAGATTGAGTTTTCCTGTTATAGCCAACAAGCTAGTATTTGTTTTCCCAACAATTAAAAATTTATAGGAAAATCCTTAGAGCCTTTTTTGAAAACCGTGTCCAGGTTCCACCCTAGCTAGGTTTATTTCATGAATGTCTGACTTTAATAGAGGTATTAGAGAGAGAGAGAGAGATAGAGAGAGAAGGAGATGGAGAGGGGGCGAAAGGGAGAGGAAGAAAGAGAGAGGGGGAGAGAGAGGGGATAGGAAGAGAGAGAGACGGAGATTAAGGATAGAGAGGGAGAGGAAAGAGAGAGAGAGAGAGAGAGAGAGAGAGGGAGAGTCAGGAAGAGAGAGAGAGGAAAGAGAGAGAGAGAGGTGATAAGAAGAGAGAGAGAGAGGGGGGAGAGTCAGGAAGAGAGAGAGAGGGAGAGGAAAAGAGAGAGAGAGAGAGAGCGAGGGAGAGAGAAGGAGAGGGGGAGGAATAGGGAGAGAGAGAAGGAGGGCGAGAGGAAGATTGAAGGTAAGGGAGAAGAAGCGAGGGAGAGAAAGAGAAAACAGGAGATAAAAAATGAAACAATTGGTTTCTATAAGCTTGCAGATTTTTTTTTTTTGTTTGTTGTTTTTTTTTGTTTGTTTGTTCTTTTTTAGAAAACACTATCTGTAAACAACAATGTGTTAGAGTTTTATGACTTTTAAAGTAATTCTTCATTTTATCCACTCTTTCTAACATATCACCACATTTCACCACATTCTATGTTCTGCACAACAGATACACATAAAAATGAGTTTTTTTGTTTTTTTTTATAGTTATTCTCCATACACTAAAATCGCCAATGATTCATAGATTGGAACATAACAGTGATTACCCAAACTGACAAGATCGCCTCCAGATTTTTTTTTACCTGTTGGGAACCTCCCCAGGTGTGGTCCACGAGAAGCAGCAGAGAAGATCGACTGTCGGTGATGGGCGGTGTGTGTGTGGGGGGGGGGGGAGAGACATTGGTCAACACTACTAGCCCCGTGCTGGAGCCGTTCACACGCTACCTGACAAACAGAATGCGTGCTCTTTCACGCAACGGCCAGGGGGCCTAAAGATACCCCTCGGGTCGATGCCGCGAGACGATCGAGAAACTCAAGGAGGTGGGTGAGAGGCCCGTGCTTGTGTGTGTGTGGGGGGGGGGCTGTAATGGTGTACTACAAAAAAAAGTATGAGTAGCATCAAGTCTTCCTTGTCGAAGATAGGTCATATTTCATGAGATTTGTGACATATCATCTCAAGTGCTGGCGTTGGCAACGGTCATGCCAGAATTGTGTGATTGTGGGGTTAGTGTGCGCAAATCAACGTCTGCGCAGTTCATTAATATGTATTTAGAACAGTCCGCACTGTAAATGGGGTCATTTGTACGCTACATAATCGCTACATCTTTTAATGTACCAAAACATTTTATGTTCCAGAAAAGTTCTCTAGACGTTTCCAAATCGAGGCTGGTCTATAGTTACAAACTTTCCCAAACGAGGCTTGTTATTTTTTCCCTCGTGCGCATAGACCTAGACACCACCGGTTCTCTGACATCTCATCATACGAGACATTTCATCATATGAGACATTTCATCATACGAGACATTTCATCATTGCAACATTTCATTATTATAGCAATTCATTATCACAGCCCTAGTCCTTACCCTAAATGTGAAATAAGGAATTACTATTACTAACAGTTTTATCACTTAATATCGAATCACTTAATTAAGATTTTATCACTAAAAGTCATATCGCTATAATCAAACCACTAAGTCGAAATTTTGATATTTCACGTCAAAACAATAATAATAATAATATTTGGTCATACACAGAGAAGTGAAATATAATTTATTTTTGTAATTATAAAAGGCATAAAAAATTTTGTTTGTGTCATAAGTCTATGTGTATACATAGATACCATATTTCCAACATGTTTGGTATGTGTTTATTCTTTGTTTATTATGTGTGTGTTTGGAAACAACGGCCGTCTGCTAGACTCTCATCCTAATGACTCCTGACTCATACCTCTCTTCATACAGGGAGTCTCAATTTATTGACTGCAGTGTACAACTTTGTTGTCACTTAATTGTTGCATGGACATCAACCGCGGCTTTTTTTCCCAAACTCTCTTCTCGAATTCATTGGCATTGAATAAAATAAAATAAAGTTCTGATTATGATTATTAGATAAATGGTGAGACTGTCCTTAAACTTCCGGTTAGCGTGATGATCAGAGGTCATTGGTGAATTTGAAAGATAGAAAAAAAAAACAGCCTCGCAATTTTGGATGAGAGAAATTTATGTTTAGAAAGTGAAATAGTTTATTTGTTTTGGCGGAAGTACACCATGGCGGATGTATACCATTGCGGATTTTTACCAACGTGAAAGTATGCCATGGCGGATGTATAATTGTTGGATTTATACCACCGTGGAAGTATGCCATGGCGGATGAATACCACGTCTTTATTTATTCTTAACTCCTCAAGTTCGTAACGTTCTAAATTTAGAGCATGTTAAAAAAAAAATATATTCTCATAACAATGTTATCGACGTAAGCTAAAACTGAGACTGCCCCCTCATCTCTTCCTGTTTTGAGATCCACTGATGCTGATCCATTAACAAAACATCTCATTTGCAATTGAGTTATAATTAAAAGGCCAGGAAACGTTCCCACCTTCTATCCAAACCAATGTATCGTATATGTGTGTGTTTGTTTGTGTGTGTGTATGTTTCGGATGTACGATTAATCTCGTTAAGTGACAACGCGGTCCAGGTTGTCAAAGAAAAAAAAAAACTGGCACCAACTGGCTGTGACATGCAACCTTTTGATCTTAGTGACCTGTGTCGGACCGCTGGATAGTCATAAGTGCTGAGCCGAAGGCTCTTCGAGCACTAAGTTTGAAAAAAAACCTGTCTGACCTCACTGCCCGAAAATCAAACAGTAAAAAAAAACAAACCTGCGGACCAACAGGCCTGTCTGGGAGCGACCCGAGTCAATGCTTATAGAGCATTGCTGTTTCCAATACCACTCGGTGGCACCGGGGGCCTCCACCATCTACCTTCGTTGTACCAAGCTAACTGTGCAGAATCCGCCATTGATGAGACGGTCCCTTGAGGAACAGCGCATGGATTTGTGACTGGTTTGTGGGAGCTTTCTTACAAATCCGCACCGTGAAGGGGCAGACTCTCGTCCGCCCATGGGCACTCCCACGGGAATCATATTTGTTACCCTTTCGCCTAGCCACTTCCTCTAGTGAGCCGTTTCCACGGGAGCGCCACGTTGAGGCAGGGTAACGTGGCTGCACTGCAACCTGGACAGGTAGAGGACAGGTAGAGGACAGGTAGTAGAGGACAGGTAGAGGACTGAAGACAAAGTAACGGTGACTGATATTGTCACTTATTGTCTTGGAAAACACGAGCAGGACAAAGAGATTGTTCTATCTACAGCTCAACTTAATGTTCTGGTAGATTGTTCTATCTACAGCTCAACTTAATGT
>JADKLZ010000728.1:3723770-3745262 GCA_021533235.1 Biomphalaria straminea | reverse complement strand
AGGCCTACACACACTATAGGCCTACACACACTATAGGCCTACACACAATATAGCCTACACACAATATAGGCCAACACACAATACCCAATTTAAATAGTTGCAGGCTTTCTGAAACGTTTTCTGCGAGGTATCATTTTTCTGAACGATCCAAAATTAATTGGTGGCTAACTAGGCCTCCCAATTGAAAATTAATATTTGCATTCAGATGTTGGGTGTTATTCACATGTGCGGTAAAAATCAGCGAGATACACCGTGACCTCCGTGACCCCGTTGGCTGTGGATACACGCGGAACGACAACACGCCAAGAGTCGACAGAAAACGCGCTGACTTCAGTTTCTAAGAAGGCGGGATGCTGCAAAGTACAATCACTACCCATGCCGCCAACAGAGAAGCCTACTAAGCCGTAAACATGAAATAAGAACCAAGAAGACGTCTCAAGGCGTTATAGTTAAGTTATCAGTCAAAAGATTAAGAACAATTTAGATTGACTTTTGACTATAAAAGCGAGATTCTGGCAATCTTGTGAAAAAGTGTGACAGACGGCTAATAGACGGACTGTCATGCCAAAGTCGAGACGTCTGGTCTCATCTTAACTGGTGATACATATTTAAATCCGTATCAAATCGTTTCAATGCACTATAAATAAACATGACGTGCAACAGAAAGGGGTCCAGGGCTGAAGACACTAGTACTAGGAAGAAAGTTGAAATGGTACGAAGCTGGAAGCCGTTTTCCTAATTTAGTGTGTGTATGTGTGTGTGTGTAAGGGGGGGTGTTAAAATGCAAGTGTTTCGTCGTACTGTGTAATAGATTTCTGGACAGGGGTAATGGATTCCACAGTCAGTAGAGCGAATAGGGACGTCCTACCGCGTTCTGTTCTCTGTTGCTATGGTAACTGAAACATGTATTTAATTTTGTTTGTAAGTTTTCAGCATTGCATGTCTGTTTATCTCATCGCTCTCTCTTTCTCGCTTTTTTCCTCCATTTCTTTTTTTCTTTCTTTCTCTCTCTCTCTCTCTCTCTCTCTCTCTCTCTCTTTCTTTCTTTCTCTCTCTCTTTCTCTGTTTCATCTATTTCTTTATTTCTCTTTCTCACTCTCTTTCTCTCTCTTTTTCTCTCTCTCTCTTTCTCTCTCTCTTTCTCTCTCTCTCTCTCTCTCTCTCACTTTCTTCCTTTCTTCTCTTCTCTCTCTCTCCCCCTATCTCGTTATTTCTTCTTTGAACTTTTTTTTCTCTTTTCTTTCTATCTTTCGATTATTCGTTTCCTATTTTCCTTCTTCTTCTTCTTCTCTCTCTCTCTCTCTCTCTCTCTCTCTCTTTCTTTACAATTACATTAAAGAAAAGCGCCCTGGCCACTTCAAACCGGTGACATTTATTATGTATGACTTGATCTCCGGGGACTTATGGCATC
Source organism: Biomphalaria straminea (assembly GCA_021533235.1). NCBI lineage: Eukaryota > Metazoa > Mollusca > Gastropoda > Planorbidae > Biomphalaria > Biomphalaria straminea. The sequence goes on along the minus strand of JADKLZ010000728.1, from coordinate 3,743,851 downwards.
CAACTTAAAAATAGTTTCAGCTGAAAGGAGTCCTCCAGCTATGACGTCCTTTCCTAGATCTGAACTTCTGTTTCTCTCCTATGGAAGCTACATGAGTATTTGAAAAAATGAAACAAAACTTTTGTGTAGATTGTCTAGGTCAGTGCTAGGAAAGGGGGTAGAGTATTTCCGGTGGGAAAGGGGGCGGAGTGTTCTGGGTTGAAAAATGTAATATGTAAAGAAAAAAAAATTTTTTTACATTAACTCTTACTTTTTGAAGCTGATGGTAGGAGCACTTTTTTTTTAAAGTTTTAAGTTCGAACCCACGAATCTTTGACCTTTGACACGCCTTTTCCTTTCCCCCCAAACATGGATGGATGCCTGGTCAAGCGGTTTGCACGCTGGACTGTCGTATCGATTTACCGATGGTCCCGGGTTCAAACCCTGCCCGCTCCCATCCCCCGTCGTCTTGCGGGAGGTTTGGACTAGGAAATAACTATCTTCAACTCTGAAGGAATTTACGAAACATGTAAAACATTTCACAAACAAACATTTTACAGAAGAAAATAAAAAGATCAACAATGTCTCTTAAGCTGAAATCCCAATCGCCTGGACTATGCGGTTTAAATGGTCGAGGGATAGAGCGATTGATTTGGAACTGAAGGTCTAGAGTTGAAGTCTGTAGAGTTAAAACGTCCCGTATTTCCGAAACAAATAATTATTCCCTAATTGTGCCATAACAATTTATAGTAAGTTCCATTTATAGTCCTACTATAAAATGTCGCCGTATTTCGTCTTTGAAGTATGTGTGTTTTTATGTGCGCGCGAATGGTGGTATATCATCTTCTGGATTGGATCGTCTGCTAGCTCCTAACGTTGTTGTCATTGAGCCGTCTGCTGTTATATAAAACAAAACAATAGATGTATCGGGTACTGCTGTAACAATGGTACCTTACAGTTACCTCCCCTGCCCACGAAATTATCTGACAGATGGTCTAATACGGGGCGTCTGTTTCCCGGTCAGGTCGTCTTACAGTCTCATGCCTAGTCGCGCCAGTCCCTTCAGTACAGATTTTGAGAACTCCTAACAGGGCACTAAAAAATAACAACTTTTTTGGTTCCCATTTTTTTAAAATAACGAAACAATGTTTCAATATTGTAATTATTCCTTGTCTTTATTTTTTGTTTATTTCAAATGTTTAATGTGTAAAAAATGTATATTAAACTATTGGATTTGAAAGCAAGTGTTGCCATGACTACCAGGAACCCGCCCATTGATTAGAGGTCGCCCTAGTCAGCAGACGATTAATACTTTTTAATCAAATTAAGCCGAGGTGCTAAATTTAGTGAGCTATCGTTGCTGCCGCTAGAAGAGGGAAAGGGAGGGAGATGGCGCGGGGGGGGGGGCGGGGGCCAATGACCTCATGGAGGGCAGACCTGGGACTCGTGAGCTGGAACACAGGGTGTCGTTACAACATGTTGGGGCTGTCCTCCCCAGTCCATCGTAGCGCCCTGACATGATGTGACAAGTTGTCAACTAACTTCTGGATGATTCGCTCTCCGACATAGTTTATAAGGGGACCCCCGGGACTCGGGACAGAGAAAAAAAAAAGGAGAGTTGTAACTTTGGGGGCGGGGGGGGGGGAGGAGGGGGGAGTTACACCGACATTTTTGTTCTCCAGTACAATTAACATGACACCGCTTTTTTCCTCTGATAAAAGAAATTGTAAGATAAGTGGATATACCTATTGTCGAAGACTGGCGCAGACGGTGAACTCAAATAGACAACGACTTTGACTACGTGAGTTGTGAAAAAAATATTTAGGTCACGTACTAAAGCCAAGTTAAATACTGTTCATTTCCGTAAAAAAAATTTGGACTCGAAAGTATATTCTTCTACTTCCTCTTATTCATCTTATTATTATTATTATTTTGTTAGAAAAGAACGAGTGTTCATTCTCTGGCGCAGCCAGGGTCGAGTTTCGTTAAAGGGAGACAAAATTTATCGTATTCCCTTTATCAGCTTCCACTGAGGAATTTTCTGGTGATGTGGCAGGTCTGCAGCAGTACCGCCCTCTGACAGGCAACGAGAATGTTCCTAGGAATGCCCAGGGCCTTGAATGTATCTGTGAGATCAGTTGTTATTATCCCCTCGGTTGACATGACAATGGGGTATATTGTTATTTTAGATAACTTCCACAAACGCTTATTCTCCAAGCCTAGGTTCACATAGGTCGAGTTTCGTTAAAGGGAGACAAAATTCATCGTATTCCCTTTATCAGCTTCCACTGAGGAATTTTCTGGTAATGTGGCAGGTCTGCAGCAGTACCGCCCTCTGACAGGCAAAGAGAATGTTCCTAGAAATGCCAAGGGTCTTGAAGGTATCTGTGAGGTCAGTTGTTATTATCCCTTCGGTTGATAGATAGATAGATAGGGGGCAAATCTATAAATACAAGTTTAGATTCCAATGTTCGATTGTATTATTGATGAACTGTTTTAAAATCGATTCATTAAAAAAACAAGACGGAAACAGAAAACGAATTAAATGAAGTGTTAGGGAAAATGCGAACCAGAAAATGTAATTTTCCTCTTTCAGACTCATCGCTGCGCGGCACCAGACGATAAAAATCCTGCAGAAATGCCAACCTTATGCAGAGATCATTTTTCTAATGGATGAACCGTCCTGTGAGACTTGGCGGGAAAATGTCGCCCTGCGGAAGTGATTGGCGATTGGGTTATTGCTATAAAAGGTCATGCGCATGGGCGGGGGGGGGGGGGGGGAGTGTATTGGAAAAAGAAAGAGGGAGAAAAAAAAATAATATAAAAAAAAAAACCAACTTCTGTGAAATAAAAATCTAGGACATAAAAATTCGTTCAGAAGTGAGACAAAACTAGAGGGCGGCAAAAGTTGTGAAGCTTCGATGGTCTCGCCAGCTCTATACTAAAGAGCGGACAGAACTGGCACCGCAATGGCAGTAACCTTTCCAATCGCAACCGATGGGTCGTCTGCCAAATGTCACAGTCTTTTGGGAAAGGGGGGGGGAGAGGGATGATACAAGGGGAGTTAATTGGAAATAGAGGAAAATAAATTGAAAAAAAAACATTTTTTCGAAAGGCTATACTGCTGCAATGAAAATGATTGAAATGTCCTTTTAAATGCCTACAAAAATTGTGCAAATATTGATTTATTGTTTGTCTTACAAGATTCTAAGGTTCCAGAAATACAATTAGCATTATTATTGATAAAGTCACAGGACAATGGCCAGTTGAAGTTTCTAACTTCAATCCATTGGAAGACCCCAAATGTTCGATTTTACTGGATACAAAGTGTATTCATCATGATGTGGCCTGTAACAAGGGCGCCGAAACATTATATTCCTTCCTGACAGGAGGGAGTGGTGGTGTGTAACACTGATACAATGAGATATCAGCAGAGGTGAGGCGACAACAGACTCAGAGACATCTTCGGGACTGAGACTGCCATACTTACAGCATAACTGCTATATCATTGGATGTCTCTGTGGGATCCATAGATTAGGTCTATTAATTCAAATAGAACTGCTAGGGAATGACTGATAATATTATGTGTACTTTTATGATTGTTATTGAACATGTGTACGTTTGCTACTGTAACGGGAATTGAATGTTCTCAGCACATCAATACAAAAATTGAGGATTTTTTTTGGGATGATATAATTTGCATATTCTACTCTTAGACTATGCAGGTTAGAAGGTAATGAAGTGGAAATTTTTAACACCTGTTCTGATGATTTCTGCTCGTGCTTCTCCGCCCCTTCCTTTCTTTGCCATACTTCCACTCCAGCCCGCCACGCGCCCTCTTCATAATGCACCCCCCCAATGGATGAAGGCGTCACCGTCGTTTTCCCGTTATATTGTATTGTTAGATCTAGAGACAATGCTTTTAGAGGTAATTGAAAGGGTGAGGAGAGAGATTGGATAGGAAGAGAGGGCTGTCGTCCAGTAGTAGAAGCCATCCACTCAATAACAATCTTTTATCATTTAATCCTAAATGCATTGCTAGATCTAGATCGAATTTTTTTTTTTTTTGGCTTTCACATTACCGTGTATTGTTTTTGTTTTATTGAAATTAGACCTATGGCGTCGAGCTGTGCGCGCCCTCGTCGTGATTCATCTGTGAAGTGGACAACTGCGCCCTGGTGGCGAGGAAATAATTCCCCGACTCTTGAAGTGAAACATTCAGTTTTCGACACCTGAAACGGGGGCGCCCTCATGCATTGACTGCTTGGTGCAAACATGGCCGACGAAGATGAGACGAGTCCATGAAGCGCAGGGCTCTCTGAGAAACAAATGAACTGATCAGTTCAGTAAGTTGAAGGGTAGATGCTTTCAGGGCCGGTCCTAGCAATTGCGGGGCCCTATGCGAAACTGATTGCGCGGGGCCTAGTCTGGGTGGAAATAAGGATAATAAGTGAAAATTAAGATTTTGTATTAGAAAAAAAAATCGACTTTGAATTTTATTCATTCTTTACTGAGTACAAAATTGCGATTAAATTAACTTTACTTGACGAACCTTGCAACCTATGGCATATTTATTTACCTAAGACTATAAAAGTAAAGAAAATTTGTCCAATTATTACATGAAAGCTGACAGTGTCTTTTTTCTTTAACGCATGTAGGATTGGCGTTTCCGCAATGAATGACAGCCACAAATGATAATCTTGTCTATTTTTCATGAGATTTTTTATGAGTTTTTAGGAGATTTAAATAAATTCAGATTTCCAGGAATTTTTCGTATATATTTTGCAATTTAATAATTACACCTAGAATTAGCGCGGGGCCTATGAAAGCGCGGGGCCCACTGCAACCGCATAGGTTGCAGTGGCCCAGGACCGGCCCTGGATGCTTTGACGCTCTGGACTGTCATCCCAATGGTCCTGGGTTTGAATCTTGCCCGACGCTATCCCTCGACCTTCCTGCGGGAGGTTTAGACTAGGATGAAAAAACAACAAAAACATGTAAAACCAAACTTGTGTACGCGATGTGCGTATTTCGTGTTTAGATTAGTTCAATGTGATATGATAGAGAGAAAGAGAGAGAGAGAGAGGCGTAGCAAGATACCAGTGGGCCCGGGTTCAAGAATATATTGGTGGGCCCCCTCCCCACCCCCCAATAAGACAAACGTAGTGTGCGACATAAACAAAATCAAGAAGTCTGGTACATGACACACCAATATACAAGTCTGGTATCGGTGTATTTGCCAAATAACTTTCAATGCCAATATTATACCTTTTTTAGATTGTAATGTTTAAATCGGCTTTTACAAACAAGCAATTAATATATAAGTGGGTCCTAAATGAACACGAAGGATGAGACATACTCAATGAGCCATGGTTGGTACGCCAGAGGCTGTGGGCCCAAAATGGTCGTCGGCCCGGGTTCATTGAACCCCTTCGCGCCATGGATACTTCGCCATTGGAGAGAGAGAGGGAGAGAAACCAAAGAAGGAGACAGAAAGAGAGAGAGAGAGAGAGAGAGAGAGAGAGACTAGAAATGCAAATTCATAGTAACCTATCTTCATAGAATTAAAATATAAGTTTTAATGCACTGAAAATCACGAAAACTGAAAAGAGTTCAACTAATGCCAGAAAATGATAGGTCATATATTGTACATGGCGGATATTGTATATTTTTTATAAGCCAGATTCTGTACAGGGCGGATATTGTATAAGCCAGATTCTCTACAGGGCGGATATTGTATAAGCCAGATTCTGTGCAGTGTGGATATTGTATAAGCCAGATTCTGTACATGGTGGATATTGTATAAGCCAGATTCTGTACCTGGCGGATATTGTATAAGCCAGATTCTGTACAGGGCGGATATTGTATTAGCCAGATTCTGTACAGGGCAGATATTGTATAATTCAGATTCTGTACAGGGCGGATACTGTATAAGCCAGATTATGTACAGGGCGGATATTGTATAAGCCAGATTCTGTACAGGGCAGATATTGTATAATTCAGATTCTGTACAGGGCGAATACTGTATAAGCCAGATTCTGTACAGGGTGGATATTGTATAAGCCAGATTCTGTACAGGGTGGATATTGTATAGGTGGCTTTCACACCAAAGTACTTAAATGAAGAGTCTATTTATTTAACAGAGAGGTGATCCAACCGTCTTTCTCTTATATAAACTACAACTTCAACAATATCATCCATTGTATTGTATCCTATTCTTCAATTGAAAAGGTTTAAAAAAAACTTTTCACTGAGTTGGAATAAAAGAAAAAGTAACTATTTAGGATCAGTAGTTTTCCCCCCTTGGCTCTCAAGCTCTCCAGGCAATACTTCCACGCAATGAGGCGTCGTTTAAGAGTCACGGCAGACAATAAGGGAGTAGCGCCTCAGAGATAGGGCGGACGTTTACGCAAGGAAGGAGGGCACGCCGTTCACGTGTTGAAGATGATCGCAGGCAGGGACTTCCAGATCATTACCTGTTATCGAGCAAACAAAGCGGCATAGTTAGAGTATTTTTTCTTAAAGTTGTGACTTGCTCAATATCGCCACCAACGCCTATCCCGAAATCCCGTTCGGTCCTTGCGCGAGGCTCGTGCGGCGCACGTGTCTTTCGGCACGAGCTAAACAGTATTCCGGAAATCCCCGACTGTTACCGACTACAAAAAAGGTATGGACCGGCGCAAATAATTCAGATTTTATAGAAAATTAAAGCTCACACGTGTTGAGAAGAATAGAGTTTCTCTCGAATCCGTTTAAAGTCCTCTTTTTATAATATCTCCCATGTCCTTAATGATATATCTCTCAACTAGTCTCAACTCTTTAAACAAAATCCTCTTAAAAAAGCAAGAATCATGTCTTCGTTTTAATCCGAGTAATGTACCGCACAAGGAAAAAGATACTTAAAAGGAAACAGCTCGTTCAGTGACAGAAGTTATAATTCCGTCTGTAAGCCAAACAAGTTAAAAACTTCAAATTGTATAATTGGAAAGAGTTGAAACCAAGCAAAATGTAAAAATTACAAAGCTTATGTAAAGGAAGAACAGTGTATTAATAGTCATATATATATCAATACTGTTAGATATATTTCCTTTAATCAGTATCAAACTAAATTAACTAATTACCACTAGTTAATTAATTAATGAGTTATTTTATAATTGTTTCAAATTTTGTTAGGAACAATCAGACATCGCTTCTTGTTCTACTGATATCCTCTAGATTTGGCCGCTCAGCCCTCACAACAGTGAACCCCCATCCCAGAGCGAGCTTGTCGATATGTTCTGCAATATATCATGCAGTATAAGCATGATAACTTAATAAGCAACTTTAGCTATCTAACCTAACTCATGCTATCAAATAGAACTATATAGCTTAGCAGCGGTTCTCAACCTTTTAAACTCGGCGACTTTTTTGTAGAATGGCCGGCGGGGGGGGGGGGGGGGGGGGGGGGGGGGGGGGGGCGTGGACACAAAGCGATAGAAGAATAGATCAAAACAATCTTTTTTTTTTTTTTTTCGATGGTCTTTAGCGACCCCTGGCGAATCGTCAATCGACCCTTGCGACCAACAGGTTGAGTACCCCTGGGGATGCGAGTAGAGTGGGTCTGGCAGTTCTTTCAAACGTGAAAGCACTTAAACTTTTCACAATGACAGGTTTTAAAAAAAAAATCCCATTCATGTTGCTCTAGCTAGAATGATGACGTATTGCCTTACGATAAAATAACAGTATAAACCAAGTCGACGAAGGCAACAAAAGATCTACATAACTGTATGAGATTCTAGACGAGAAACAAAATTTTGTTAGAGAGTACAGTAATGCATTCCACTAGGACTGTTACTATGGAAACTGTACACATTTGAGACCAAAAAAGAAGGTTAGCGACGAAGACAAATGAAGTGGACGAAAAGGGAACTTAAACCGAACCCCTGCAGTAAATTGTTTTTGTGGCACAATTTGTAGGTCACATCTGGGTCTTCGTAGTGACATGAGGTACTAGACTTTTGCTTCATCTTTGGAGTAGCAATTCTTATTATTGTTACAATTAATATTATTATCATTTTAAAATATGGTTACCTTTTATCTTCGTCGAACTATAATTAAAAATATAAGCAAGCAAAATATCTTTAAATAGCAGATATAAGGGAAAAAATCCAAATTATTATTATTATTATTATTATTTTTATTATTATTACAGCTTTTATATAGCGCTACTTTCATGCTCAGAGCGCTTTGGTCCAATCTCATTTGTGGACCCGTGGGAGGGAGGGGGTATCTAGGAGTTGTTTTCCCGTGCTGCCTTTAGGCGCTCAGTAAACACAACTCTGCCCGAGTCGGGTGTCGAACCTCCAGCCCCCTTCTAGGTAGTCAAGCCATGCCAAAATCAAGCGCACTTAGCCTCTCGACCACGCTTCCCACAGCCATGATATCTCAATATTGTCATATTTATTTCCCTTCTTCGATGTGAATCATGATTGATTAATATCACCACTATTTGATTTACTTACACGTTTGATTGGTTCAATGTTTGGCCAGGTACAATAAGTAACTGTACAAAGTTTCAACTTGATCCGAGAATGGGGGGGGGGGATAGCTTTGTTCAAAATTTTAAACCAGACAGACTGACAGAAAGGGGGGGGGGTTATCAAAGATTTGCATGGTCGTGGATTGTTTCTCTTAATGATTCCAGACGTCTTTTTATGGTTACTGATCCATTAACACTATACAGGATATTCGCTTAGCCAGTAGTGCTTGCAATGTAGCACACTTTTTAAGAGAAATAAATAAATAAAAACGAATACAAGCTTTTAAAAAAAATATAATGTTCATTTTGTATGTCTCCTGTTTTTTTTTTCTTACTTTCTTTTATTTAAAGTTTTTCTTCAAGCTTTAAAAAAAAAATGTTAAGAAAGATTTTTAAGATGCTAGGATCACAACTTGTAGAGGGAACTAAATTATACATAGACCCTTAACTGTAAACAGCAATTTTACACAAGTGCAGCCTCCTTCTGATAACCGGAGATTAAACCAACCGAGTAATGACGACATTGACACGTGACGTTGTCTCTTTTTTTTTTTTTTTTTAAAGTTTCTCTTCCCGCCCTCCTTCACTTATGCTTAAGCCCCGCCCACGCATAGAACACAAAGATGGTTGGACGAGCTTCCGGTTCCAGACGGAGTGACGTAATTCGACCCAACGGACTAAGCGCGCTGAATGCTGGGATATGAGAAATGCATTGCAGGCCAGAGAACTCCTAGCAGAAGTCCAAAGCACCGCGGAATGATTTTTTTTTTGCTCTGCTGGGAGGCTGGCTCTGGAATTGATTGACAGCGCGTGCGGCTGCGTATTGACCAGCCCACCACTTCCAGCATGGTGGAGTCTGGTCCAACCATTTTTACTCACCTTAGCTTCTTGTGAGCGCATGAAATTTTCATGTACGTGAAATTCTAGCGAGTGTAAGGACGTTGTGAGCGGGCTGTGTCGCCATATTTATTTTGTATGAAAACTTCATGAGTTTGATTACGGAGCACTCTCCCCTTCCTACCACTCTCCTATCTATTGAGTGTGAAAGTATTTTTTTTTATTTTTGTCGGTTTTTTGAAGGGGGATTATAGAGTGCCTTCTAGATAGCAGCCCCCAAAAGATCAAACGCTGTAGCGTTGCACGCGATTCTACCGTCATTGATTGAAACATATTATGCATGCCGTGGTATCTGTTGAACGATTAATAGACTCATCCTTTTTTCAGTGAAGGAATTCAATATTCTTTATGCGTCTTTGACAAGCAATCTTGGCGACGATTTCTGTGATAAAACCTTTAAAAGTGAAAAGTGTTTGGATTCTGTAAAACCAGCGTTTGTGCAGACATTTTCCAGACAAAAAGTGTATATTCATTTTATGTGTCTAGTGTTACATAGGAAATTGGAGCTGTTAAGTAGATAGTAAAACCGTAAGCTACATAGATCTGTATCAACATCTTCAAAAAAAAAACAAAAAAAAAAACGTGGATTTTCAGTATGGGTTCTTCGCCCAGGACAGCGGTCAAGGAAACTTCTCTCCTCTCGGAAGACACGTCTTCAGCGTCCTGGGATTAAATTCACTTGTTTGTTTCATCATAGATTCCCACCTGGGATCCAATTCACTTGTTCGCTTAATCATCGATTCCTACCTGGGATCAAATGGTTGTGTCCAGTTGATGAGGATCATTACGATGCCCTGTCACGTGCGATGTCATCAAGTTGATAACTTCTCAACGTTACGCGCGCACACGCAGTACACGATTTGATACAGTCGCCCCCCGGTATCACGTTTTTTTTTAATAACAAATAAATGTTTAATGACTTAAAAACGTTGAAATGTTTTTAAAAAGGTGTGCTATGATGGTTAAGTCGTGCGTTCAACAAAATCTTCATATTTACCTAAAGCTAGACACAAGTCAACTAAAGACAACAGAGCTGCGATCAATTTGATGGACTCTGAAAGTCAATTAAAAATTAGAAAAAAAAATAAATAAAAAAAGATCGGTGAAGAATATAGTGCAAGCAAGGAAGTAAAAAAATATATAGGCACTGTTAAACCGTTAAGTACTTCAAGATCCATAAATTTACTGTTAATGTTCCTGTCCATTAGTCCCTACAGTACTTTTGGCTTTCACTTTTTCGGAAAGTTGTGTGTGTGTGTGTTTCTTTCACATTTGACAATATAGAAAAGCGCTATTTCCTTCAATTAGCCGACTAGTGATGTAAAGTCCATCTTGTTAGTTACATTGATTTGTGTAAAAAGTTACATATGTCGATATACGAGGATCGTGTGATATAATCTGGTTATTAACAGTACATTCAGGGCATAGAGATCAGGGCAGAGAGGGGCAGAGAGGATCATTGTGTGGACCTTCACAAAATCTAATAGGACCGCTTCTACTCAGGCTTCAGGCTGGCGGTCGCGGTCTACGAGCGGCAAGGACCGCACCACTGCGTGTTTCCTTCCATGAATGTGAAGCAGCCGGCCCTCGGGGTCACCCCGGCCCCACTAACTCACCACGGGGGCAGGCATTCCCCCAACAGGCATTGGGGGCCTGCGCCCGACAGAATGAGATGTATGCCTTCTCCATCGGTAGGTTGATACGTTACTGTGTCATAGTCTTTCAAATAGTTCCCCTTATTTATAATTTGTATCTTTAAGTTATTTTTTTTTTACTACCGTATGTCGTCAATATGGAAAGTTAACAAACCTTTTTTTGTAATTTTACCGCATGATATAAAAATAGAAAATTAGACAATTTGTTGTTTACACAAGACCATTAAATCAAACACTTTAAATAATAATGGACGTATTACTATTAATGAAACAGACTGACAATGAAACCTAAAAGCACAAAGCAAATGGTATTTTTTTTACAAACCTTATATCCAATTCTGCCTGTCTGTCTGTCTGGTGTTTTCTCCCACACCCAATCTCGGATCAAGCTGAAATTTTGCATACTTATTTCTTTGACCTGACAAAACAGGAATCTATAAACAAAAATTAGTCAATGAACTATTTGTAATAAATTATTTTGTTTGGTGTCTCGGACGAGAGAAAGAAATTGTAATTGACCGAAGTGGTGGTATAAGCTGAATTAGTTCCCCTTTATAGGTCGTCGCCAAAGTCTTAGCAGTCGAAAAATAGGTCGAGACAAAGAAACACTAGATAACTACACAATCTTCCATGTTTATAAACTCTGCACTAGCAGAGTGGTTTCCGTGTTGGCTTAAGAAGACTACAAAAAACTGGAACCATGAGTACGAATTCAGTTCGTTCGTCCTTTTTAATTTTTTTTAATAAATATTATTCTATTGTTGGTTTAGATCTATTACAAATTTAATGACATGACTGATCCAAACAAATTGATACAAGTACGCTTCATTTACGCTTTTTTTTTTATTTTGAAAAAAAAAAAAAAAATCCACACCCCCTCCTTTTTGTTTTATTGTTTATTGGTGGCATTTCCACGATAGGCTAAACAATGTCAAGAAAACTAAACTTCAATGTTAACAAAACTAAACTTCAATGTTAACAAAACTAAACTTCAATGTTAACAAAACTAAACTTCAATGTTTACAATTAAATAAAAACAAACAACAAAAAGAGCTACAACCCGATGAAATTTCATTCTGCGTTGATAAAAAGTCTCAAAATTTAATAAACCGGAAATATCAAAGACAGTGAGCTATGTATAGGTCCAATATTATCTGATTGTAATAGAGAAAGTAAAGTAAAAGTTCCCCCTTCAGACCTTGCGATCTCAATGATGATTTTTCGGTTTGATACTTCGGCCAACGGTTAACAAGCAAGGTGTCATGTGGCCGACACAACACCCTTTACTTTCCCCAACTAAATTCAGGTACCCATTGGAGCTGAGTGGACTCGGAGTACCCTAAAAATCCCAAAATTCAAAATCCTAGTATTCACCGAGATTCGAACCTATAGTCCCAGGTTTGGAAGCCAAACTCAGCCACCGCGTAAATGTAATATGGAATACATGAAATAATTAGGTCCAGTGTTTTCTACATTTAGTATGAAATATAATAGACACTTGTAAGACCTAAGAAATGTTGACACACTGCTATCATTGACTGATTGCTTTACAAACTATGAATGCTGCTAATTGTGTTGTTTTTTCGCATGTAAACATACATCAAACATCTTGTTAATGCAACACTTTATTTTTGTGGACAAATCATCGCATTGAACTATAGCCTTTAATTCAAATATATTTTTAAATACAAAAGTTTGAGTATTTTTAGTCAGTAGCTAAACTTGACCTTGAAAATCAAATATTAGTTATTCATTTTCACGGCTGCCTGTTGGATGGTAGGCCCCTATAGTCATTTTATTAGGCGAAGTAATATCTGTTATTACAAAAATTATATTGTGTCAATCTGAATTTATCGTGTATGTTTGAATAGCTGCAATCAATTTTTCGACCTATTGTACTCATCCTATCTTCGTCAATTTTCGATGCCAACACACGAATCTATAAAAAAATACACAAATTAATTAATTAGTCGTAATTGAAAATTAATTTTGTTTTTATACAGAAAATAAACTAAGCTAATGGGAAATAACTCGTTGTTGGTATGTAAACAAACACAGTACACACCTGTGTGAATTCTCTTGGCAAATGGTAAGGCCAAGGTGTGACACTCATAAGTTCAAAGTTAGAGCCAAAACCGTCTTTCTGACAGTCATCTTGCTTTAGTACTGAGGATTTTCACTTTGTATCTTTCAAATACATCAATAATTCTAAATGTTAAATGTTTAACCCCCCCTCCCCCCAAAAAAAAAAATAAAAAAATGCGAAAATAATGCTTAAAAAAAACACTTAATTTAAACAAATGACAACATATTCAGCATTAATCTTTTGTAAAAATAAATTCGTTGAATGTGAAAATCACTTCTTAACACACCTGTCTGCACAGTAGGCACTATTTGAAATTTAAATGTTTACGCTATGTGCATGCTCCACGTACAACAAATGCTTTCTAATCAGCAGTTTTAATTTTGTTATTCAAAAAAAATTACCTTTTTATTCAAGTTGTTGCCGAAATACTGAATCATCAGCTACAACACTAGGATCAAAACCGATGGTTCCTTGGCAAAATACAATCTATAGCTGTACTGTTCCGCTAACCCTGTATATGTTTTCCACAAACTATGGATGGCTGCCTGGTCGAGCGGTTTGCACGCTGGACTGTCTTTTCGATTTATCGATGGTCCCGGGTTCAAACCCTGCCCGCTCCCATCCCCCGTCGTCCTGCGGGAGGTTTGGACTAGGAAATAACTATCTTCAACTCTGAAGGAATTTCCGAAACATGTGAAACATTTTACAAACATTTTACATTTTACAACTAATGGAATAATTAACCTCTAAAATTAAATAAGCGAAGAAATTCTACTTCTTATTATAGACAAAATATTTATTTTAAATAAAATAACAAAAAAAGAGCTTAACTTACAGAATACTACCAAAATAAAAAGATCAACTCATTCCGTATGTCTGTCTGTGAACATAGATGGCATGGCCCTGTAATAACTCTCGGAAATACTGAATGTAGATAAACGATAGAACCTTTTAGTTCAGTAACTATGTAAGTATTTAGTGAACACTAACTAAGGGTAGAATAATATAAGTTAGAAAGGTGAAACTCGTAACAACCATTAATAGTACATATCATAAAGTCGAATAAGTGTGTAAAGCAATCAAGCACGTATGTCATCATATAGCGGATTAAATCATCTCTCACAACAATATGATGAAAATGTACCTCTGAATCCACATAGGGTGAATTAACTGTACTAGTATACACACTTTCGGACCAAAGAACTCAAACATAACAGATTATCTTAACCCTTACATAATCATTCTGGGAACTGGGTTAATGACATGAAATCAATAGTTACCATTGTTTAAAAATCTTCTTCGACCTTTTTTTTTCCTATTATTTAAACATATTTTTTTTTGTTCTCATGTATTTTAATAATTTTTCTTTTTTTTTTCTGTTCATGTGTAAAGAAAGTACTTTAAGATATGGTATTGAATTGAACGGAGTTTGTTTTTTCATCGATTTAAAAATGGAAATAATATACAGCACTGAAGGTCTTGATTTTTTGTGTTTAGATATGTAGGTATTTCATCATCTGCCTCATAGATCGCAAGGCCTGATAGGGGAACTTTACTTTTTTTTTTTTTTACTTTTTTACTATTCTTACATGTTTCAAACGTAGTTTTTACGATACCTGATTGTTTTCTACAAAATCAATGAATAATAATGGTTAAATTAAAATTAAAAATATTTCTACTGCGCTATTTTGTCGGCGCTTTTTTGTCGTCGCTATTTTGTCGTCTCTTTTTGTCCGCGCTTTTTTGTCGTCGTTATTTTGTCCACGCTTTTTTGTCGGGTAACCGTAAACAGTGACTGTAATGTAGTTTGATGTAAGAACAATTATTGATAAATGGGGGGTGGGGAAAAGGAACACAAAGTCAGACTGATGAGTTTGAAGTGTAATATTATTAATGTACTATTTCAATACAGTCAACTTCAGGGCAGAACTATGGCAGACGATTGAATAGGATGTGTGCATGAGAGGCTAAAACAGTTTGGCTGTGGCTTGGCATCCTAACAGGGAGGGGGGTTCGAATCCCAGAGCTGTGTTTGCCTAGATACCTACCCCCCCTCCCAAAACTGATCCACAAAAGAGATTGGACCGTAGTGCAACGAGCCAAACTCTAAGCATGAAAGATGCGCTGTATAAAAGCAATTTAAAATTATGTAAAAAAAACAAAACCAAGCTTAGTTTGCAGCCTTGTTTTATTTGTAGCTATCGAGTCTACAGTACCTCGCTGTAGTACACGATACGAATTAAATACGAATTAATTAAATTGAATTAAATCCCTTTATGAACCTTTGACATGGGAACGGCTTTTATCCCTTGTCCAGGATAAAGAATCGGCTCTTAACCATCCATTCTGTTAGGAGGATATGTCACAGTCTCGTTTGACTTTATTGTGATATTGTTCACCTAGACTGGGAAAAGACACGTGTAACTCCTGATGTTGAAAACAGGAAGTAGTATGAATAAAATTGACTTTGAGTTCAGTCAATCACCTTAAGTCAGTTGAACCAGGTAGTCATTTTAAGTCAGTTGAGCCAGTTAGTAAAGTCAAGTATTTTAGTAACGACTTAGAGAGTCAAGTCTTTGGTCCAGTACGACTTAAGTATTTTGTTAGTTTTTCTGTTTATTTGAAAAGTCAAATAGTGACTGTGAAGTTTATTGTTACCCGCTGTGATGCGGATGTTACTCATGTTTTTTCTGTAACTAATGATTTCGGATGTATTCAATACCGCTGTTTTGAGGACGCATGATATTCGTGAACTCATGTAACTGAGAGACTGCAGTATTATTTTATCTACAATAAACTTTAAATATTGTCTGCCAAAGATTTGACCCCATCGTATTTATTGCTGTTCCACCATTCGTTCCTGTTTCAGGATACCATCAAATTTAATCACATCCGTTTGTTTACTGGTCACTTCAAGCGAGGCAGTGGGTTCCCTCATCCCACGCGAGGCCGGAGGCCGAGCCTACGAGAGGACAAATTCCATATTTCTATATAAAACCGTCGCGTTCCATGGAGGAACGATCAACGCCCGCATGGCCCCGATGTGAAACGGTGCGACGGATCAGACGTGGTTAGCAAGCTTTTCCTCCATCCCCACCAGGCACGTTCGCTAAAACATTCTGAAGTAGTTAACTGGAGGTTATGTTCTTAGCCTATCTGCTTTCACGAACATATGATTCCACGGAGGTGCCACTCTGAGATAACTAAAGTTTCTCTTCCATTCAGCGCTTTTTGAGAATTTTTTTTTATTACTATTATCGTTTTGCTCATAATATTCGACTGATACAGTGATTAGAAATAAGTGTTTTTTTTTTTTTAAAGAAAACAAAAGCTACTGTTCAGATTTATTTATTATGTAAACAATAGTATCACATTAAAAAATGAATCGGATACGAACAGCATAGTAGCCTACACCATTACCCAGTAACAAAGGCCTACTATTCATGATCATAACATTGGCCTAGGTCTAGTGCTTTATAGAGTAACAGTGTGCAACCAAAGAGTTCTGGTCTAGATATAGAGGACTCTATATCACGATTCTATATCTAGATCAGTGGCGTAGCATCCATGGCGCGAAGGGGTTCAATGAACCCGGGCCCACGACCATTTAGGGGCCCACACCCGGTGTAACAACCATGGGTCCAGGGCCCCTCTATGAAACATAAGCTCTAGCTTAGGGCCTCCATGAAATATATAGTAGTTACATACAATATCTGGACTTATATGGTGCCCCATATCTCAAATAGCTTAAGGCCTCCTCAGCTGTAAATACACTACATGGAACTTAAGGGTTTCATATCGCCTGGTCCCATGACTAATGACCAATTGTGGCCTGCCCTACACTGAAATTTTGTAAAAAAAAAAATGGTTAAAAAAATTAAAAAGTTCCTTTACAATATCCTGAACGTCATCTCAAACTTTATAACTTCAAAACATTAACCCGTTTTTTTTTTCAGTTGGAGTCATTGTTTTCATCGGGTGTATTGTAATGTGGTGATGGTGTTTTGGTGCTTTGGTGTAGACGTTTGGGCCCCATACTTCCTTCTTTTGTTTTTTCCATCTATGTTAGATAGTAGTTGATAGTAGTATCTATTTTCTTTAAAGCAAGAATCTTTTTTTTTTCCATTACCAGAACTCCAGATTTAGACTTAAAATAGGTATTAAACAAGAAAAAGAAACATCATTTTCTGTTTGTTACTTTGGGAAACATAAAATATATTGACTTTTTAGCTACTTATTGTGACTGTATTGGGGAGGAGGTTTATAGGCCTAACACACATTTTAAGATATATAAATACATTTATCGTGGGATAGTGTCATTTACTCGAATGGCTGCTTTGTCGTCTGGTAAGTGCCCTGGAAAGTCGTAAGCATTGTCTCGGATTTATACCCAGACACAGCACCAACGTTGTTTTCCAACCGAATCGACAAAAAAAAAAAAGATAGCCCTAATTAATTAGCTAAACAAACAAGTTTGCCCAAAATACAGACAACCTGAATGACTGAGAAAGGTGGATGATCTAACGAAAGAGCACACTAAAAAATGACAATTACTGGCTGAAAGTAATTCATCGCATAGTAAATGATAGTTGTAACTTTAAACTGCAGAACCTTTCATTTAGTGGTCATCGCAAACATGCGTATTATTTTCTGAAATTGTTTTTTGAACTCCGATGAAAAACTACCCAATGCAGAAAATCATTTGTAAGATTTCATATTTGTGAGAACCAGAAGTCTGTATGATTGACTGAACAAATACTCTTAAGTCTTAAGTAATAAAATATCACCATCTTTCTTTAAATTACTTATGATGCCAAGGCAAGGATGGTTTTTCAATATGAGCGAACAGTACAATAGCCTCAGTGGCGTAGTTAGGGATTTGGGGGCAAGAGATCTCTTATAAAGGCGTAATATGTAATATTTAATGAAAAACAAATTTTGAGAACTCATTTTGGGGCCCCTCAGTGTGGGTCCAGTGAGATTTTCAAATTTCGACCCAGGGCCAGTCTTTGGTCACCGCAACCTATGCTGTGGCAGTGGGCCCCGCGCTTTCAAAGGCCCCGCGCTAATTCTAGGTGTAATTATTTAATTGCAAAATATATACTAAAAAGTCCTGGAAATCTCCTGAATTTATTAAAATCTCCAGAAAACTCATAACAATAAACGAAAAAATAGACGAAATTGTCATTTGTGGGAGTCATTCATTGCGAAAAACGCCAATACTACATTAACCTTAATCAGAAGTTTCAATACCTTATTTACTTTTATAGTTACTGGCATATAAAAGTGTCATATGCTACAAGGCTCGTTATGTGAAGTAAATTTGATCGCAATTTTGTACTTCGAATAAAATTCAAAGTCAAATTTATTTTCTAATACAAAATCTTAATTTTCACTTATTATCCTCATTCCCGCCCTCACCCCCAGACTAGGCCCCGCGAAATCTGTTGCGCTCGGGGCCCCGCAATAGCTAGGACCGGTCTTCAATGATTCTGTTAGCTGTGTTATCGAACTTGCATTGGAATGCCTTTTAGTAAATGTACTGATACATACAAACTACTGAATTTATTGTCACACAAAAAATGTGTCATATTTGGGGGAGGGAGGGAGGGCCCACCCACATATTCTTGAACCCGGGCCCACGGGTACCTTGCTACGCCACTGATCTAGATCTAGATCTAACTCTAGATCTAGACTTAGATCATGAATCTAGATGTAGATCTAAAACAAGGTCTAGGTCTAGCTAGAACTAGGTTTAGTTTGTATGACAAATAACAATGGAGATCTAAAACAAGGTCTAGGTCTAGCTAGAACTAGGTCTAGTTTGTATGACATATGACAATGGAGATATACATTTTTATTTGTGAGGGGAAAAGTCTTGTTACCAAGTTTATAATTTTGATAGAAGAATAACTTTTTTTAGTTTCTCTTTATCACCATGTAACATGTTATTAATTGTGAATGTCTGGATAAGGTTAATAGCTATTATTTTAAAACAATATAAGTGTACGCTAAATGAATATATGGAGATGCTGTGGCTGGGGGGTGGGGGGTAAAGCATTTAGAACCGGAAGTCCCGTGTTCGAATCCTGGTGAAGACTCTAGGTGGACCACTTCGGGGGCCAATTTTGAGTTTTTGTTTCCACACAAATTATCTTTGCAACCTTGTTTTTCTTTTGTCTCTGCTGAAGAAAAATTTCAAGAAGATAAATGGTTATCTCCCTTTGGTCACTAAAACACTCGATGTTCGACCTTGTAACCATTCTTCTACATCAGACCTAGGACCAGGGGCGGACTGGGTGTTTAAATCGACCCGGGCATTTCTATACAATCCGGCCCACAAATTGTATATCATAGGATGGACATCCATTTTTAGGTTTACCTGTCCTCAATATCATTCTGTTAAAGGGAAACTCTCATAGTTTTTCAAATTTTAGTTATTGATATATTTAAATTCTGCGTAAAAAGTTGTAATAGTAAACAATATATCATTTTTTTATTTAAATGCTTAGAAAATTTTATATTTAATAAATTAGACAGTAAATTTGCCACGCCTCCTAAAAAACGGGGTTCTTTTAAATTCTGTTTTTATCTTAGACATACGTCACTTCCATCAACAATACTGAAAGGGAAACTAGATTTAACCAATCGTATCGCTTCTTTCTTACAGTAGCTGTCAGGCTCTTAGGCTTAGTGACGGTATAGTCCAGAGCTATGCAATAGTTTTATATATATAGAGAGAGATGTAAAAGCATTAGGATATACGAGAAAAAAAAACATTTTCATCTAAACCTCTCCCTATCCCAAGAAGTAAATATATCGTGTGTCTGACTGATTCGAACAAACTGGTCAGTGTAAGGCTAGTCTAGACTACGTGTAGTCGGTCATGACAAGACAATCAAGCGATAATGTTTGTTGTGTGTTAAGTGGTCAGGCGAGAAAATAT
>JADKLZ010000728.1:3692808-3705024 GCA_021533235.1 Biomphalaria straminea | reverse complement strand
TCTCTCTCTCTCTCTCTCTCTCTTTCTCTGTCTATCTAATTTACCTTTCTCTCTATCTCTCTCTCTCTTTTTCTCTATCTAATTTACCTTTCTCTCTCTATCTCTCTCTTTTTCTCTGTCTATCTATTTTCCCTTTCTCTCTCTTTATTTCTCTCTCTCTCTCTCTCTCTCTCTCCCTTTCTATGTAGATCTATCACTCTGCCTGTCTGTCTCTCTCTCGGACAAAAAGTTGATATAGGTTACTCAATATTCCAGTACTATAAAAGCCCCAGCTCTGCCTGATCCACTCTCGTCTCATTAATAACATGTGTATTTGGACTTTACTGTATTGGAACAAGAGAACAAAGAATACGATTCGGGTAAAACAGAGCGCTTATGGTTTCCATTGTGAAAAGTGTTTCGTTATTCGACATAAATCCTGAGTTCATTTTTAAATAGGCGCAGTGGCTGAGTGGTAAATCGCTTGGCTACTGAACCAGGGTCCGGGGTTCGAATCCTGGTGAAAACTGGGGATTTTCAATTTCAGGATCTTCGTCCACCAAACTCTGATGGGTACCTGTTATTTGGAGAAAAGTAAACGGGATTGGTCGTTGTGCTGGTCACGTGACACCCTCGTTACCCGTGGGCCACAGAATCAGATTAATTTTACTTCATCTGCCTATAGACAACAAGGTCTGAAAGGGGAACTTTACTTTTTACTTTTACTAAGCTTTCTTATTATTTCGTTCACCTCAAGTGAGAGAATTACTTTATATTCTATACATTCGCAGCAGGGGGGGGGGCGGTGGTCGAATGGTTAATTTCTTGGCTTCCAAACCTGAGGTCCTGGGTTCAAATCCCGGTGATGACTGGGATTTTGAATTTCGGGATTTTTTAGGGCGCCACTGAGTCCACCCAACTCTAATGGGTACCTGACTTTAGTTGGGGAAAGTAAAGGCGGTTGGTCGTTGTGCTGGCCACATGACACCCTGCTCGTTAACCGTTCGCCAAAGAAACAGATGATCTTAACATCATCTGCCCCATAGATCGCAAGGTCTGAAGGGGACACTTATTTTTTCAATATACATTCGCAAGGTTGGTCATGGAGTATATAATTTAAAAAAAAGGGGGGTGGAGGTTAAAATGTCTGACATTGTACATACCAAAAAAAAATCGACATGTTAAATTAATATATCCAATGATCAGGTTTGACTGTACCGCCCTCACACAGTAACACATTTCAACAATTTAATAAGGTCACTCCTGGAGTGGTCATGCTCTAATTAATCACATTTAATAAGCATTCCTCCCTCCTCCCTACTCTCCCATTAAAGGTTCATCCATTATTTCGAATATAGTGGACATCACTGAAGTGTCAAAGAGATGCTGATTATGTCTCGTTGATATGTTTCAATATATATAGGTCACACCTGAGTACACCTGAGTCACACAGCGAAGGACATGTCACGTGATATATCGCACAAATCTACGGACTCAAAAGACATTCGTCTTTTATTATTTTAATAATTGGATTATGTTGCTTGCCTTAATTAAATGGATGAAAGAGGCGGTGATATATATGTGATAGGTAGCACTGTAGCCTCTTCCATTCGTCACATGTCTGCGCCTCTCGACACATTTAAAAAAGAGGCGCCGATGCTGTTACATTATTGATGACATACAGGTGTGTGTATAACATCTGACCATAGTGTTGGTGGCTCTTGGTGGGGACCATTCATGAAAGACTGACAAGATTAATTAGAGTTGTTGATATATGTATCATGAATTATTTAGTGCTTCAGATTGTTAATGTTTAAATAAGTACTATGTTAGGAATATTTCGACCTAGGTTCTATATAAAGGATGAACGAAAGCACAGAAATAATGAAGACTTTACTAATAGTATACTAGTAAAATAGTAGTATATACAGATGCTAGAATGAGATCCGATCCCCAGATCTTCACAAACTGTTCTCTTGGACAATATTTGTTTAACAAACATCGCCTTTGACACCGAAAAAAAAAAAGGATTTAGATTCGCGAGAAAGCAGTGAACGTCAAGATGCTCCCTGGCTATGAGACTTTAATGGAGTCGGCCGCTGCAGATAGGGACAGATGTCGGCTCGTGGTGGGAGGTGCCGGACAGATTAAGATTGACAGCTAATTGTTGGGTTTAGGTGGCCCTCCTTCGGCCTCAACGCCGTCATTGAGAACACGGCTGGACGGGTCGTCTTTAATTAGAGCCGACATTTTGGTCAGAAGAGCCCAAGTCGAAATGGAACCAAAGATATCGTCATGTTGTGTTACACTCATGCTGGAGTCGAGACACACATACACATACTCGAGACACAACAACACATACATGCACACACATATGTACATACGAATGCCATAAACATACATGCAAATATAATAAAGCTATTCTAATCCCACAAAATGCTGACAATACATTACCAACTATATACGGTCACACAAGGACCCAAACGAATTGCTGCTTATATATCTTGAAACAGATCAAATACTATACGATACACAATGAAGAAAGAGCGATATGGTTACTATTGGTTAGTAAAACATTTTCACCCACAGCCCACAACAGAAACCTGGCCACTCTAAGCTCACAATTATTCAGACTATCTGTAGCTACCAACTCCAAGTGATGGAATCGGTAATTAAATAGACATTATCTATTATATAAATTGTAATATATTTAAGTGAGGCAACTCAACGAGGAGATATACGTGTATTTACAAGACATTCCAGTTACACAAGACATCTTCTCTTTAACACAGCGTCTTCATTTCCACTCTCTAGCTTTTGGGCGGAAATCGTTCGTCTTCTCTCGTGTCAACATCCGACTTCAGTCTATTCACTAATAGTGCGCATCTCTGCACTAGCCTGGATGGTGGTGCGGTGCGCATGGCGAAGTCATAACAATATAGTAAACTTATAATTCAATGTTAAAATGTTCTTATCTTGTTTCTAGCTTGTCAACTCAAGCTTACAGCAGGCTGTCATAAAGCATATTTAATAACAACTACTGTTTCACCGTTCAACTTTCACGTCTGTCTCGAACTTCGTTCAGTGAAAAGGATAAAACTCTAAGTGGGCTGCAAAAATAGGCCTAAGCCCTATGTAGATTCTACTTTCTTCCAAATAACTTTTTTTTTTCAGCATTGAACGTGCGTATCCTCCTCCATTATCACTGACCTTTATCATCTTTATTATTATAAGGTACAAGAAACTTCGATAAAAGTTCAATAGACCTTAAGTTTAAAAAATAAAGTCAAGCTTATCTGGCAAGTTTTTATTTAAAAAAAAATTTCACGGTTATCTGGCCATTAAACGATTAAACAACGTCTGCATCTTTAGCGTTTGTTGCAAAAGCTTTTTTTCTTTTTTTTTTTTTTTAAATCTGTTTTTTTTTTTTAATCACAAGTGATTGTCAACTTTAAAGACAACAAGTCTCTAAAAAATGGCCAGACCACCTCGACTAGATCTAAAGTTAGTGCATGCTTGGTTCCATTATGAGTTGTTTGGGGAGCTCAAATTCAGCTCTTTAGAGAACGTATAAGATGCTTAGAGACGACATTCTGCGCAAGGGAGATAATCCAAGAAATCTCTTGGGGTAAGGAAGACAAAGCAGACGCGAGTCGAAAGGAAAGGGGTGGGGAGGGACAAAGGGGGGTAACTCAATGCTACTATGTAGATTATGTGATCTCGCGCCATTTTTTTTTTCATGGAAAGTAAAAAAAAAATAAAAAATTCTTGTAGCAATCTAAGTTTTTACTGAAACAAATTTACATCAATTAACAAAGATGTTTGGTTGACATGTTTCGGATGTCCCTTCGGATCTGAAGATCTCTATATAGAAGTACAAGCCTCCCCCAGAAAACCGGGAGATGGCGTCGGGCAAGGTCTGAACCCGGGACCATCGGTACCTTCAAATGACAATTCAGAGCCCCTACCCGACCTAGCAAGAGACTTCTGCTGTTTAAACTTTAAAGAGTATACGATCCTCCTGACATAGTCAATAAGCACCCATATAGAGCTCGGTTCAATATGTCTGGTGTATTAGAGATGTAAAAAAATGTCACTATGATTTTGGTAGTCAACTTTTTCAATAGTCCACAGTAGTGTGTTACCCACCATAGACATAAAAAAGTATAGACTGGAAAAAGGAAGTAACTTTATGTAACTTGAAAACATGTATATCTATAGAATTCGGATTTCCGAATTATGAAGATATTCAAAATTGCAAAAATCTTCAGTCTTGGAGATTAAACAAAATTTATAGACACAAAATAAAGTACACACAATTGCAATTCACAAATTTTCATTTCATAAAACTCATTGGCCAGTCTATATTTATGTATGTCTATGTAGGTTTTTTTATTTTTTATTTTTCTAGATTTGCACACACAAACACATTCAAGCAGCTGTTACCTTTGTGAGGAAAAGAAAATATGTATTTAAAAAACAAGACGGAAATCAATTTTGTTTGTTTTCCATCATTTGGGGACGACCTCTTTGGGGTCCCTGCTATTTTTGCGTAATATTTAATGTAAAAAAAACTAATTTAGGGGCCCCATCAATTGGGTCTCGGGGGATTTTCAAATTCTCCCCCATCCTTGCTACGCGAATGACTGCGAATGTATAAAAACCTTTTCTTAGCGTGCATCTAAGCGGTAAAAGAAACCTGTGTACAAAGTTACATACGAATCCGTGTGGTGGTTCTAGAGATCTCTTGATAGGTGAATGAGTGGCATTTCGCGAATATATAGTAGATTTATAAGTACTTTTTAGTACTGCAATGTCAGATCTTTTAGCTCTTTCATCTCAGACCAGTTAATGGCTGCACATTAACGGCGCTGGAGGACCTAAGTCTAAGTAAGGTTTCTTAAGATCCCACATTTCCGTATGTTGCTTTCTCTTCTTTGTTTGTGCTTTATTGCTTTAAGAATGTAGACCACATCTTACAAATATGAAGGTAAACAAATAGCAGATTACACACACACAGATTTAAGCACACATTGCTACCTCACTTCACGTTGATTGTCACCCGGGGTAAGTGGATCTTGTGACATTTTTCTGATTCAACTTGTCACCAAGGCTCTCGTTTCTTAATGTGGCATACGGCGACCTCTAGTGTTTCATGTCAGTCATATCCACGTTCATTATTTAAAAAAAACAAACTCTTCCTTTCTTTTAGAAGCTTAACAATCTTAAAGTTTAAATTGGCGCGTGCTACTCTTTAACGAGAGGCTATTTAAAAAAAAAACAATGTCACGCTATGACGTCATCGTACGTCTGCGCCATTTCTTGACACTTGCTGTCTAGGTGTGCAAGTTGTATCCTAGCAGGGAATATTATTCTTATTATTTTAAAACAGCAGCTTTTGTACCACGGGGGTAGCTGGAATTTATTGCTTACCACTATCATGGTAAACGGGTGAGTGAATATATAAAATTTGTCTTTAAATGCTACAAGTCTGAGCTGTTCATTTGTAATTCTACAGGCTAGATATTCTTGTATACAAAGGGAAACTTGTCTCCCTTTCTGGAAATAACAGCCTTGAGGAACCAAACTTACAAATGCAAAAAAACTATTAGCATAAAAAAAAAGAAAGATGCAGACTAATTTCGTATCCCATATGTTCAACGTATTGTTTGTATATCTTCAAACCTAGTCTCCATCTAGAAAATTGTAAGTCATGACTAAAGGTACATTACTTTATTTTTATTAATACACAAGAAAAAAAATGTACATTCGAAATGCATTATTAAATGAAGAATAAATGACAATCTTGTTTACAGTAGTTATCACACTCAAACACACACACTCGCATCCATGCTCATACTCATTCAATCACCCCAAATTCACGCACTTACCCTCACACACACACACACACAAACCCTCGCTCACTCCATGCCATATTTCCACACACACACACACACACTCACACACGTGAAGGCGGAGATGTGAGCAAACAGACCGGTCCAAGTCTGTTCCTGCGGGACTCGAGAGTCTGCGCTAGGTGGTCCAGTCGGCCAAGTGTGTAACTCTGTCCACCATGATGACGTAAATCTATCGTACTGAAGTGACGGTCTCCAGCGAAAGAGCTTTTGGAAGTAATCAGTCAGTGTAAACAGAGATGCCATTGCTTTTCTGTACACAAATGTCTACAGCGAAATTTGAAGGTAGAGAGATGGCGCAAATATTTATAGATGAAAAGAAAAAAGAAGAGGTCAATGGTATGTTTTTATGTACAGGTTAAGTAAACAAAAAGGATACTTGGAAATGAAAATAAAAAAAAAAAAGAAAGAAATACATTTCTTTCACGACAACCATAAATAGTAATATTTTATAACTTGTGTGTGCATTTGTGTACGTGATAGATTGTATGTATATGTGTATGGAGCGCTTAGACATTTCTGTTTGAAAACCATTATAACAAAGTGAAGTTGCACCAAATGGGGTTGTTCCGAATATCTGACCTAGTTTAAAACAAGTCACGTGGTTAAAGTCTTATACATGACGAAATGACAATGTCTTCCTTTGATAAGGGGTCGTTCGTAAAATACGTCACGCTCTAGGGGGGGAGGGGGGGGTTTAGAAAATTCGGCGCTTTTTGAAACGGGCGGAGGGGGGGGGTCAGAAAAAGTGTGACGTCACAAAAAAACATGAAATAAAAATGTAAAATTTTATTTAATTACAAAATCTATTTCAATGTTTTCCATATAAAACCCAAATTTTAAGTTTTTTTTCGAAAATTTGAAAATTAACTTGGCGTTGATAGAAGAAGTACCAGGACATGAGACTGTGGAGTGGATTGACAAGGAGCTAATGGCTAATGAGGATCTAACTATGCCACAAGAACAACCAATCAATAACGAGCAAATTCCCATTATTACTATTGAGGAGCATTTGGAAGCAGTTTGGGAAGATATTGTTGAAAAGTAGTGGCAATAAAACTGTTTTCTGAATTACTAAAATTTATTTTGGTTGTATTTTTTTTGTGACGTTACGCACGGGGGGAGGGGGGGTCTGAGAATTTTTGACGCTTTGTGACGAGGGGGGAGGGGGGTCCAAAAAGGCCATTTTTAGCGTGACGTATTTTACGAACGACCCCTAAGATCTCGATCTAGTAGCCTAGATCTAGTAGATCTTCTAAAAAAAACAACATATCAATTAGTGAATTGTTGTAACCTCAAAGATGTCTAGATCTAAACAATTGCCATAATCAAATTACAATGAAATCAATGAGGCCTTTAAAGGTTGCCTAGTTAGGTTGTGGACTGACGTCGCGATGGTCCAGGGTTCAAATCTGCTAGCCGTTATCCCTTGCCTTCCTGCAAGAATGTAATAATCTTTCATTCTGAAGAAACATTCGAAACATAAAGATCTTAAACAAAGAAGCAGTTTTAAAAAAAATCAAACACGTACCATTTGTGTAGCAAACATTACTATAACAAGGTTACAAAGACAGTTTGTGTAGAAACACAAACTCAAAATCGGCCCCCGAAGTGGCCCATTGAGGTAGGAAAAAAAGCAGTCTGACGGACAGACAGGCCACACAAAACTAATAGCGTCTTTTCCCCTTGCCGCTCATAGAGTGAATATGTAAAATCAATTATATTATTTTTACATTATGTGTAAATATGGTGGAATACCTTAGTTCGTGCGTTACTAGCAGTTTTAAATCAACCACCCTCACATCCCCTTCTCCTCATCTCTTCCCCCCCCCTTATCCTCCCTCTCCCCTCCACATCAACAACAACAAAAGACCACTTCGTAGGTTGATCTTGTTGCCAGATAGAACGTGGACAGCGCGAATGAAAACCAAATTATTTATTCATGAGCCAAAACAAACATCGCGTCAGTCAAAATATCTTTTTAAGAAAAGAAAAATTACGCTGGAAAAAAATAAACACACGACACAAGGCCGCTTCTACCCCAGTGTGGTGAAGATAGTTTACATAATGAACACACTAAATAGATGACATCATTTGTGGCATTTTACGTCTCGAGAGACGATCTTTTCCCTTTGCAACTTCTTGTGTGACTAAAGAGGCCAACGCTTGATACACAGCTGCGATCGCTGGTTGGGCATAAGTAATCACCAGGCGCAGCTGCATTTTCAGCCTTCTTTCTGCTTCTGTTGAGTATGGCATCTGCAATCAGAGACCCTTCCTTTATGCTCTCTCTCTCCATGTGGATCTATCCAGTGTCACCTCTTTCCAGCTGCTTGTGTCGATTTTGAAGAGCTTCATGTCGCGTTTGCATACATACCGTATAACATAAAAGTGAGTGACCAGCGGCTCTTCTGCCTTCTATTAGATCGCCATACAGAATGTCTTATGGGAGTCGAACTTCTGGCATTCTACGAACGTTGCCAAGCCAGCCAAGGCGTCTGCTGCTGATAATAGAGCGGATGTCCTGGCAACCTGCTCTTCGTAACACTTCCTAATTAGTTATCTTATCTTGCCACCTTATTTTAAAGATCCGCCTTATGAATCGGAGTTGGAAGACATTCAGCTTTTTTTTTCCTGCCATGAGTAGGTTGACCATGTTTCCCTTCCGTATAGCAAGGTGCTCAACACACAGGTCCGGTAGACTAGGGCTTTAGTACTGTTAGTCAGCAATATGTTGTCACAGCCTCTTTTCTGCAACTGTAGCATAGTGACCATTGCCTCGACTATCCTGTTGTTAATGTCTTTATCCAGCAGAGTGTTGTTGGATATGATGGAGCCAAGGTAACAAGTGGATTTTTAGTCTAGCAAAAAAAAAGAACGATAACTCACAACCTAAATCTAATGTCTAATTATCTATACTAGTACTATTACTATCGCCATGAATACAGAATAAGTAACGTCTGTATTTTATATGATAAGATAAAGATTAGATTAGATTAACACGCATAAGTGGTAACTATATTCTCTTTTGAAGAAACGTCTGTAATTTATAATATAAGATAAGAGACTCATCATCTTACAAATTTAAAAAAGAAATTAATAAAAAATACTTTTTAATAAACACAGTTTATATTCAGCGTACCTCAATTTGTTTGGACCAGTCATGTACAGAGGCGTCACTAGGCAGGTGCGGGGGGTGCGGTCCGCACCGGGTGACACCCGATAGGGGGTGACACCCAAGTGTAAAAAGGCACTTTCAAAAAAATAAAAAATACCAACTTTAAAATGTGACAGAAGCAAAATCATAAAGCTTAGAAATTGTTGAATAAAATTATTCTAAATGGGAAAACATCAATAGCAAGATTTTTTCTCTGATAAATAGTGGACATGTAAGATAGACCTAACATAGATCTCTGAAGTTTTAAGATATATTAACAGTAGCAATTGTAATGTTGAAATGACAGAAATATAGGATATTCCTCATAATGTGGGTTAAATCTGGTGTATCAGTTCTGATCATTTAAAACGAATGAAAAGAGATGGGCTTAACGTATCGATATGATGAGCCCAGGGACATGGTAATGCAGCTACAACGTCAAGGATTCATGAAGAAGTGCAGGCAGTAATAAATGAAGAACAGAAAAGAAACTTGAATGGATGTTTACACCGTTTACTTAAGCTATGTGGTCCAAATTCTTAATCAGAAAATATTTTCTAATTATTCTTTCTTAGTTCTCTAGAAAAAGGGGTTTTCTTTCTTTGCCGCTAATGCTAATAGATAGGATAATATAATTAATGACAGCGTGTCATATGAACATCTCGCTGGTGTGCTCATGGTGTTGCTGCTAGATCCATAAAAGAACGATTTTATGAAAGTGTGACGGCGAAAATCTTTGCCGTCTCTCTGAAAATACAAACACTAGAGGCGCAGCACAAATATGATTGTCAGCTGTCTATGAATACATGCATAACTTTCATTGCTTGACTTTCTTATTGGCAGATGTACTCAAAAAAATAAACAAAACACAAAAGTACCTTCAAATTAAAGTGTTAATTATTTTCAAAGTGGTGGCTAAGCTCGAGCACTTAAACATTTACTCTACGAAATATGTGAAAAGTTAGCTCAAAATTTTATTAAGATAACTTTTCTCAAATCAAACTAGCATGTTAATGCAAAAAAAAAAATACGTTTTAACAATATGAATATATCACCAAAGTATTCTTAAGATTTACTATTCAAATAGAGAGCAAGAAGTTAATACTGAGTACATCAATCTCTTTTATATTGGGCCTGAGGGAAAGATATGTGAACAGAAATACTAGAATTTGAATACTAGAATGCAGCAAAGTTTTGAAATACGGCAACGAATCTCTACCAGCCTTTGAATTAAATGCATGTTTACAAGGCGTCATGTGAAAAGAAGCTTTGCAAAACTAAATTTAACTAACAACGTTCTCTGATTAACAAACAACGTTCTCTCATTAAAACATCATCTAACAACGTTCTCTAATTAAAACATCAACTAACAACGTTCTCTCATTGAAACATTAAGTAATAACGTTCTCTCATTAAAACATCAACTAACAATGTTCTCTCATTAAAACATCAAGTAACAACGTTCTCTCATTAAAAATCAACTAATAACGTTCTCTCATTAAAACATCAACTAACAACGTTCTCTCATTAAAACATTAACTAACAACGTTCTCTCATTAAAACATTAACTAATTACGTTCTCTCATTAAAACATCAACTAACAACGTTCTCTCATTAAAAATCAACTAACAACGTTCTCTCCTTAAAACATCAACTAACAACGTTCTCTCATTAAAACATTAACTAACAACGTTCTCTCCTTAAAACATCAACTAACAACGTTCTCTCATTAAAACATTAACTAATAACGTTCTCTCATTAAAACATCAACTAACAACGTTCTCTCATTAAAAATCAACTAACAACGTTCACTCATTCAAACATTAACTAATATCGGTCTCTTATTAAAATATCAATTAACAACGTTCTCTCATTTAACAACATTAATTAACAACAATTGTTTGAAATCAAATCAAGCAATTCTGTCCATTGAAAACGAAGTAGCAAGATATATTGAGTTTAAAGTTTTTTTTATAAGTTTTCTAATTTGAAATCCTGAAATGGAAATTTAAATATTTATTTTCTAAAGTTATTGTAAACTTTTATATGTTAAAATTTCTTTAAAAATTTTGTACCTATCAATATATTTTTCCTTAAGTTGCATTTTTCATTAGTTGTCCTCATGAAACTACCAAAATATGTGATCATAATATTCAAAAGTTTCCATTAAGAGCTGTTTAATGTTTACTTAGGAAAGCATGCTCAGTTGGTTTTTAATTTCTTTCTATTTAAAAAATCGTATATGTTAATATGTAATGATTAACGATAATATGTACGAGAAAAAAACATAATGGATACTCATTTAAACTTTGTGGAGCAGCAATCAACGAACTGTATTATTGCGCAAGAAAAAACAACAACTGAACAACGATAGTTTTTTATTTGAAGAAAAAGTGGAACGCTGGGGGGAGGGGTGACACCCTGATTTTACCGCACCGGGTGACACCCACCCTAGTGACGCCTCTGGTCATGTATTCATTTTTTTTAAGAAACAGACTAACAATAAAAAAGCATTTATGAAAATAAAAAAATAAAAGGGTGAACGACCAGAATTCAAACTCATGGTTCAAGCCAACACGTTAAACACTCTGCCAGTTGAGAGCTTATGAAAATGGAAGATTGTAAGGGTATATATTGTTTCTAAAGTCTCGTCCTATTTTTCATGTTGTTTTCTCTAAAATTCAGACGACGACTTGTAAAGGGGACTAATTTAACTTATACCACCACTTCAGTCAAGTACAATTTCTTTCTCCTGTTCGAGATGCCAAACAAAATCATTTATAGCCAATAGTTGATTAACTAATTGATTCTTGTATTGGGTTAGGTTAAAGAAATAATTGTGCAAAATTGGGTGTGAGAGAAGTAACAAGTACAAAACTTTTACCAAAGGGACAGACAGACAGACAGACAGACAGAGTTGGTATAAGCTTTGTAAAAACGTAACGGCTTCCGCACAGCATTAAGGACCAGAGCGAGAAGACAGAAAAAGTTTGAGCTCTGTCAATCAAACGAGAAGTGAATGTTGGCAGGCCAGTAGAGGTACAGGACTTGTAGATCCAGAGGTAGGCCTACTCTGTGATGTTGTTAGGAAAGGTTGCAGTGGCAGGTCGTACCTGGAAGCCTAGAAGGTGAAAGACATTCATTCTTCTCTTTTGTGAAAACACC
>JADKLZ010000728.1:3663829-3676721 GCA_021533235.1 Biomphalaria straminea | reverse complement strand
ACAAGTCTGAGATAGTTTAATTCACAAACAAGTCTGAGATAGTTTAAACTGACACTTTGAGAAGGGCAGTTTGATATACAGAACAGTCAAGTTTAATTTAGGGGCATGGTGGCGGAGCTGTAAGGCACTAGGCTTCAGAATCAAGGGGTCTTGAGGAAGTCCAGGCTGCCCCAGAGACCACCAGATTTCTAATGGGCACCCTGACACTAAATGGGGCAAGTTAAGGCGGTTGGTCATTATGTTAGGCATGGCACATTTCGGAAAGTCAGCTTTGGATAAGAAGATCTGGAAGAGGAACTTTATTTTACTTTAGTTAAAATATAAATAAATATGAGTCATTTAATATACTATTATTTAAGAAATAATTTCATTTACAAATAAGTATGAAATAGTTTAAATGTAGCTTAAAGCAAGGGCTAATAAAATTTGCATATACATACATTCCAGTTTTTATATAAGCAGCCCATTTATAGACTTATTAACAAGTAAAATAAACACTTTGGAAGACCTATGCTCCTTTTCAATTTAGATATACCAACAAAATGCACCAAGTAATTCATGTGTTTCTTTTTCTGGTGTAATAAATTTTGTTCTTGAAAACATTGCCTCCATTCTATAAAATAATTTTTACAAACGAAGTAATGTAGCTGATGTAAACTAAACATTACCTTTCTCTTGGGGCAGGTTTAGGCCTAGGTTTCACTGGTACTGGTGGAGCAGTGGTGGAGTCAAATGAAGCTGCCTTCCTGTGAGCATCTGACCTACCGCTGGAGGAGGTGGCAACTGATTCTACAGGGTAAGAGCCAGACCTGTGGATTTAAAACCAGAACATTAACAGAGTGCTGGTTGAGGCTCCAATTTTATAACTGGGATTTTTAGTAGGCACTTAGCCATGACATTTGTTGGGGAAAAGTTAAGGTTACTGTGCTAAAAAAAATTGGTCACACGTCATGTTACTCTTTTGTTCCCCTGGCAATCAAATCATTAAATACAATGGAACTATCTGATATAAACATTTCACCAGGGCCGGTCCTACCAATTGCAAGCCCTATGCGAAATTGATTGCCCGGGGCATAGTCTGGGTGGGAATAAGGATAATAAGTGAAAATTAACATTAAGAATTAGAAAATAAATTTGTCTTTGTATTTTATTCATTCTTTTCTAAGTACTTAATTGCGATGAAATTTATTTTTCTTTACAAACCTTACAACCTATGGCATATTTATATACCAGTGACTATTAAAGTAAATAAGGTATTGAAACTTCCGATAAAGGTGAAAACTCTTCCGATTATTACATTTTGTTACATGAAAACTGACAATGCCTTTTTTTAATCGCATGAAGGATGGGTGAATTCCGCAATGAATGACACACACACACAAATGACAATTTTGTCTGTTTTTCAGTAGATTTTAATAAGTGCATTACATTTCCAGGAATTTTGCATATATATTTTGCAATTAATAATTAAGACTAAGACTTGCTTTATTGATCCTTACGGAAATTTGTTGTGATTACAATGACTCTTTTCTCATATAAAGACAACACAACAGAAACATACACATAAATACAACAGACGCATAGAATTAGCGCGGGGGCCTATGAAAACGCGAGGCCCGTGACCGCATAGGCCCTGCATTTCACATGTAAATTATAAGCAAGTCTGGTGGGAATGTATATTCTGGTTTTCATTACCTGCAATGGTGTTATTTTGGTGTGATGCACAATTGTAAGGCAAATTTCTTTATGGATTATAAGATTATTATTATTATGTTAGAAACAAGTATCCATTCTCTGGCAATGCCAGGGTCGAATTTTGTTCATTGTAATCCTTTTATCAGTTTCCACCGAGGAATTTTCTGGTGATGTGATATTATTATTATTACACACAAACTCACACCCTTAATCAATTTAGATCATATACTACAAGCACTACTTGACTACTAGTTTCTACCTTAACATTACTACTATAACAACAACAATACAGAAGCAAATACAAACATATACACATACACACAAAACACAACCACAGTTTGATGAATGGGGCTCCAATGTACTTCTTGGTGAAACATACTTTAATTCTAACAACAAAAATCTCACTCTCAGAAGACCAAAAATAACAGCTTCACCTTTCTGAGAGCACAATGATGGCTATGATGAAATTGATTTTTCAATAATGTGGTGGTGGTGTTTTTTTTTTTACACATAACAGATGGATGTGGCTTTTCCCTGACAACATATGTTGTATAAAGATTAGAGCTAATATGTACAACTATGATAATATAATAAATAGCTAATTTTAGTTATTATGTTTGTTTAATAGTTAATTTTCATATTGATTCTACAATCAAAAATAAGCAAGAAAAAAAAGATTTTTAAAAATCTAATAATAAAGGCACTTTGGAATACATACTAAATGTAAATAGATGCTGCTAAGAGAGATAACCACTAAAATGTCAACTTTCTATTTACCTCATATGATTAACACCATCAAAACAGACTACAGCAAGGGGAGGAGCACTCTCAGTGACTGCTGGAGTCTGCTTAGACTTCTTGCTCTTGCCAGACAACAGTTTCACTAAACCTTTCTTTTCTTTGTCTTTTTTATCCTTCTGGAGAAAGACAGTTACAAACTTTTAAAATACTTTGCATCTGTTTCTCAAAATCTGTGACTCAAAAACAGAATGTTACTAATTGAACTATTTATATCTATTATTTGGTTAATCAGATAATAACAATAAGAAATTGGTACCACTTTAGTAGTTTAATTAATTATAGCATGATAGAAGGCCATGTTTAAGTACACTAATTATGTTGTACAGCCCAATCAGTAATAAACAGCAGTTATTTAGACTTAGAATTTAAGAATGAGAAAATAAATGATGTTCTGTGAATAGAATTTCTTTACATCTCATTAAGAATGATAGAATTTCTTTACATCTCATTAAGAATGAGAGAATTTCTTTACATCTCATTAAGAATGAGAAAATAAATGATGTTCTGTGAAGGCCAAATTATGTGCAAGGGAGGAAATATTTAGCTTTTTATGCAAAATTATAAAACCATTATTATAAAACTACAATTATAATGAAATACAGTCAAAGACAAAGTGAACTGTCCACGGAATAATAAAACAGAATAATGTAACAAACCAAAGTACCTTCACAGGAGCTGACGATGTTGGCTCCAAGCTGTTTGCTACCATGACAACATTGGGTGGGGTTATGTTGGCAGAGGCTGACATGGACTGCCAGCCAGGGGACAGCCATAGGGCGTGGTGGGGTGTCGACTGCAGGGAGGACTGGGGAGGGGCTGGGATGAGCGGACGAGACAAGCTCCCAAACAATGAGGAGGAGGATGATGTCGGTGAGGCTGGACGAGGAGGTGAGAAGACATGCTTAGGGGAGGTGGAGGCTGTAGGGCTGGAAAGTGACCTTGACGGATGTGGAGCTAATTGCGATGAGGGTGAGCGTGGCTTCTGACCTGTTTAAAAAAAAATCTCTTAATCAATACTAATACATTTTATTTCTGGAAACTCGTTCTTTGCACATCAATGATATCACTATGATTTAAAATTGCCATTTTGGACCTACTGACATACCTGCCTACCGTTACGCGAAATGCGTATTCGTTACGCAAAATCGCCCAAAAATGACCGCGAGTACGCAAATACGAATTCAACCCGTCGCGTTACGCATTTCGTACCTTTTTTTTTCCTCTCTAAACTAGCTTACGGAGGTCACGCTAAGCGGCAACTTTGACCTAGAGGTCACGCGCTAAGCCGTCCTGTGGGGGAAAAAAACAACAGAAAAGGTGGGGTGGACACATTGAGCCCAGATCTAGATCTACGTTGATTGGAATCAAGCAATTAAATCTAGTCTACAAATGAAGAACGCGAGAGTGGTGGGAGAAGGGAGTTGGTACCACGCAAGAGCGATTGCGAGAGGCTGTTTGATATTCAGTCACCAACGTGACTTTATTTTCATTAGAAATTAATTAATTTGGAGCTTTAAAAAAGTCGAATGCAAAAAAAAAATAAAAAATTCCCGTATTAATTTTAATCAAAAATATCGAAGCGCTATTGATTCTAAACATCGTATTTTAGCTAGATCTAGATCTAGAATATGGATCTAGATGTATATAGACCTCTAGATCTAAGAATCTAGATTTAGATCTATGATCTATATATATCATATAACAGACTAGATCTAGATCTAGACATTCTAGAATCTAGAATAATCTAGATCTACTTATAATACTTATTATACAGTAGTAGTAGATATATTATATATTCCTAGCTACCGTCTAAGATTATTAAAGATAGATTGAAATTCATTCTCTAGTTATCTAGAAAATCTAGTTCTACATTCTAGATCTTGGTCTACGTTAGTCCTATTGTAGCCAATCCAATGTAACACTCACTACTCACTTAGACTTAGAATAAAATTTTAGAGGCTAGATCTGATCTAGATATAGCTTATTGATTTTATTTTAGAAAAAAATAAATTTAGATTTAGGTTAAAGATTAAAAAGTGCAGTGCAATTACTAGGTCTAGATCTCTACTATTTCTAGATTCTAAGTCTATAGGCATGGCATAGGCCTACTATTAGAAATTTATTAATATAAATTAATGTAGTAATAGGAGTATTAGTTAGATCTAGATATGATAATATCTAACTGTAATCTAACAGTGAGAGACAAAAATATAGTCACTCTAGATTAATCTAGATCTAAACTATATTACTATATTTATTTAGGCTATAAATTTTAGTTTCTAAATTTACTAGTTATTCTCACATTATCATGATTATGAGAATTAAATTATCTATCTATCCATAGGTCTATATAAATATATATATATAATATATTAATATATTATAATATATATGTATATATATATGTATATATATATATAATTTTAATATCATTTCAGTTTATACGGTAAAAAAAGTCGTTCGCATGTGTGTTACACATTGAGGTCCCAAAATACACATTTTGACCCTCAGGAATACACATTTGGACTTTTTTAGGTAGGCAGGTATGTACTGACCATCTCATACATAGTGTAAGCTAGTAGTAGGAATTTAAATACACTCTTTTATCCTTTTACCATCACAGAGAAGATACAAGTCACCAATCATAATATATAACAAAAGCCAAATTTCTAATGTTAACTTTTATATGCTTAAAAAAATGGACATCACTGACCTAGTGTAATTAAGATTATACCAAACTAAATTAAAGACAAAAATTATTTATTATTAAAGTATCAGGCTCATCTTGACCTCTATTAAGCATACATTTTTTATATTGTGATTTCATGTAACATATATTTAATTTTGCTTCATCTTAATTTGAATATTATCAATATATATACAATTTAACATGTAATGTTTATTATATTTGTTCACTCTTCAACTCACTACAGATAACATCAGTAAACAAAATCACATGTGATCTTTGAAGTTGATACATTTGCAAAAATGCAATGGGGTCAAGTACACAAATTTGGCAAAAGGTTTTCGAGTCAAAAGGTTTGGGAACAAGTGGTCGATATAAAACTAAATGTCTGGGTTTGTTTTTTTTTTAAATTGTTCTTACCTGAGGTCTGCATTTTGGCAACCCTTGGCAGAAGTGGAGGCGCCATGGAAGCTGTAGCAGGTGAGTCATTGGACGCGTTAGTACTTGGGGCAGCAGATCTTGGTTCACTGTGACCTGTACTCGCAGGAGCCACCATAGAATTCAGAGGAGCCTTGGCTCTTATGTTTAATACATTTGGACTCACTGGTTTGAAAGCACTGGAATGCCTAACAGATGGGATGGGGGGGGGGGGAGAGAAAAAGTTTTATTACCAGAAAAAAAACTAAAACAAAGCAAGATGTATTTAAGAAAAAAATAAATAAAGACAAGTCCAAGTAATTGCATATGTTTGTCGACTATCATTATATAAAATAAAATCAAATGCACCACAGCCTTGAAACAATGTCTAGAAAGAAACCATTCAGCTACTTGGTTTAGCAGAAGGGAAAAAAAAAAAAAAAATTCTTAAGTAAATTCAGCATTTGCTTGACTGTTGAGCCAAGGGGGCACGAGTTTAAATCCTGGTGGAGACTAACATTTTTGAACCTCCATATGTTTTTGAGTCCACCCAATTAATTTAATTAATTAATTAGGGAAAGTAAAGGTAGTCCTATCATCATCTATCCCATGGATTGCAAGGTATGAAAGGGCCAATTAAAAAATAAAAATGATTCTTTAAGAAAGACAAAATCAATAATAGAGCCTAAACAATAACTACACAGGAATATAAAAGAAGAGATATCTAGTGCAACAATTAAGCACAACAAAACTGCACCTACCTGACCATACTAACATAGTTCCCAGGGAATACCCCAGCGTCCCCTGTTCGGAGACATGCCCCTTTGAACCAGCCATCCTGGCATTTTTCGGAGACGCTGTAGTACTCTCCCTTGTGCAGATCTAATTCATCTTCTTTCTGAGGCTTGTAGTTGTACAGTGCTATATATCTGTGTCAGAAAACAAAACAATTGTTAAGCTTCTTTCTAACCAGAATTGTGAGAGGGAAAAAAAAAAGTAATATAACGTGCAGATCTAATTCATCTTCTTTCTGAGGCTTGTAGTTGTACAGTGCTATATATCTGTGTCAGAAAACAAAACTATTGTTTAGCTTCTTTCTAATCAGGACTGTGAGAGGGAAAAAAAAAAGTAATATAAGAAAATAAAAAAAAAAAATTCCAACTTGATGTTAAAAAAAAATCTGATTAGATCCATTAGCCCAGCATGGAGATCAAACCCATGACATCAGCAAGATTAACGCAACACTATCAGCTTTGCTGCCAGTTTCAGGAATTAGTAGATTTCCACCCACCCTTCCTCATGATGCGAGTGTAAGCACATAGAAAGAATTAAAAAGGAAATGGCAAGCATAAAATAAGTTAGTACAATTCTGAAGCATGGTTGGTCCTAAATAATACAAATAAATAATTTTATTTCTAGAAAGTTTGATAATTACCTAAGAAAATTTAAAAAAGCTTTTACCCTTTTTAGTTTAACAAAAATATCTTCACTATATTTCAATTGGCCAAAAGACTGACAAAGTAGTTCAGGACTAAACAAAGACAATAAAGCTGAGTTATAAATGAGATTTAGATCCTTGAATGCACATGCACAAAGCCTTAGGCAAAATATTTTTCTCTAGCAAAATCTGATATGCATTTTGATTTGCCTGCTCTTTGGTTCTGAGTTAAATTAGTCATAATCATTCAAAAATTTTTTTTCGTAACAGAAACACCCGAAACATTAAAAACAAAACATTTTTCCACAATTAATAAGAAAACTCTTACACTGGGGTTGTTAATGATCCAGATTGGGAGCTTGATGTAGAGTCGGGACAGACTTCTGATGCTGTGTTTGTTGATGACGTCTATAGATCAACACAATAAAAGATCAAAACATTAATGTTTTGTAGTACTATGATAAATGAAAAGTGGCTATTTTAGAAAGGTTTTGCACTTAATCATATAAACTAAATACAGCTATATTTTTTTAAATTTACAATGCTCCTTACAAGTCAAGGTGGAATGTTTCCAAATGGACTCTTTAAAAAAGAATTAATGAAACATACCCTCAGATTGTTAATGAGCACATTTTGTACACATTACTCCGATCCTGCCCCTCACATAAATCTTTTTTTCATTCTTAAGTTATACCACTCTTTCTTTCTCTGGATAAACCACTCAGCAAAGATGGACTATTCTTCTAGTTACTAATACAACAATTTACATTATTGGTTGGCAACCTTTAATATTAACTAAGTGGCAATAACAATGATACAAAGTGGGAAGCGTGGTCGAAAGGCTAAGTGTGCTTGAACTTGGATTGGCTTAGCTACCTAGAAAGGGGTTCGAGGTTCGACACCCGACTCAGGCAGAGTTGTGTTAACTGAGCGCCTAAAGGCGCGGAAAAACCAACTCCTAGATACCCCCGTGCCCCCCCCCACTGGTCCACAAAAGACATTGGACCAAAGCGCTCTGAGCATGCTATAAGCATGAAAGTAGCGCTATATAAAAGCAATAATAGTAATACACATTAATCTCTATAGACATTCTATAATCAAAGTGTTAAAACAAACCAAGAAATTTGTTTCTTTTCTAACATCATGAAATAATACTAGTTTTTAGTTGACTTACATTTCTAGATGTGGATGAGCTCCCCTGTGCATCTCCAGAAGTTAACGGAGACAAAGGTGAAGAGGAGGCTGATGTTGCAGAGTCTGGAACTAAGCTGGTAGAACTATGACCATCTGGGAATACTACTTCGGTGGAATGTCTGTTATGAGAGTCACTGCTTGTTGTCACTGGAGATGAGTTGAGCAGGGGAGAGGAGCTGTGCGAATGTCGATTATTGTTGAGCTGCACTGATTCTAAGGGAGGAGTCGCCCCGGACGATAACGGCACCGGAGACAAAGAGCCAGCAGCGACAGGCTGCGAGGATACCGCGGTGACTGTTTCCGAAGAGATGGGGGTAAAAGGTGATGAGCAGGACAGCTCCTCCGCAGCAGCAACAGGAGATCCAGGCAACGGGGCGGTACCTGCCGACACACTGGCTGGAACACTTCTGTTGACATTTGCAGAAGAGGATGAGCTTTGCGGTAAAGATGGTGCAGGATTAGACTTGGTCTGCACAATTAATCGAGCAGCATCGTTCAGCTGTTAAAAACAAAAATGATAATTACTAAAACATTAGGCTACCCCCCATCCCAATGTTTTTCTCCTTTCTCTCCTACTTAACAATACCATCGTTAATTTGACCTCATTAAACTAAATTAATTTTTAGTTTTATAAACCTTTATTTTGTGCTAGATAAAAAGAGCATGCACGTTCCTATACTTCTATACAAAAAGTAACAACATTTTCACATTTAATTTATGAAAATAAGAGTATATGTGAAAATGGGTTTACCCATTAAGCGGACATATTCATATCAAATATAAAATACTGTAAAAGGTGTTTACCTGTTTTGTTAAAAAGTTTTGATCTTTAATAGAGTTAAATTTAGCTAATTTTAAAATTATTCCGGGCCTCCGGGCGGTGGGAGGGACATTTAACATACACTACGGTATCCACCATAATCAACATTTATAACAACCTTTACCAGATTTTTTTAAACATTTTGTATTTCTATGCGGGACATACATATATACAAACTCCTTTTTTTTTTATCAGGTGTAACCAAAATTTCTATCACAAACTCACTTCCACAAAAGTGATGGGAAATATTCCAATTCTGTCTCCTTTGCGCCCTTCTAGCCAGTTCTCATCCACTCTTCGAATCACTGTTAATACTTCATCCTAAAATGAAATTCAAACACAATTCATTAATACACAACAATTTCATACAATGCTTCTAGGAGACTAAAAAGTTATGACATCTCAACAATTGATGCTTCCAACTTTTTAATCAAACATCCAAAGGAAGTGATAGTTATAATTACTTACATTAGAAAAAGACAAATGTTGCACTTTTTAAGAATGATCTTTTGCAAATATAAACATTGAGTCAGAAATAATAATTGCTATGATCACCTTTTTAAAGGACAGACAATCTTTTTCTGCTTCATCCTTCAGGTGGAAATCATACAGAGCACGACACTGTGGGATTTGATGAGGTAGTGGAACTAATATCTAGATCAAGAAGAACAAACAGAAATGAAAATACATCAGTGACGATGATAACCTAAGTCTGCTGCTGAGAGTGATTTCTTGTTAATTGCAAAATGTGAAAAAAAAAATATCCCATTGTATTTTTGAGTTTTGAATTAATTATTGTAAAAAATTTTATAATCTTGGCAAAATTATTTGATTGTATTTGTCCATGTTTGTTGTTAAAATATTGTTTGACAAAAGCTTTATATTTTAAGTGATATAAGCATACCTGAACAAAGTTAGCAGGGAAATAACCTAGTCGTCCAGAGAGCTCTCCCTGGTACCAATTTTCATCTATTTGTCTTCGCAGTATGATAATGTCTCCCTTATCAAAGGGCAGATCACTGAAACACAAGGTTAGATGTGTGCATTTATACTTAAACCTAAGGGGTCGTTCGTAAAATACGTCACGCTCTAGGGGGGGAGGGGGGGTTGAGAAAGTGTGACGCTTTGTGACAAGGGGGGAGGGGGGGTCAGAAAAAGTGTGACGTCACAAAAAACATGAAATAAAAATGTAAATGTCACCCCAAGCAGCGCAAGCCGAGAGCTCCTCGTTCAAAAAAAATCATTCTTCACGACCTTGCTGAAAATCAAGTCTTGGCGTTGATAGAAGAAGTACCAGGACATGAGACTGTGGAGTGGATTGACAAGGAGCTAATGGCTAATGAGGATCTAACTATGCCACAAGAACAACCAATCAATAACGAGCCAATTCCCATTATTACTATTTAGGAGCATTTGGAAGCAGTTTGGGAAGATATTGTTGAATAGTAGTGGCAATAAAACTATTTTCTGAATTACTAAAATTTATTTTGGTTGTATTTTTTTTGTGACGTTACGCACGGGGCGGGGGGGGGAGGGGGGGTCCAAAAAGGCCATTTTTAGCGTGACGTATTTTACGAACGACCCCTAAGCAATGTCTATATTAGCAAGAAAATACAAAAATAGAGTTTGTAGGGGTTAAATTTAGCTAGGCATTTTAATTTCTAGGACAATTAAATGATGCCAAAGTAGATCTAGATTTTAAAATTCTAGAGTCTAGATACCAAGATCTAGGCCTATGGGTTTAAAATAAAAAAAAAAAGCATGTGAGAATAGATCAAACACTGTCATTGACTATGGACAAGACTTAGTAGTCACTGTAAGAATGATGTGGTATGATTGGTTAGATCCACTTTCAGTGTTGTTGAGGCTAGTGACATACAATCCTGCTATAATTCTAAAAACAAAATCTCACATAATTACAAATGATATATATATATATATATATATATATATATATATATATATATATATACATGTTAACTTACTCTTTTTCCAAAGAATCATATCTGTACAAGGCTTCTGCGCAAGGAGTCCCCTAAAGATGTCAAAATATATAAATTACACAAGTATTATTTGTATATATATTATACACACACAGTATACCAAAAATCAGTTTAATATATATCTTTAGAGATTCAAGGATCACTTTAAAATAGTGTTCCTGGTAATGGATCCTCAATAAAACTTGTGATGTCAATACACTGTTAAATATTTACATTATAATTTATAAAGGAGTTAAATCACATGTCTACACACAATCAGAAAAAACAAAATGAGGGCCAACAAAGACTAGCAAAAGACAGAGCAGAAGCGTGCAAGACCATTTATTGAATAATGATGATTAATTCTTCCATTGGTGGAATATTTGCATCACAAAGTCTTAGCAGTATGTTGTTGATCGAATTTCCAATAGCTTTAAAAATAACATAGAAGGAGTGCTTGGAAATTCCAGGCTTGGATAGTTTAAAAAAATGGCGGAAATAGATAGATTAAATTAAATAAAATTGTACATTTATGAAGTATGTATAATCCAAGTTCTAGAAAATTTTTTTATTATAATTTATTTTAAAAGGATTTCCATTTTGAGTTAATACTTTTAAGTCTAGTATCTCCAGCATCACAATATATTGTTTTGAGTGTTCTGAAATTGTTTGAAAAGAGAGAACTATTTAAAACATCAGAAAAGCATTGTTTGATCAATCTCATCGTGGGAACCAAGACATCATAGTATCATAACATCAAGCAAACATATTGTAAAGCCAAGCATATATCTGCTCATTAAGAATAAAAAGGACAAAAGTTAGACTTACTAGCTTGGACAGGTGAGCAGCTGTATCATGTCGTCTGTCATGCCGAGCGGTCACAGTTTTAGATGGACTGAGGCCAACATGACTGTGTCGGCTACCAGGATACCTATGCCCTTTAGTTTTCAGACCTTCCAGGATGCGAACAACGAGGATATTAGTTGGCAGTTCTGCCACACGAACCGTCACTAGAGCACGACATTCTGGACAGCGCAGTTCCTTCTGTGTGAGAACAATTTCATCCAAACACTGCCTACAGAATGTGTGCTGGCATGGAAGAACTTTACAGTTTTGGTCAAAACGCTCTAAACAAACAGAACACTCTAACAGCTCATTGATCTGTTTTTCATCCATTTATATTAGACCCAAAAGTGTGATACCATTCAATGCATTCCATTATTATCTTTTCATTAAGAATGAAAACAAATCATAACATCCATTTTAGTGGTGTATTCGTACAATATACGAGAAGATAACTTTTAAATATCTGG
The DNA here is from genome assembly GCA_021533235.1 of Biomphalaria straminea. Classification (NCBI taxonomy): domain Eukaryota; kingdom Metazoa; phylum Mollusca; class Gastropoda; family Planorbidae; genus Biomphalaria; species Biomphalaria straminea. The sequence continues at coordinate 3,664,375 of JADKLZ010000728.1, read as the reverse complement.
AAACTGAGTGACCAATTGCTGCGAAAAGAGAAAATGAAGAAAAATATAAACAATAATAATAATAACATATCTAGAATATTTTTTAGTTCACTCTAAATATACTTGTTCACAAACTATAGGAGTTTATATAAACAGACTGAATTTAAATACTATGCAGCATACAAAAAATATCTTTTTGTAACAGATGATGCCAATTGTCCCAATTGTTATATTTGATCATGCAAAAACAGTATTCCTGAAATGTTCACTACATCTAACAAGACCTATATAGAATTCTTCTAAATAGGCCCTTAAATACATACATTGTATGTCATAACCTTTGTGTAAATAGGGGGTATTCACTAATATTCGTTTATTATTATCAATGACCATGACACTAACAAACGTTGTGTCTACTTTTTTTTTTACACTATTTTATTACTATTTAGTCACTCATCACTAATGCTCTACACATGTAAAAAAAAAAAAATGTAGAGGGAGGGACAATCATTGATAGATCAGGTCAATCAGTCACTGAGCAGAGTGAGCGGGCTAGACAAACGGGGG
>JADKLZ010000728.1:3640653-3663429 GCA_021533235.1 Biomphalaria straminea | reverse complement strand
GTTGTTTTTTTTTGGGGTCAATTAGACCTAGATATGCTGTACAGTATAACTTACAGTACACTGTATACGTAAAACTTGTGGCTAATGGCCTTGTTGTGGCATCTGTTATAAACAGAGAAGAAGGAAGCAATCGAGAGTGGGAAAAGTAGCACTGATCCGTCTTACTTTGGTTAATGTAAAAAGAAATTTTGTCAAACTAAAATTTTAAATTATAGATTAGACTGAGACTGAAATAACTAGAGTCTAGAGTAGTCTAGACTATTCTAGATCTAAAATCTTAATTAAAATAGTATTATATAAACTTTAGTAAAGTAAATTTAAATACTAAAAATAAATTTAGAAAATCATGATGTTAAAAATGTACTATACTCAGTACTGTAACGATTCAGTTTCAGATACTGAGTGATAATGTTAGTTAAAGTACAGAGAGACTGAGAGAGTAGAGACTGAATAGTTACATACAATAACTTACACTATACAACAGTTATGACTTACACAGTTACACTTTTACAGTACACAATAAACTTTAGTAGTAGATCTAGTAAATGAGTGTTTCTCCAGTACTGGTGACATATTATGTGTATTGGTTCACTAAAAAGTCTATAACTCAAAAACTTCTGATTAAAATGTCACAATTTTTTTTTCATTGCACATAGAAATGGTTTATTTATATTATAAATTGTGATATTTTGAGCTTTTGAGGTGAATAGTAGAATTTTAAAATTGTAGAAAATGTGTGAAATAGTGCACAAAATGGCCTCTTTTGATGTAACATGGAATACCTGGCTTGGGTTGAAGTAATATTCTACTAGAAGCAAGGAATATTGAAGAGACATTTTTGTTGAAATAGGTTAACAATATAATGTTATTGCATTAACAATATCTTTTTTATTTTATATTTACTTTGGTATTACTTAGGTGTCGCCGTAAAAAATGTGTCACATGTGCATCACATGGTGTCCCACTAAATTTGAAATTTTAAACCTTTATCAATTGTAAACAAAGTAAAGGATTCTGCTCCCAATTGTGTTTCTGTTACTAAAAGCATCAATGATTAGTTTACACAGTGCAATTTTCCTTTAAAACTGTAAAATTTATATAATTTTAGTAAAATAGGTCTTGGTGTCCCAGGTGATGCACCTCAAACGCGCTTGACAAAAGGACAACATTTTTTTTTAAACAAAGTTATTAATGTGATGGGAATTACTTCATGGTATCTCTAATACTGCTTAGTACACAATTAGGTCAATTTTCTTGGGAAAAGGCTACATAGTAATCAACAGGAGACAGTAATAGACATGGTGTCCCACATTTTTTTCACTGTAGCACCCGAAACACTGCATATTGAATCATACCAGAAAATCTCAGAGATTAAAATATTTATAAGTAGTTTTCTCACTAAAGTTTTAAATTATAATAAGAATTAATCTTATTATTCTTAAGTTTGATCTTGAATACATGTATGGGACTATTTATTTTTATCTAAGTTAATGTAAATCTTATATTGTTTTATCATAGTTTGAGGTGCATCACAGGACACCAAACAAGTCTTGATCTAGATTTAGGTCACGTGTAGATTTAAATGTACTCTATATATTTCAATTTATATGTAAATCTAGTTTTGGATCTTGTCCTTGGTGCATTGAAAGTCAGAAAGCTGCACCTTTTATTCTATGATTAGGTCATGTTTGAGGCAGTTATGTCTTAGAATATATTTTTAAAGGATTGTTGAACACACACACACAAAGGCCTAATACATTAATTTGTGGTTATAGAAACCTTTTTTGTGAATCACTAATAAAAGAATAATTGGTAATGTATTTACAGACTTTAAATTTTTTAAATTTCAGCATACATGTATTAACAAAAAAAACTATATATTTCATAAATAATATTGGTGTCCCGTTGTAGCACCAGCAACATCTTGTGATATAATAATAATGTTATAATAAATGCTTTTAAAATTATTGTTGAGATATTGCAGCAAATAATAGCCTCTATATAGATATATTCAGCTATAATGCAAATATAGCATAAATTCTATTTTCTTATAAAAAATCTTATTTAAAAAACTTTTACCAGTAGTGTCACAGGTGCTACGGTGTCCCATTTTTTAAATTGAGCGCAAACATAACTTAATTGCTCAAAAACTTCAATTTCTCTATCTAGCAGTAGCTGCTTAATACAATAGAAACATTCCAATTATACTAAAAAAGCAAACAAATAAACAGTTAATTGTATTTTAATCATCAAAGGTGTCCCAGTGATGCACCTGAAATGCTAAAAATAAGTGGGTACCCCTGTTTGCCAGCTCTGCCGAGGAAATGTACATACTAACATAGTCCAATTCATTTTCTATTGATAAATAAATTCTTAAAGTACTTATTAAACTTTAGAAAGTATTTATGGCTGAGAAGTGAATACAATTAATATGAAATTAAAAACTTCAACTTTAATTTTTGTCCTAATGCTAATGTGACACTTTTTGATACCAGTACTGAAGAAACACTCAAATACTAAAATAGTAATCTAAGTCTAGACTACTCTAGAGACTAGAGACTTAAGAGACACTAGAGTCTAGAGTAGGCTAGAGTAGACTCACCGTGCGAATGATTATGATACTGATAAACTCAAAAACTGATAGTATAGTTACTATAGATAATACTATTATTACTATAGTAGTCTATATTATATATATATACTCTATAAAATATATACTTATACTGTTATAGTAGTGATAGTCACTGATACAGTCAACAGTGATAGTGATCATACTAGATCTAGATGATATAGTCTAGTACATTCTAAAAATAATCTAGATCTATTAGTCTAAAGTAGATCTAAATTATACTTAGATATAGGTATATAAAAATACATGAAACGTGAAATTTATTGTACCAAATATCATTATCGTGAGTAATAAGTGCTATTAATTACTATTATGGAAGTACAAAAATAAAGTTGAACGCCATATTGGCCACATTTTTTTCCATTCGTCATTTTAAAATTTATCATTTATCTTAGCTAGTCTATGGCTTAAATGAAATCTAGCTAACAATATTTCTATCTATATATAGATATATATGTGTTTTAATTTGTTAAAAATTATTTTTAAAAAATTATTTTTAATTAATCTTTATATCAATTTCAAAAGAAAATTGTTGTAAAATGTAGATTTATTTTTGGTTATGTTTTTTTAAAACTAAACTGGCATAAAAAGTGTTATCATAGTGTTTCAATATAATTTAAAATTTGGGATCATCTGGTTTTATATAGTGACTCTGGATTATCTTATAATCTTATCCTATATATTACAGATTTTACTTCAGAAAAGAAGATGATTACGTCCTACGCGTCATGCATCTAGTCAATTGCTTAAATTCTGCCAAATCACTGATTTTCCTTGGTCGGCATGGTTGCTCAGGCAACCCATTCCATGCGCTAATAGCACCAGGGAAGAATGGGCATTTGTAAAAATTTGCCTTGCATATGGAACGAGGAATGATCCATCTCATAGGAATGACCCCAAATGAGTGGCCTGTACATTACATACGGTCTCCATACAGCTGATCTATTGAAAGGAACGATACAGCATTTGTCTATGTCGACATCCTGATGTAATTGAAATGTATAGGCCTAATTAATAATGGGCCTATTTAATCGTTTAATAGTCTATGACGTCTTTGTTATTTAAGGTAATATTTCATTATGAAACAACATATTAAGATGTTTCGTGATCAAAAGAATGTATAGAAAACACAATATAGTGTCAATTTATTACTGTATGATTTTACTTCAATAGTTCAAGCAGGAATTTAAAAAAAAAACGAAACAAAAAAAAAAACAAGGTTACAAAGACATTTTGTGCCGAAACACAAACTCAAAATCGGCTCCCGAAGTGGTCCACCCAGCCAGGTAAAAAGAAAGGTTTCAATATTTTCTGAAAGAACATCAGAAATTCAATCACAGACAAATGACAGAGAAGAATGGAGAAAGAAGTTTGACAAATCTTGTTTGGTGTCTCAGCGATCCTGCAGACCACAGGATAGGTGCAAGTGTATGTTAAGTTAGATGAGAACCTGACCTAAAAGATGTCTTATAATGAATATCTAATTGATCTAATTGTTTTGTCTATTGTTTTTGTCCACGCGATAATATGAAAAACTACATATTAATTGTTGTTTTAAGTTATGTCCAACTTATATCACACTTATATGTATTCTAAATATACATTTTTTTCTCTTAACAAAATTTTTTTTTTTTCTGTGTGTAAATGTAGTAGTTAGTATGACAGAACTTACATAACTTAACAATACAAATGTAATATTACTAGTGAATAGTTGTAAAAGTGGTGTATTTTTATGAAAAAAAAAACTGCTTGCATAAGTGATTTTAAAAAATTAGATTTTTCGCTTTCAGAAAAGAAATAAAGTAGCCGTTGCATCAGAACTTTGAATGGTATTAAATATTTTGGTGTCAGATTTTCACTACCTTTTCTAGTTTACGAGATCTAAACGGGACGGACGGACAGACATTCCACACAAAACTATATAATAGCGTCTTTTCCCCTTTCGGGGGGCGCTAACAATGTGTAATTTGTAACAAAGTTCTATAAGCCAATAAAAAAGCCAAATCTATTAAACCAATATAACTCTGTGTCATTTTACGTCTCGAGAGTCGATCTTTTCCCCTTGCAAGCTCTTGTGTGACTAAAGAGGCCTCAGGATACTAAATGCGTGTGTATATTTTGTAGCGATGAAATTTTATATGCGAATTCTTTCAGACCAGCACCATCACACGAAGAACAAATACTCACAGGAACAAAGACTTAAAATGACTAACTGACTGCAAGGTAAACTTCAACAGAATATTTATTTACAAGATGGGCCACAGTCGATAAAGATGTCTAATCCCCTTGAGAGTCTAGCGGTAACTGATTTCCTCTACGTCAAACTTAACCTCTAACCCTACCGTCTGTGTCGTCATAAAATGTGCGTTCATTGTCGGTACAAAAAATGCGCAATTCTAAAATAAACTAAACTAGCTATCTAACACCATTTAAAGCCCTGTTGGTTACTGGTCATAATTTGATGACCTGCTAACCACTGTCAAAAACATAAAAAAAAAAAACGTATGGCCACATGACAAGGTCCTCAGGGCTCGCAAAGACCCTCCTTCAGGGAACAGTACCAGGAAGAAGAAGCAAGAGACTGAGAGGAACGGAGAAAGACGGATGACAGATCTTTTATCAACTCGCTCTGTCTAAGAGGAAAGATTTTCTCCCCACTTATCATTCTCGAATCAAGTTGAAATTATCCATTGTCGAGGGCAACACTTGAATCAATAAAAGAAATAATCAGTTAATCAATTAGTCGTAATTAATTAATTTTGCTTTATACAGAGTCAGTACGGTATACTTAGCAAAAGTGAGATAAGTTTGAACAGAGGATTAGGTCGTTCTCTAAACTTTTTTTTTAAACAAACAACAGACTATAAAACCTTCTACTTTTATAAGCACTTCCATAGGTCAGTGGCTAACAAGTCGGCCTTTCATAGTGGAGGCAAGAGCTTGAATTCAGATCTCAACTTATTTACTTAACTTATATTTCATCAATTAGACTACCAGTGGAACACAGAGCGGCCATCACTTTGTCATCGGACTCAGTTCTGGACTATTCCCTTCAGTAGGGGTTATGTCCATCCTGCCTTCTTTCCTTCTTGGTCCACTGATCTCCTGACAGAACAGTATACAGTGTTCTCATTCAAGCCGGTGAGAGGGAGCTCTTGTTCACTTTAGCTGGCCTAGAGTTCCAAGAGCCTAAGGCTCAACTCTACCTGACAGTTTCAAGAAGAAGAAGAAACTGATTTCCTCCATGTTTGTTTTGGTCAGTGCCGCAGCTAGGTGGGGGAAAGGGGAGTGGTCAAAATGTGAAAATTCCCCCGGTGTGTGAGTATTCTAAATTTCTTTTTATAATAAATATTACGCCATTTTTTTATATCATGATGTTGAATGTCAAAATGCAACACCCCTAGAAAGGTCAAGTCCCCCCGGGGCCCCCAAAACCCTAGCTACGCCAGTGGTTTTGGTCAGTCTTTATGAGAACCACTGATCATGCAATCAGTCCAAGCAGAGATGAGCTTTGTCTTTTGAGTTCTTTCCCTGTTTTGAGCGTGTGTCAATCAAGTGTGTTCAAGTGTTCAAGTGTGTTCAAGTGTTCAAGTGTTTAAGTTAAGTATCTTGGTGCCTCAGTTTTCAATTCAGCTTTAGATAATTCAAGATGGTGTGTTCAGATCACAAGGACGAGGAATAAAAAAGCAATGCATAATTTTATTTCCTAGAACGTGTAGTATAATTTAAAACTATAGAATAAATGTAATTAATTATATGGCTGACTGGTCCTGTGGTATGCGCTGTGGACTGTCATCTCGATGGTATCGGGTTCCAATCCTGTCCGCCTCCGTCCCCCGTCATCTTGATGGAGATTTTGGCTAGCATGTAGCTTAATAATCTGCAAGGAGCTTAATAATCTGCAAGGAGCTTAATAATCTGCAAGGAGCTTAATAATCTGCAAGGAGCTTAATAATCTGCAAGGAGTTTATTAATCTGCAAGGAGCATCCAAACCATATAAAACTACCCCCCCCCCCCCAAAAAAAAAATTTGACACAAATGGAGTCAGAATCTTATCATAGGAAGGGAACAAACTGTAGTAAAAGAATGTTTCTGAATGAACACTGATAAAAGTGTTGTCTTGTGTACCTCAGAGAACAGTCATATGTTTTTTTTTTCAGTACCGGTATCTAATTTGAATATATAACCTTAATAATTTCATTAGTTCAGGAACAACTATAGATGAATTATCAAGAGGGAAAAAAATATAATACATAAATTCAACTTCCATTTTCATGGTAAACCAAGTGTACGGATTATAATGAAAAGCTACTGCAAACGTCTTATGGCGGACACACCAATGCTCCCATCAGTAAACCACGTCATCGAATCCGTTTAATTGGACTACCAAATCCCAAGGTACAAAAACAATTTTCCTTTAGCGTTTTGAACAAGAAATGTGCCTCTATCTTTGTGTCGTTCCTAGTATTTCATAATGTTATATAGACTATTATAGACTCACTTGCTCACTTGACTAAAGGAAATGTCTCACTTCAGAGACTTCAGGAATGAGAGAGTATAATAGCCATTTCTCAAACCTTTTTGTCTTTATTTAAACATGTTTATTCAACCATACGAAGCCTGGTAACAGTAGCGGCCTTAGGGGGTGGCAAGTGGGGCAACCGCCCCAGGCCCCGCGCCTGTGTGGGCCCCGCGATCAGAGACGGATTAGCCCGTTATTGTGATGTGATGCGGTATATATAGTTTACCCTTACGGGTTGGGGCCCAGCACAAGACACTCGCCCAGGGCCCCGCGCACTGCTAAGGCCGCCCCTGCTGGTAACATTGAACTCACAAGTCTAATTGTAAACAAGCAATAGATAAAAATACTTTTTAAAAACAAAGCTTGTTTCCATTATTTTAAAAGTACATGGATTAGCTCCCTTTCTGTACTAAATGATTAATTAATTTGCTAATTTTTTGGTCTGATTCGTGCATTGTTATTGACTATGAATTAACTCTTTGACACCGTAATTATTTTCAACGTTTGGACGGAATTTTTAGCTTTATATCTGGATAGCATCAACGATGGGAGCGTCGTTGCGAGGTCAAAGAGTTAAATTTCAACTTGATCCGAGAATGGGAAGTGGGAGAAAAAACGTGTCAAAACGTAATGAGGGGGGATTAAATCCATATATACATCCACCTCTATCTTTTCTAAACATTTATTCATCTTATTTCGATATCGAAATAATTAATCACCAACAATTAATGTCTTGTCAGGTTCAACGAATAATTATGCATAAGCTATGTAAAAAAAAAATACAAACGTTGATATTAAAGGCGGAATGTTGACAGAAATATGGTATAGCCTACTAATTAATACTCACCAGACTAATTTCTTGTCATAGACGCCTGTCTAATTACTAAAATTACTCTATCATATCGTTTAAAATGTCTAGCATCAACTTTAATTGACATACTAACCTACTTTTTTAACATCCGCGTCAATTTTTTTTAAAAAAAGAAAGGCATCAGACGAACGTGATTGAGAATGATGCTACGCTAAATGTCTTAGCGAGTTAAAGGTTTCTAGTAGTGGCGTAGCTATGAATTTGCCCAGGTGATGAGGGGGGGGGACGGTTGACCTCATTGGCGGCCCCTGCATTTTGCGTAATAATTCATAGTAAATGTGGTGGCCTGGGTGGATTTTCAATTTCTCCCCCTCAATCCTCCCACCCAAGCTACGCCTCCGGTTTCTATGGCCACGATATCGAGTTACATGCACAGATTCAAGTTTCTGAAACTCGAACACGCCTTTGTAAAATCGCTAAAGTTTTATGTGTAGTTTGATTCTATTCTAATAAGCGTTAGGAACATAGGCCTCATCTTAGTGCAGACCTTGTTTGTCGAACAGAAAACCTTTTGGTATTCCTAAGTCTGAAGCCTCATAATGTGTTTTGGACTGGACATGGGCAACTCATTCCATGCTCTATATGGCATTAGAGCCGAATGGGCACTTGTTGGAATTTGTCCTAGCACATGGAATAAGAAATTTGACTTTATATTCCTTTCTGAATATTTATTACGCTGTGCAAGTTAATAAGAGTTAAGTGTTATACGTATTATTGATACAAAGTGAAGAAAGTGTAAGTAAGATATGTTGTTGTTTTTTTTTAAAGAGACAGACAGACAGACTAACTGATAGAAAAGGAAATATATAGACAGCGGAGTGAGCGGGCCATACATTTTATTGCAACAGATACACTTATTCCAGGGTTTAAAAAGTGTGTTATGTTGATCGTTAGTCTACCACGTTAAGGGGCTGTCCGTTTACTGTGATCCTTGGGGCTGAGTATATTTGATATCTAGGTAGAAAAGGGTCAAATGACGCCTCACTTTCAAGAGAAGTTAATAACCGTCTGCCCAGAGCCAGTAGAGCTTTTCTGACGCCATCAGGCGAGAGTTTGGCGGAACAAATCGCTCAGCCTGCCTACAAAAATCAATATCTATCAGGCGGAGTTCTCTAAACCCTTCTACATGGCTCTGAGATATGGACACTATACAGAAAACAACTAAGACTTCTTGAGCGCTTTCAACAAAGATGCTTGCGCTCCATCATGGACATACGATGGCAGGAACTCGCTACAAACAGCGATGTCCTTGCGAACGCCGGAATGGACAGTATAGAGGGATTTCTTATGGTCCGACAGTTACGCTGGGCAGGGAACGTATCCCGTATGGGAGACGAACGTATGCCAAAGGCAGTCTTTTTTGGTGGCTAAAAGGTGGTTGACGTAATAGAGGCGCCCCACGGAAGCGCTTCAAAGACTAGCTTAGGTGTCAACTTTCCTTGGCTGACATAGAAGAGAGCACCTGGCTGCATGCGGCGTCGGAACGAGACAGCTGGAGGTCACTCACGAAGGCCGCGGGTTACACATTTGAGACCAAAAGAAAATCTTCTGCCGAGGACAAACGCAGATGGCGAAAATGAAATCTAAATCGACCACCTGCGGACAATGGTTATGCTTGCTATGGATGTGGCAAAATATGTAGGTCACAGCTGGGGCTGCGCAGCCACGGGAAATATTGCATTCGTCACTAATCTTCGGACTCGAAGACAAACCTTATTAGCCTATGTTGATCGTTAAAATGTGAGCTTTTATGTGGTCCGTTCATTACAATAAAAAAAAAGAACCAGAAAAGATGAGTTTATTCAGGCCATAACTATCAATATAAAGCCTGCTAACAAGCTGGTGTGTACTAATAGTGTTGTTGTTTTTTTTTTAATTTAATATAAATAAAAATTTGGAACTAAAAAAGGAACCAGAAAGTCCTCTTTTTGAGAGCACTGATAACATCACGGATGAACGCGTGCGCATTAAAACTAAATCTGGAACTCGTTAAGAAATAATACAATTATTCCAAGACTAGGGTCTAAAATTAAGAAGGTTTGTGGATTCATTGTTAAGCAAATTGAACTGGACATTGAGAAATTAAATTTAGTCTAGATTTGATTAGAGTAACACCGTTAGTAAAATTATTAAACTTATAGACACTTCAGAATAAAAAGAAATGTAGATATAACTATAATACATAAAAAAAAACTAAACCATAACTTACAAATAGAAAAAAAAAACAACTTATGAAATAGTCAGAAAGACATTTAAGATTGTGATAATGGCACGTTGTTTATTCCATACGCTAGAACAAATTGGCCTCACTCACAAATCGTAAAAAAAAACAAAACATTTATTCCCGTGATAATATTGATAAAAAAAAATAAAAAAAGAAAATAACTGGCCTATGATAGCTATAGCCATTGTGTATTAAAAATTAGATCGTAATTTTTATAGAAGAGATAGAGAATCACGTGGCTAAATGTTGTTTGTTTACAATTGGTGTATGAGGTTCATTCGTACAAGTTCTCCCTCTTCCCTAGTGCTGTTAAAGAATGGAGTGGGTTGCCTGGATCAGCCAGGAAAACCAACAACTTAGCAGAGTTTAAGTCATTGATGTTTGAATTCAGTGATCTTTGATTTGAATGTCCCTTTAATGACTTTTTAATTATCCGTTAGTGATCATTGATTGTCTCTTCAGCGATTTTAAAAATTTCATACAGTGACTTGTTTGGAAGCATGAACATCCTCTCAAAGTCTATCTTTGTCATCCTGTGCAACATGGCATTGTATTTGGCAGTTCGGAAGACAGGTCAGCATTTATTTTTAGCAATTTTATTAGACTTGTTCTACATGATTTATATCTTGGTCTATCTAGATCTATTTAACTTTTTCAACACCACTAATACATCTGAGCAAATGTTTAGGAGATAGCAAACTAAAATATAGCCTAAGTTACAACGATCATAGCACAAAGAAAGAAACAAAAGAATTTTGTTATATTCAAAGTTTCACACGAGAAATAGTTTTTCTATCCGTGAAAAACTGTTTGTGTGACAGGGCCGGCACAAAGGCGAGGTAGGCCTTAAGAAATACTCATTTGGCTGGGCAGATTTGATTTGAAGATTTTCTTTACACCGGTATTTTAAACTTTCTGATCAAACGTCCACAATATGTTAAAGTGAACGGGCATGTGTCAGGCACGAGAGAACTTAGCACTGGAGCGCCGCAGGGGTGATTCCTGTCACCAGTATTGTATACCATATACACAAATGACATTCAGAGCTTATCAGCTGACACTCCCATCATAAAATTCGCTGACGACACAGCAATCATTGGCCTTATTGCAGGTGACGAAAATATGTACCATTCAACAATAAACACCTTTTACCAATGGTGTATGAATAACTTTCTAATTTTAAATGTTCAGAAAACTAAAGAAATGATTTTAGGAAAAACAAGGACTATATTGCAGAAATTCAGATAGACAACCAAAACATAGAATATAAATATCTAGGCACAACTATCAACAACAAACTGAAATGGAGTGAACACTGTCAAAATCTATACACGAAAATTAACCAGAGACTCTTCTATCTCAGAAAGCTAAGAAAATGTAACATAGACAAAACAATAATCCAACTCTTCTAAACATCAACCATAAGCAGTCTTATTAACTTTGCCATCACCTGCTGGTACGGTAATACTTCACTGGCACAAAGACTTAGAATAAATAGACTAATTAAAAAAGCATCTTATATTACTCAAGTACAGCTACCATCTCTTGAAGAGCTTTTCCAAGAAAGATGCATTTCCAAATTACTCACGATTCTTAAAGACAACCTGCACCCATTAAACCACTGTTATATAAGATCTGAACGAAGTGGTCGTCTCCTTTCCATTAAGACTAAAACTGAAAGATTTAGAATCTCCTTTGTCCCACTTTCGGTCAGAGTGTTACGAGGTCAGCTGACATCGAGAAGCACATAGAAGTCAAATTCATAAAGCGCTGGTTGTGAATGTGTATGTGTGTTCGTATGTGCATGTTGTTCGAATTGTCATCAACATTGTTTTTGTACAGTAGTTACGCTGAGGTTGTCAATTTGTAATCAAACTGAATTCCCATTAGTTTGGATCAATAAAATTATCTTATCTTATCTTATTTAAAAAACAAACAAACATGGGAACAAATTTGCCTAGGTAAAATAACGCTCTTCTTTCCCCTGATTGAAACTATTAGAACTAGTTCGAGTATTATGGTATTTAGAGGATTCAATGTTGGCTGCTTGTTGGTGTGGTCACTGTGGTGTACGCTTCGGGCTGTATTCTCGGTGGTCTCAAGTTCGAACCCTGACCACTACCATCCAGTGCAGAAGGTCAAATTTGGTCAAGGATGTAATAGTCATTTTTCAAGGGACTTTCGAAGTTGATAAAAAAAGAGAAAAAAAAGTGTCCGAAGCTTATAAAAAACAAACGTCCGAAGTTAAAAAAAAGAAACAAACGTCCCAATCCTATAAGACATTATTGAGACTTGTAGTCTAGCAGTCGAACTAATGACACTATCTACTGAAGACACAATAAGACATTGGATGTCATATAGATTTACTGTCCCGTATACACGTTTCTTTTCTCTTTCAGTTATGGACGCTCTGGCCAAAGTCCAAGTACCAGTCTCTGATGGCGATCAATGGGAGGTATACGACCTGTACCACCAGGGTAGCCGCAGAGCCCAGTTACAGACCGCCACCTACCCAGGATGTTAGCAAGTGTTGCTGGGATTGATGTTTGGAGGGGAGGGGGAGAATTGGGAAAGGTGGAAAAATAAAGGGGTGGGTGGGGGGGACGTGGAGTCAGGCTGTCACGTGATGTAAAGCCCAATCACCTATCTATCCTGTTTCTCAATGTTGAAACATTTGAATTTCTCGAGTGGAACAAAACGCATCAGGTTTGCCTTTGTTGTCCAAGTTAGGACAATTAAAAATGTGTAAAACAGACGTACTGATTGTGTGTATTATTGATTGACTATTCTTGATGTATAACGAACGATTTGACACGATGATTATAATCGTATAGCTGTAATGCTATCATGAGCGCAGAGTCAAGGGCAGTGCTTGACTCATGGCATCAATTTTACAACTTGTTTTCCTTTGGCACACTGCCAGTGGATGTAGCTCCATTTTACAGATATTAATAATGCATACAATTTACCATACATATTAAGCCTGCTTCTACCCCCTAAACCTTTTATTAAATCACATGATTTAGATTTTTTGCAAAGTTATGTGGGGTAAAATGAGGACCAAATAGTCAAAGGGACGCAAAGCTGTTTTTTTTTTAAAGAAGAGTTGTGGTTCTTAAAACGATGTTCCCTGCTAAGGAAGTTACAGAACAAATAATTTTAAAATATTGTTTAATTGAATTATGTGGAAAGCAAGATTGTAATGTAAGAATCTCTGGAAGTTTCCATCACACTTGAAACACTATACTATACAGTGCATTGTACAGAATGTAGGTGCATACTCTGAATATTTCTAGCTGAAATGACATTAAAGTTTTCATCCTTGAAGCATTATTCCTCCAGTTCACACAAAGATTTTATGAAAATAAAATTTGAAGTACTGGTTATAAATTGTAACATAGAAATATACATATATTTATAACTTGTAATTTAAAAAAATAATTTATGAGATAACTTTGATATTATATAGAAAAGCAAATTAGTAGGAATTAATGCCTTTAAGAATATGCAATGCCTGTAATACTGAAGGCTTTTGTTCTGTTGAGGTCTAAATTCCATCAGATCAAATTCATTTTCTGCTAGCAAATGAAAAAAAAATGTATTTGAGTTTGAGCGAATTCATAAAATTGTTAGAAAAATTAAAACATTATAAATTATAAAGAAAGAATTGAGCAGAAATTATATTTCTATGTACAAAAAAAAAAAAAAACATAAATAAAGAACAGTCATTGAGTGAATAAAAAAAAGTTTTATTTAGAACTGTACAAATGTGACAATTTCTAGTCAAAATTTTGGCCATTACTTTTAGACAAAGGTATTTAGCAACTTTGTTGGCACATTGGCTTGCACAACATGAATCAACATTACCAAGGATAACTTGGAGATTGAAGAGGAAATGAGAGAGGTGATGAGAGATAAATTGAGAGGTAATAAAAGAAGAAAAGAGAGGTGAGGGAAGAAATGAGAGAGGAAATGATTAACCAATGGAAAGAGAGTCAGAAAATCGTTCATGGTTTAAAAGCATCAGCTGGTGCCACATTAGGACAATCCTACACAACCAAATCACTGACATATACAAGTCACCCAGTGAACACAACTTGTCTACTTTGTTGAAATACCTTTAGTTTAGGAAGTCAGATTTCCATTTGCAAGTTATCTTTCCTGACTACAATAAGATTTCATTTTCTACTGTTTTCAGCAAGCTTTCAAAGTATATTTTTGTTTCTAATACAGGTTAGTGACAACTGCAGCACATTATTGCAAATGAGAAACCAATCACTAACTGGTCCTACCATTCAACTTATGAGTCAATGAGTTCACCTGGTCTACCATTATCCTGTTCTATTACTGATCTAATTAATCAATCAGATAATGAAATTTTCGTATTTACCATATCAATTTTTTCTTTTTTTTTGGGAGGGGGAGTGGGTAGAAATTCTGACACTCTGGTCCAATGGAACAGTTGGAAATGAATCCATACAAGTTCATTATCTGCACTGTGGAAAGGCATTTGGAGGGGGCAGGGTAGCCTCCCATTACAGGCCAGAATTAGGAGCCTCTACTTTAGATCATAAATAACTACAATTTAATAGTAGAGACTTTAAAAAAAAAACAACTCATAATAACTGACAATTTTATTCACATCAGACAAAGTTTCTGATTTGTCTTCCACTGTTGATGTCCTAAATCTCCTGATAGAAAGTTGACACTTGGTTGAAATGTTTGTGTACTAGAGAAACAACGAGGTAGAACATTTTGTTGATGACAGATCCCACTAAAAGTTAAAAGTCAAAGAAAGTTGAAGGTCTCTGGTCTTCATGTGGATTGGTTTCTCTATGAGTCAGTACTTAAGATTACATCTCTGAGTAAGTAGAGTGCAAACACAAAATATTTATGAACAAACTATTGCTATTATAAATCTTAGTAATATATAAATATAAGAATAAAGCTCTGGGATAGTCAGGATATTATTTACAATGCTTTCAATATTGTGTATCATCACTATAATATGGTTGCCTGCTTGCAATGCAAGGGAAGTAATACATGTATAAATTTTTTTTTACCTCCCTTGAATCAAGGAAGTGCAAACATGCTGATGTATGCATTATAAATAGGGTCAAGATTGAAATAAATACAACTCAAGTGCTAGGCTTACAATCAGCAATGAGACATGAGCATTTGAAAGCTTGCTCAGAATACTGCAGGGAACATTGTTAACAATGTGCTAACTAAGAATCCATAACAAAACTGTTTTAATTGATATGGGGTTTTATGATACAAAGTAATGTTTTCATATATAAATAAACAAATATAAAGTTAAACTTCACTATATCAAACATTGCTCTATATACAAAATGTTTAAAAATATTTATAGTAATGGAGGTCCCAGAAAAGCTCCACGATTTGAAATGGGTTTTTTAATTTGGCTTTACACAATGCCTTTAAAAGTCAAAACATAGAAAACTTTATCTGGCCACTTCAGACATTTCAAATTCAAGGTAAATGTGATCGGCCAGAAAGGCTTTCTGTAATAATTTAAGTAACAGGAACCTGCCTGAAATTTCTGATGTCTTAATAACTAGAGGATGATCAGAAAGTATCAAGTCTCATAGTAAGGCTAGTATTAAATGTTACCGAGTAGAAGCTTAGTTTCTAGTTTCTCATCATGTGATAATTAATAAATAAAAAGTAGAAAGGCCTACATTTGTACATTGACGTGTACATTACCAGTATAACATGAGAGCATGTGATGTATATATATTAAGGTGTACTACAATACTAGTGTTACAAAAGCACATGCAATGTTTGCTATTGATAATGGTTTTGTTCTGAGTACATTTGAATTGTAAAATGTTTTGAATCTGTCAGACCAAAGGTGAGAGGAAGACATGAGGTTGACCTCTTAAAAAGATATAGCTAATTATTAACAAACATTTAAGTAACCAAACTGATTAGCCTAATGATTCTTGATTTAATGAGATTGTCTGAAAACTAATGACTATGTTGATGAATAAGATAACTTAAAATAATCAAATCTGGTTTAAATGCAAAAACTGAAAGAAAAAAAAACAAGAACATCAAAGCTCTATTGTTAAACAATTTCATGCACCTGCAAATTAGAGCACTATAAATAGTTCTTAAAATGATATTTCTTTATTAGAAATGGTTTTCACTATTTTACATATTTTATTGTTGCAAATAAAAATATATTTTATTTTGTACCAATTATATACCTGTGTGAAATAAACAGCTATACACATGGTTCTACATACACAATATAGGTAGAAGAGAATGTGAATAAATTAGAAATGCAGGCACTACAAAAGTAAGCTTGTGTTTTTATGAAGAAAATGAAACAATCATTATGAAAGTGTGGATCACATGAAATGAATCCAGTTCTCTAACGCCAACTGCAAATTGAACAGATGTTGATACGCTTTTGTTTTAAATACAAAGTCTTTCAAATTTCACATACAGTTAAGTTACAAGTAATTACTCTCCATTTATATTCAGCATAAAAATGAGTTACAGTTCTTAGTAGCAACGACATTATTGCATATATTCATCAGTTTTCAGTCTGCTATCTCTGGAAGCAAAGTAGAAATACATTAACCAATCCCACAAGGTTGGGATCAAAGCCCCTTTAAGTCATCTAATATTGTCTTATTATGCAAATTATTTTGCATCAAGAAAGACACAGGGTGTGAAAATGTAAGAGGAGGTCAAAAGACAAATCTTGAGCCCGTAGTGTCCATATCTCCGAGGCCACCCCTGCAACCTGGGGGGCCGCCCTTGCTGATGTCATCATCATCATCATCATCTCCCCTCCAGTTCCTTAGGTTAGTGGAGTTAACTGATGAAGACCGCTTCCGCTGTGCTGCTAAGCTCCTGGCTTCCTCTTCCTGTTCCTGCAGAAATAAATTATTTGGAATTTGTATGCAAAATATTTCGTAAACTATCTATTAAAAGCAAATATTACTCATTGGATTATCCATATAATTAGTCATTGGATTATCTATATACATTCAAGATTATTTCATATTAGAATTCCCTATCTTATTTCATTAATAGCTGCACCTTGAGAAATTTCGTTAAGTATTTATTAGAGTTGCAGTTGCCAAACCTTAAATATATTTTATTTTTGGTGATTTCCCAGAATGCCATAGTGTCTCATCACTAGCCAGGAAATCCTAGTATTCAAACTGAAACTGATTTGTCTATTCTATGACTAGGTTTTTGACCTTATCACAAGATGTTATCAATGGTACTAGATCCTAATTTCAAAATGACCTCTCTTGTACCCAAAACCATTATAAAGTTTCCCTTTCAGACCTTGTGATGTATGGGGCAGATGATATAAAGGTCATCTGTTTCTGTGGCCCACGGGTTAATGAGGGTGGTGTCATGTGGCCAGATTGACAACCAGGTAAACTAGTACAGCTGGCTGGACTCAGCAGAGCCCTAAAGATCCAGAAAGTAAAAACCTCAGTCTTCACCAGGTTTAAAACCTGTGACTCCCAGTTGAGAAGCCAACGCTTACCAATATTGTGTCTGATATGAAGAAATTATGCTCTTTAAGATAATAATACCATCAAAGTCATTAAAAATTTTTTTTAAGTTCATCTATGTATTTTTATCTCAATTTTATTACTACATGAAAATCAATAATGCTAAATTTAGAATAAGGTTTAATTATTATTAATTTGATTGCTATTTGAACAAAGGGTTCTACTAAATCTCCCAATGTGTTCCATTAAATGAAAAGTTTGAGAAACACTGGTCTAACTATTGTGTAGACAATAAATGTATCCAAAACACTTCTTACCTTCATGTAGGTTTCATTGTCTTTAATAACAGCATCTCTTAAGTCAGGCCTGAGAGGGGGCTCAGAGATGAAGTTTACACTGGTAGGCTCAGTGTCAATCTTACGGTAGATGAGAACATAGGCCGTGTCTTTTGAGAATCGTTTGGTCAAGTTGCTGTCAATACAAAAGTTGTATATTGTGTGAATGAAAACTAATAGTAACAAGGAAATTTATTTTTTCAATTCATTTTTCTGATTGTCACAAGCCAATTTGGCAAGTTAGTTTGACTTCATAAATCTATTACATTTGAATGGCATACATTTTGAATTTATTAAATTTTTAAAATAATAAAACTAAGAATCTTTATCATCCTTGTCAAAATTTGTCTTACAATTTAAGTTGCAATTTATAGATTATTTTCTATGCTTTAATAATAATAACAATTATAATCTTTATTATCCAAGAGAAAATTGGTTTTAGTTATGCAATAATAAAAAATGTGTATGATAGCACAGAAAATAGACATTCCTAGTCCAGTTTTTCTTAAGTAATAAATGCCAAATTTACAAAAGTAAGTTACATTTCGTTCAACAATTTAATCACCAAAGGATCAAAAGAGTTCTTGTATCTATTTGTATTTTGGTTGGTGTCTTATTCTTTACAGTGGATGTTGTGACAGAGTGATAAAATGTTTAGCTTCCTTATCAAAATGTCTAGGGATTGAATCTACATGAAGATAGACAAATTAGAGTTTTGTTTTTAATTTAGGGATTCTGAGGGCACCCTTGAGTCCCCCCATCTCTAATGGGTACCTAAAAGACGGTTGGTGGTTGTGTTGGCCCCATGACATGCTTGTAAAATATAGGCCACAGAAACAGATGACCTCTACATCATCTTCCCCATAGATCGCAAGGCCTGAAAGGGTTATTTTACTTTAAATCATTACAAAGTAGTGTTCTGTACATGTTCTGAAACTCCTAATCAGTTGACAGTATCCTCAAATATTGCTAGCATTTAAAGTCTCCCCCTCCCCCCAAGCAGTAGTAATTAAATATTAAAGTTGCCAATACAATTCCCTCATCTTAATGTTGTCATTCTTAGACACATGTTTTCTTTCTATCTCACCCAACTATTTGTAATTTGTAATTATTCCCTAACTTTTAAAAAAATTTTCTATAATACATTTTTTTATGTACATTAAAAAAACTGGAACAAAAGCAAATGGAGCCAGATTTTTCATGTAAAATGCATGGGACCAAACTTTAAAAAAAAAGAATTCCCCAATTAGCCAATGTTAAGCTGACCAACTGACATTAAAGCTCTCCAAACTCACAGGGTCTAAATTCATTTTTTTTAAGACTTATAATGCAGAATATTAAGTAACACTGTGACCACATTTTTATTGAACTGTAGGTCTCTTGATATTTCTTTCCAGTTTTCTTTTTTCATAGTTCACCTTTTTTATTATTATTATTAAGACACAGTGAGGATATACTTACTAAAATACCTTGACTGTTAAAAAAATATATATTATTGCCATTTACTTAATTTAAAAAAAATGATTTTAGAGGATCTAATCAATTAAAGTGGGACTGAAATATTTTGTCATACAAGTTAGACTGACGCTAAAGAAACAGTCTTACAGACTAAATACAGAAAGTGCCAGGTGGCCAAAGTTACCTGAACGTTTCAAAGTGAGCGTGAGAGACTCGGTTGTCATTGAAATTGTACCATTTGTCTGGGAGTAGGTCAAGGTTATCCAAGTTGCTCGTAGAGGCCACCCTGTCCAACAAGCTAAGGTCAATTTGACCTGCCTGAGAGTGTCGAGCATAGCAATAGTAATGGCCACACTCTGAGGAGGTTCCAGAGTGGATGATAACAGCCGACAGTCCGTAGAGGTCACAGTGCTCCGGAGCGGGGGCTGCTCCTTCGCAAGGAGGCGCCAGGCGCTGGGCGATGTTCTCCAGCTGGGACAGCTGGCTGGAACTTTTAGTGGTGACCAAAGCAGTCTGGCTACCAGACCTGGAATGCATTCTACTAAATGGATTGGATTTAGAATCCATGGGAGAGACGGGAGCAGTTTTGCAGACAGGAACAGCCAAGGTGCGAGGATACTGCACATCCTGAAATATCTTTGTTCTAGATTGGAGCTTAGTGTCGTAGGAGAATCGCAACAGAGTCAGAATCAGGTATTGAGGTGATTCCAGAATCTGAATCCTCCTCTCCCCGTCTTGCAAAGTGCGGCAGTTATCACAGTGGTACTTATTGTCCCCAATTAACTTCTCGGGCTTCAGGTAAAAAGAAATAAGGTCATTCAAGGTGAAGCTGTTACTGGCTGGCTTGCTAGCCTCTTGACTGGAGTTAAAATCCAAGGTCTTGTCCGACTGCGGGCTCTCTGGGAGGCCGCAAGGCAGGCCACTTCCGCCAGCCAATGTCTGGTGAGGTCTATCTATTGATCTTGATGAGTTGGGGAACGCCAGAGGGATGTCGGAAAATGTTTCCACCCTGTGGGACTCTTGCTGGCACCCAAGGCACCGGATGGTGGTCTGCATTCTTCCTCTGAATGTGCTCTCTACGAGCGTCAACGGCTGCGTCGGCACTTTGTCTGAGTCTGGACTGCTACAGCCGTTCATCTCATCGTCCGACATCATCTTAATACCAGTCAGCATGACTGCTGCCTTTTTGCTGCTCTTTCCTAGGGAGCCTTCAGAAATCTTGTAGCTGTTATTGGAGCTGAGAGAGCTGGTGGAAGGGCTCTTGCTGATGGATCGGTTTAAAACATTGGTTTTCTCATCCTCATGGAGCTGGTCCAGGAGGTACTTTAGAAACTCAGAGCAGTCCTGCTGATGCCCTGGCTGAAACCATGGTGGCCTTGAAGCTTGTAGAAACTTTGTTGGAGCAATGGCTGGGCGCTGAAGCAAAAAAAAAAAGTGAAACAATTTATGATTTAATTTAACGTAAATTATTTAGTCAATCAGGTCATAATTTGTTCAAAAAAATTCTTTAACTTCTTTAAAAAAAAAAAAAAAAAAAAAAACTAGCCTTAAAAAGTGTTAAAAGTATTGTTTATTTTTAACCAATTATGTAATAATAATTTATTTATAAAGCGCTGTTAACAAACTAAAAAGGAGAAAGGAGCTACTTTTAAAGTGTTACAGTCACCTTCTGACTGCCAAATAGTAGTGCTAGTGAGACTAACAACTTACAGATGATTGGCACATGGAAGCAAAAACATGTTGTAACTTGACCAATAAACTTTCTTTCCCAGATGGCGCTTTGTTCAGCACACCTCTTCTAAACCTGGAGGAGGAAAAAAAAAATCTAAATTAGGCAGGACATTACAGAATTAACATTTGATAGTGTGGATACACGAATGCCATAAATGTTGTGCCATGTTAAGTAGCTCTTTGAAATATGACATACATATAACAACATATAATGAAAGATAATTCTGCCTATATAAAATCTCAAATTATATTTAAAGAAAACAGCTTTAATATCACACTTTAAAAAAAATCTTTTTACCAACAATAGAAAAAATACAATTGTGAGTTCAAATCCCAAGTATTCTTTGTTGTTCAAACAATTCAACACCAGCATGTTAGATTAGGCTGCTGTTTTTTTTTTTTTTTTGCAGGCGTCTTAGCTATATCTATTATTTAGAACAGAGAATCATGTTCACTTAAAAATTAGGAGAGTGGTATTTTCAAATATCAATGGCAAGTAAAAAGTACCTATAGCAGGTGTCACACTCATTAGTTCTAGATATCACAACTTGTATTCTTCTATGTTGAATAATGAGTGTGGTGCCGGGGAGTTTGACTTGAACTAGATACAATTATGAACACAGACGATCTAGGAATTAAATTGAATAACTTCCTCATAGAAATAAAAACACTAGAAACTTTTATTCAAATACAACTTAAGTACAGCCTATGTACAAGGTACATATTAAAAATGAAAATACAATACTAAGGCTCTTTCTTCAATACTATTATGGAACACACTAGAGACATGAACCTCTCGCTTCCAAAGCAAAACTCAGACTGGTCTTTTTGCGCGTACTATGTCAGCTGACTTAACTCTTTTAAAAGGAATATTTATTTTCAAATCAACCAATAGACTTGCGACAATCATTGTGACGTCATTGAGTTAAACTTGCGGCTCTGTTAAGGGGCTAGACCTTTTGTGTAATTCTTGAGGCTCAGTTAGGGTTTTCTAATACACAAGCTTATAAATATAATTAAATCTATAATAGCATCTGTGACAGCAGGAATAAAAATAAAGTGCAAAGGCAAGATAAAGAACCAGGGCAAGAAAAGTATCAATATAAAAGTACCAAGATGCAAGGCAAGGTAAAAGTACCAAGATTCAAGGCAAGATAAAGTTCCAAGATTTATAAGAAGCACTTGAAAAATGCTAATAGGAGCTTAGACTAAGGGATGGTGGTGGGCCATAATCCAGAATATATCCAATTTGTAGTTTTTGTTACTACTGCTAGTTACATTACATGAGAATACACCTTTAGAATAAACATCACCTAGCTACATTTAATGAGGGAACATCTTTATATTAAACATCACCAAGCTACATTTAATGAGGGAACCTCTTTAT
The DNA here is from genome assembly GCA_021533235.1 of Biomphalaria straminea. NCBI lineage: Eukaryota > Metazoa > Mollusca > Gastropoda > Planorbidae > Biomphalaria > Biomphalaria straminea. The sequence continues at coordinate 3,640,763 of JADKLZ010000728.1, read as the reverse complement.
ATTAAACATCCCCTAGCTACATTTAATGAGGGAACATCTTTATATTAAACATCCCCTAGCTATATTAGATGAGGGAACATCTTTATATTAAACATCCCCTAGCTACATTA
>JADKLZ010000728.1:3629959-3640643 GCA_021533235.1 Biomphalaria straminea | reverse complement strand
CCTAGCTACATTAGATGAGGGAACATCTTTATATTAAACATCCCCTAGCTACTTTACATGAGACATAAACGTCCACTCACTGGTCACACATATATAGGGCCTGCAGGATACTGTTCATGTAGCAGGTGTTGCCAAGGTTCTCCAGGCCAGTCTTGCCAGGCTCTAGCTTCTGGTTGGCCACTGAGCTGTGCAGTGCAATGCTAGCCACAGTTTCTTCCGGAACTTCAGAATCAGTCCCGTGTGGTGACCACTTTGTCTGCATCTGCTTGATGGCCTCTTGACTCAAGGGAGGAAAGTCCTGGGGAAAAAAATATTACAATTAAAATCTACTTTATTTAATAACAGGGAATGTATTGGATATAAAGAGAATCAAAGAAAAAAAAACTGATAAGAGCTTCATCCCAAAATGAGCTGCACTGTAATTCTTTTTTGAAAGTTACAAAATCTCTATATAAGAGGTCTTTTTTTTAACTTTTTCTTTTTGTAACTTTTTTTTTTTTTTTACAAGTTATCAATTTTTTCCAACAGGTCAACTAGTAGGCCGGAGGTCAAGCTATGGTGTGATGCAAATCAGTAGACAGAGGTGGAATTTTTCGAGTGTTAGGGGAAGTCACCTTGATCAGCTCCAGCGCTGGGTCGTACAGCTCTGGGAATCCAGTGTGCTGGTACATCAGGCAGTACATCAACTCAGCCAGCTTGGACAGAAGACTAAGACTGTGAGCGCTGGCTTCTTTCCTTAGAGTGGTCACAACACTGGGTATCTTCTCTAGAGCCTACACACAGAAAAACAGAAAAAAAAAATAAATTCTGAGATGCCATACTGAAACAGAAGAACAAAAAAGAACTATGAAACTAAAGTCAGTTAAATCTATTTTATAGGTAAACCTTTGGTTTGGATTGCAAAGTCAATGAATCAGAATAAAGTTCCCAAAGTTAGCTTAAAATTTAAAAGCAGGCAAAAGAAAAGTTCATCCACTGGCCAATAACTTCTATGGTGTTACATGAAAAACAAAATTATAAAATGTCCTCAAAGGCTTAAGTAAATAATTAAGAGTTTAGGAAGACTTGAACCCACAACCTTCAAAATGGAAGCAAGATGTTCTACCAGTTTGACCACCGGATGCTAATAAGAAAAAAACAAATTTTGTACAATTCTATAACAGGATTATCTTGGCACATAATAATATTATCGCTGTGTCATCCTGGGTATTGTGAGCTTAGATAAAGAGCCTGAACATGAATGTTGGTTTGTAATTAACAGACTCATTGTATTGCTAACACTTGAATGTAATCTTATCAAGGCCTGAAATCATGTTGTGTAGAAAGCAAACCAGATCATCATGTGACTCAAGATACTACACTTCTGACATCATGCAAGTTGCAACAACTTTAGTCCAGACAATGGAGTCTATTTTTGTCTTCCCCTCACTCCCCCACACAAACAGATATCATTCATCTTGAGATAAGTGTGTGTCCTTTTGTGAGAAATTTAGTTATTTATAGCCACCATGTGACTGAATGAGGTCAGCCATCTTGTAAGACAGTGACATAAAAAATCTGGCAAAAAAAAAAAAAAAAAAAAGCAACAGTACATGTACATTTAAATCTCAAAGAAAAATGTGTTCATTATGGGCCAGGTTAAGGACTAAGAGAGAAAATACAAGCCAGCATCAGAGAATGTGATCATGTTCTTACAAATTTTCTTGAAATATACATACAAAGACAATTCAATGCATTTTTTGAAAAGCTTGCTAGAGACTCTTTTGCTTAAGTACTTGTTAAAATCTCTGTTTCATTCCATGTACACACTAATGTGCCGAGACAGTACCATTCATCACTATCACCAACATAAGTGTAATCAAGTTAATGTCACACAAGGTGCAACTTACCACCATGCTTATCTTTCAGTATTTACAACCCCCCCCTAACAAGTCAAAGCTAACAATGAGAAAAAAAAAAGATAAGTGTGTAAAAATAGGTTGAATCTCACACCTATATACCACAAGGCAATTAGACTCCATGATAATCAATCACCTGAACTTCCAACTCAACAATAAACATTTTTTTGGTCGATTCTTTTATTGAGAATCTTGACTATGTTCTCTTTCTATCCACATTATGCACAGAACAGCAAAACAACAAACTACAACATATAAGCAAACACAATCACTGTGTTGAGCCATGGCCAAATGTAATATAAACCAATGCAGTCTGTACAACACAATGGCAGGTTGGCGCCTTTGTTTGCATATTAGAAACATGAACTTCATTCATTCACAGTGGTGTCACTGGCCTGGAGACATGGGAATGTGCTCAATTCAGACTATTTGCAAGGGTGAAGGGAACTTGTCTTAATGTCTATTACCAAATAAATTCTTTGTGCAGTAACAAGATTTAGGTAGGCAATGGAAACATTGGTTCAATTTCTCTCATAGCCATGTTAGCACACCCAGTGTCATAGCAACTTTGGTGATAGGGACTCATTGTGCCCAGGGCTGTGACCTTTAGGGGCTCACAGGAGAGCTACTGAAAGATAGTTGTTGATTAGTTTTAATAAGACACACAACCCTGGCATGTAATGACACAACCCTGGCATGTAATGACACCATTACTCATAAAAGGTGGTACATGTACTAAAATTGCAGTGTCTCTGTAAATCTACTGATACATACAAGAAGATCAGTTTTTTTTTTGTGTCGTACTCAACCTTCCAGAGGCATGATCTTATTGTTGAACCTGGGTTGAGGGTTACCTTGCTACTTAAAATACATATTTACATCAGTGACACACTATAGTTGACTTTTGAACACCACATTTAGTGACGTCACATATAGTGAGGTTTAGTTTGTGGATATGTTATTTAATGGGGTTGGCATTAGGAATTTGATGCAACAACATCAATTAGTGACAGAGACTCTACCGTGGCCCATTATGCATTACTTTTGTTTGAAATCGATCTAGACTCAGCCCTTTGTACTTGTACTTGTCTAGATTCAGTCCTTTGTACTTGTCTAGATTTAGTCCTTTGTACTTGTCTAGATTTAGTCCTTTGTACTTTTCTAGATTCAGTTCTTTGTACTTGTCTAAACTCAGTCTTTTCAAGTTGTAGTGTTCTTAACTTATGGAACTTTCATTAGTAGATATATGCCCGTACAAAACACTTAAATACCTCATGAGTAATTGTGAAATGTCAGGGTTAAGTCTTAACCCATCAGGCTAAGCTTTTGAGCATGTTCTACTGCAAATTTTAACTGCATAATGAGTGGAATCAAAGAAAGTAGTAATTGTCTCCCTTTCTGGATGATTGCCCCATACTTTTGGAGAGCATTTTGCTTGCAATGCTTGTTATGTCCAAAGTCCTACACACAGTATAGCTGGGGAACATTCCACTGCACTCCACACAGGGGCCAAGGTGTTGACAGCAGGGATGTCATAATGTCACAGCTGATAAATGACACACAAATAACTCTCCAGAGAAAATAAACGTGTTGGCTTAAAGGAGAACAGGAGAGATGGCAATAATTTGGCCTAAAGTTTGAGGAGCAGGACAATTAGTGTACAGGTTTAAAAGATCTAATACATAATAATTTATTATCAGGGAAAATCTTAAGTTTCTTTGCATTGATAATGACTGTTAGTTTATTATTAACTTTCTATATACTTTGTATTTCAGTCCAAACCAAAGATTTATATTTGTGGCATATTTTAGTCTAAGAGTTCTTTTATTTAATCTATCTATACAATTTAAATTTTGTTAAAAGGAAAAACTGTAAAAAAAAAAAAAGTTTTTAAGCGGAGATACTTCCAACAGAAAATGAAGTAACATTATTTTTTTTGTTTTATAAAAAGATGCATTCATTTTCAAATTCCTTTCCTAATGTCTACTTTTGATTCGACAATAAGTTTGAACACCCTATCACAGGGATAAGTTAAAAAGAAACACTGTAATGCCCCCTCCCCAATCTTTATGAATGAGATAAGTAATGCATATTATAACAAGTTTATACCTAAAAAAAAAAAAAAATGTTGAATAAGCTAAATGTCGACCACTAAATGCGTACTATGTAGCATGTACTACTAGTAGGTATTTTTTCTCCACTCCCCCCCCCATACATATACCATATACTATATAATATGCTTAAAGGGGGTTTAAGAATGCTTCTTTTTTTTTTATGACAGTGTTATCTCAACAGGACAAACATAAACTAGCTTGGTAAATAATGTTGGTTCAACTACTACTATAATGTACTTAAATATTTGCTACCTGTTTTCGTACCACTCCAAATTGTCTCTGTCTAGTGGAACAGATAAAGATTGACTAAGGGTGGTAAAAGACCAACTACATCGTAACTTTAGCACACACTTTTTTTGTCATCACCTTCTAGGCTAAATCCTGACTAGTATATCACTATATGTGTGCAGTTGTTTATTACCATGGAAAAAGAATGTTAGACTATCAACCAGACCTTACAACGTATAAGCAAAAAAAAAGTCAAGTTCACATTTCAGACTCTGTTCTGTGGTCTATAGGGCAGATTATGTAAAGGTCATTTGTTTCTGTGGTCTATGGTTAATGAGGGTGTCATGTGGCCAGCACAACGACCAACCACATTTACTTTTCCCCAACTAGTGTCAGGTAAGAGCTGGGTGGACTCAGAGGCACCAGAAGAACCTGAAATTAAAATTCCCCAATCTTCACCAGGATTCAAAGCCCAGATCCTGGTTCAGAATCCAAGGGCTTTACCGCTCAGCCCCAATGCATCCTTACAACATATACCAACAGATAAACAATATACTAAAGCAAGAAAATGACAGCCAGTAAGAGTGATACTTATATTCAAGAAGTTGTCATGCTTCAATGGTTAAACACTCAAAGTTACATGTGAAATGTTTATATCACATAGTTGATTGTATTTAATGATTTGATTACCAGAGGAACAAAGTAGTTTTTGTGTCTAGCGTTATTTCTTTTCAATTATTCAAATCAATGTCCACCACTTTTTTAACCCCTTTTTATTATTTACATCTACATAAAATGACTGCATTGCAATAGAATATAATCTTGTATGAGGTGGGGCTGCTAAGCATGGTGAATATACTGGGAATTTTGGAGTTAAATAAAAAGTATTATTGTACTAAGACCGAATCAATCATCTTTTTAATTTTTTATAAAATGATACTCAAACACAAGTTTGGTCGAAATACAATCCATAAAATAAATATATCTTTAATGATGTCAAATCATATCTCTACAAACTGGCTTTTTAAGGGGACATAAAATATTTTGGATAATTTCTTCTCTTTCATGATCTTGTTCAGTAAAGGAAAATAGTGTTGAAAATTTATTTCAAACAAAAAAAAAATATATAAACCAACAAGTCAACGAAAAAAAAAATTCACTGACCCTTACACATACATCTACCGAGCTACAAGATAACATATTTTTTTTAAATTCATACATGGTATGGATGAATAAAAATAAACTCCAGACAATCCTAAATGCTGCTAGTAAAGTCATTTACAAAAATACAAACCCTGATTGGGCAAGTGTTTGAGACAAATATCCTTACTAAATCTAAAAGGATTCTAGAAATAAAAAATCACCCTTTGGGTCAGGATTTTGAGATTTTACCATCACAAAAGAAATACTAAACACCGATAGCAAAGACAGACACAAAAACTCTTTTGTTCCTCTGGCAACCAAATCATTAAACAGAAACAATCTGATGTAAGCTTTTGACATGTACATTGTGAGTAAGTCTGGGGTGAATGAACATTTTGTTTCTCTTTATAGTTATAATGTTTTGTTTGGTATAATGCACAAATTGTAAGACAAATTTCCTTACGGACATTAAAGATTATTATTATTATTGTGTTAGAAAAGAACGAATGTTCATTCTGTGGCACAGCCAGGGTCGAGTTTCGTTAAAGGGAGAAAAATTCATCGTATTCCCTCTATCAGTTTCCACTGAGGAATTTTCTGGTGATGTGGCAGGTCTGCAGCAGTACCGCCCTCTGACAGGCAACAATAAAGTTCCTAGGAATGCCAAGAGCCTTGAAGGTATCTGTGAGGTCAGTTGTTATTATCCCTTCTGTCGATATGACTATGGGGTATATTGTTATTTTAGATAACTTCCATAAACGCTTAAATCTCCAAGCCTAGGTTCCCATACTTTTGTTGTTTTTCCAGCTAAGTTTTTCTTAAATTATGAGATAGTGGTACGGCAATGTCAATAATAATAGCGACTTTTTCTTTTTTATCTTAAAGCATCAGATCAGGGAGATTAAAATCTACCATTTTCTTGGTGAGAATAGGCTTATCCCAGTACAGCAGATGGTCAGTAGACTCGAGAACCTCTTGTGGTGAGTATTTGTAATAAGGAGGAGTATCCTTACCAATCAAATTGTGTGTCAAAGCCAAGTGCTGGTGTATTAGCTTTGCAACTTGGTTATGGCGACCCAGATAGGCAGATTCCGATAGGGCAGGACATCCTGCCATAATGTGTTCAATCGACTCACCCACATTTCCACATTTTCGGCATTTGTTGACAACATTGAGTTTTAGGATATGCTTTTCATAATTTTTTGTCCTAATTACTCTGTCCTGTATAGCTGTAACAAAGCCTTCTACTTCAGGGTAGAGATGGCCTACTTTGAGCCATGTAAAGGAAGCAGCCTTGGCGATGTTGTCCCCATGTAACAAAACGGGGAATTTCCCATGGAGTGTTTTTCCTTCCCATTGGCAAATCTCATGCCCTGCGCCGTCCAGGCCGACATTGTGTAGGTTCAGGGGGGTTCCATCGGAGTCGTATTTCCCTACTAGTTCATTGTTGGAGGCATGCAGATTTTAGCGTATTTTTGAAACTTGTGTCTTACACAGTTTGAAGATTTTCTGCAATCCACAGTCCGTTTGATGACTCCAAACGTGTAAAGGAGCACTGGGACAGTCCAGTTATTTATTGCATTGACAAGGTTGCTGCCAGACAGTTTGGTGTTGAGGATTTTATTAAGCCTTTGCCTATATTTATCAAGGAAGTCCTCTTTTAATTTTTTATGGTTTATCTTGGCATTCTGGTTTATTCCAAGATATTTATAGAGAGAGTTCAACTCCTGTATGCCTTCAAATGCAATGTTGGTGTTCGTTGCCTTGCCCTTTTTAATGCTTATGATGCCACACTTATCCAGGCCAAAGGACATACAGATATCGTCACTGAAGCATTTCACTGTTTTGATTAGGTTGTGTAATTTTTGCTCGGTTTCTGCATATAGCTTTAGATCATCCATGTATAATAAGTGGGACACATATTTTGTACATTTAGTGTCAATCCTAAAACCGTTTGTAGTGTCTTGAAATAATGCAGATAGAGGGTTAATTGCTAGGCAAAACCAGAGCGGGGATAGGGAGTCACCCTGATATATACCTCTTCTTTTTGCACAGGACCTAGTTTATCCCTATTAAGGTGCAGGTTTATCTTCCAATTGTTCATGCATATTTTCATTAGTTGTATTATTCTTGGATTGATTCTATGAATATCCAGTGTTTTTAAGAGCCAATCATGCGGAACGGAGTCGAAAGCTTTTTTGTAGTCGATGTAACACATGTGTAAATTTCTTTTACTTTTAATAGCTTGGTGCAATATAATACCATCAATAGTTCGCTGTAATTTACAGCCCATAGACTCTTCAATGCAACCTTGCTGTTCGACTGCTAGTAGCTTATGTGTAGAGCAAAATTTGTACATTTTACTTTTTAAAAGTGAGGTTAGTAGTTTATACACAACTGACAGACAAGTGATAGGGCGATAGTTTGATGGTTGACTCGGATCACCTTTTTTGGAGAGGAGAGATGTTCTCCATTCAGTGAGGTCTAACAGCATTGAGGATGGTTCTGACATTAACTCATTAAAACTTGATGTTAGTGGTGCATGTAAGGCTGTAAGTTTTTTCAGCCAAAAGTTGAGTATGTTTATTATTATTATTATGTTCAAAGCATACTATATTATATTTAGGTCAAGAAAACATTAAGAAACTGGAACAGACACAAAATAGAGCAGTAAGATTCATAACAAATCAATATTCACATTTGTCTAGAGCTAGAATAACACCTTTAGTAAAAACACTTAATTTAGAAAGCCTTCAGGACAGATAAGTAGCAATTATACATAAAACACTGAACCATAATCTTCAAATTCAAAAACAAAATTTAATAAAATACTCAGAAAGACACTTTACTCGTCCCATATGCTAGGACAAATTTGTACAAAAGCTCCTTCTACCCTAGCGCTATTAGAGCATGGAATGGATTGCCTGAGCTAGCCAGGAAAACCAGTGACTTGGCAGAATTTAAGTCATTGGTCAATATGCATGACTGAATGCATGACGCGTAGGACGTAATCATCTTCTTTTTTTGAAGTAACGTATGTATTGTATAAGATAAGAAGAAGATAAGGTCAAAGGTCATTCACCTCCCAAAAAGGCAAACCCTCTGCAATGTTGTATCAGTATATATATCTAGAAATGATTGTGTAATGTACAGCAAAGGACTACAGTTCAAAGTCTATCCTCCCCTAATGTTAAGGTAATAAACTCATAAATCTCTGCCTTCAACATAGAATGTTTGCCTACCTTGTGGAAAGGTTTCGGTGAATGATGGTAGTTTAGCAGCATCTGGGAGAGGACCTTAAAGGAGGCATGTCTGATGGGCGGCACAGACAAGTTTTCCACAACCTGAAAACGCAACCACAATAGAATTGATACCTGGCAAATACATTACATTAAGCTCTTTCTCTCCTAATTAACCATACCATAGTTGATTTGACCCCATTAAATTTAATTAACTTGTAGCTTGTGTTATTTATGAAGAACATGCATTTTCCTATCACTCTATACCAAAAGTAACGTTTTCTAATTACAAACCAAAATGTTTTTTGCAAGTTTAATCTTAACAGAATGAACAAATGGGAAAATGAAAAATTCTATCAGAATGTGTAAAAATAATTACGGAGATAAAGAGTTAGTTTACATTGATATATTAAAATTACATTCATCTTTACACATACAATTTGTTTATGTTGATTACATAGTAACTTGCCATATCAACAGTTAATGCAATGAAAAAATTTTATCTATCAATATTTGTAAGTGGTGCTTCAACTGATCAACAAATCATAAGCCACTATTTCAAAGCATAAACAAGAAGATTTCTGCATGACTCTGATGGTTCACATTCTACAGCCCAGGCCCACATTCACATCTATCAAGAAATGATTGTGTAAGGTATAGTAAAGGAAACACTTACTTGTTCAATGTTATCTGTAGTGATCTGAGCCAGCAGGCTAAACTTCTTATTCAGAGTCACCTCTTTCAGAAAGCAAGACAGCCACAGATCCACATTGGCAGCTGTAGGCCACTTGAGCCACTCCACAATCTGTCCAACAGCAGCAGCGATAGAGGCGTCAGGGACAGAGTCATCCAATACATCTTTTACAGCCTGAAGAGATGAAGATTGCAAATACTTGGGATGAAATGTGATCAAAGTTTTAGCTCAAAACAAATACATAAAAATATGCCTTCCACTTCTCACAGGAAACAAAATGTAATATTTCATTGTTGAAAAAAGTTCCCCTTTCAGACCTTGTGGTCTATAGGGCAGATGACGTAAAGGTCATCTGATTCTGTGGCCTACGGTTAACGAGGGTGTCAAGTGGCCAGCACAACAACCAACCGCCTTTACTTTTCCCCAACTAATGTCAGGTACCCATTAGAGCTGGGAAGACTAAGAGGCGTACAAGGATCCCGAAATAGAAACCCCAGTCTTCACCAGGATTTGAATCCAGGACCCCTGGTTCAGAAGCCAAGCGCTTTACTGCTCAGCCACTGCACCTCCCATTGTTGAAAAGGAGACTAATAGTTAGTAGACCTAAATACAAGGAGTGTAAAAAAAAATGGCACAGAATGAGAGAAAACATATAAAAGACCCTTACCACCTCCCACTAGCTCTCAATATCTGTAGCTCTTGTTTTTAAAATTAAATAAAATCAAAGAAAAAAACAATGGGTTATTTATAACAATTTTGTTATAGCCATTTTGTTTTTACATGTAAGAAATTGATCAAGGTTAAGGACATCATGTATATATGGACAGGAAAGTAGAGAGATGGTTAACCTGGGACAATGCATCATGAAGATTCCTAAGCTGTTCTAACATTCCTACATACCCATTTCAACTGGGATTCTAACATGCAACAAACTTTTTTTTTTAACCAATCATTTACTTCATATCATAACATGGTAGAGACAAATCAGATCATTTAGATATTAATTTCATGATGGGGGGCATGGTGGCTTGGTGATTAAGCGCTTTGGTTCCAACCTGGGGTCCTGGGTTCGAATCTCAGGATTTTTAGGGCACCCCTAAGACCGAACAGCTCTAATGGGAACCTAACTGTAGTGTGAGGGGGGGGGGAAGTAAAGGTGGTTAATCACTGTGCTGGACAAATTACATGCTGCTCGTTAACTGTTGGCCACAGAAAAAGATGACCTTAACATCATCTGCCTCGTAAATTGCCAAGTCTGAAAAGGGGAAATTTTACTTACTTTACGTCAGCATTTAACTATCAGATGTTGAATCAGCATTTAACTTACTCTATGTGCCCTGTCTATTGGTATGTGCCCTGTCTATTGGT
>JADKLZ010000728.1:3615613-3629949 GCA_021533235.1 Biomphalaria straminea | reverse complement strand
TGTGTTTCACTTACTCTATGTGCCCTGTCTATTGGTATGTGTTTCACCACAGCTGCAAAACTGATGGCTGAATCATCTGTCTCTATTCTGGGAGTAGAAATAGTCTTAAAGATCTCTTCCAAACAGACGGTGATGGTTCCAGGGTGAAGTTTCCATAGCAAACTGAGAAATGTTCCAATATCATCAGTTAAATTGATGAACCTGATAACCTGTAAAATTTAGAATTCATAAATACTTTAAGAATAGTACAACAATTGTAAAACAATAGCGTGTTATGGAAACTAATTAAAAAATTAAATTGAGGAAAAAAGTATAAAAAAAAAAGAGGATATTACAGTCAAAACACAGCAGTGGAAGAATGCACTAAACAATGATGTAGGCCATTCTTGTACTGGGATCATTTACACAAAGTGTTCTTGTAAGCAGAGAAGGTCTACAAATAAAAAAACTATTCACCTTAATTGTAGGTGCATTTCTGCATTTCTACTTTGTCAATAGCAAAGTGGAAAATGTCAAATTAGCAAAACATTGGCATTTCATTGAGTTATTGCATATAACTGTAATACTGTCATAGAATTATACATTTTGCATAGCAATGTAAACATTGCATATATTCTAATATTGAGATTGTATTTTGTAAACATTCTAGACATTACACATGTTACAATATAGATCTATATACTACAACAAACACAAAAAATCTGATAGTTTCAGATAAGGTTTTAACAATAACTCTTGGTATTTTGTAGGTTAACTTATTGGTCATAAAATAGAACATGCTGATACACAGCATACAAACACAGACACACACACATGTAGAGACACTTCCTATGACAAAATGTTTGTTTTGTGTCTTTCTGATATCATCAAGTGGCCAGCTCAATCTTTAGATAAATATGTTACCAGGGAAAGCTATTTGGGGATGAAATAATAAACCTCAGAAATGTATTCTCCAGACAAAAAAAAAAAAAGGTAACCCACTAACAGCTGCTAATGTGAAGGTCAAGCAATATTTATGAGTAGGTCCCAAGGTTATTTGACACTAAAATGATAATGTTTACATTACATGACAAGGCAGGATCAAAGTCATGAGGACATTTCAGAAATATACTTTAGTCAGATAAGACAACAGGGGCTATAAATTCACAAATCTAGCCCTAGTTATTTTAAAACCAAGAGTCATTTTGTTTCCTTTATCATATTTATAGAACTTTCATATGTAATTGCTTTAATGAGCCATTTCTTAGTACCTATTTACAGGACTACTAAAAAGTCTACAAATGTACAAAAATACACTAACTATTTTAGCTCCACTCTAAATACTTTTTTTCTACTGGTGTTCAACTTCTATGGGCTTACGACATGCGTGTCATGGGTCATGTCACTGAAAAAAAATTCAACAGAGCTGATCCTCTTTGGCAGCGTTTCTCAAAGTGAGGTACGCTGCATAACCCCAGAGGTATGAGAATTTGGAGGGGGTATGCATTGCACCTCATGAACTATGCTGATTTTTCAAATACCCATTTATTATGTTCTGCTACTAAAATAATGAGTGGTGTGTGTGTGTGGGGGGGGGGGGCCTGGGGTACTCAACATTACAAAAAATATAAAGAGTACACATAGGTCAACAGCTTGGGAAACGCTGCTCTATGGCTACATTACGCACAGTGAGCAGAGTCTCAAGGGGCTGATAGCATTGAATGATGAGATGATCTCCCCTGCAGGCCATCATTTGGGCATCACTGCTCAATTTAGATAACAAAGCTGTCAGATGATATGTCAAAGGCAGACATATTCAAAACCTAATCTGACATTTACATTGTTAATCTTCACTCATTGTTTGTTCTTAATAAGTAACTTTAGAGGCATGGTGGCTGAGTGATGGGGTCCTGAGTTCAAATCCTGGTGAAAACTGGAATTTTTAATTTCGGGATCTTTGGGAGTCTCTGAGTCCACCCAGCTCTAAGGGGTACCTGACATTAGTTGGGTAAAAGTAAAAGCGGTTGGTCGTTGTGCTGGCCAGATGACACCCTTGTTAACCAAGGCCTCAGAAACAGATGACCTTTACATTATCTGTCCTATAGACCACAAGGACTGAAAGAGGGACTTTACTTTTGAGGCCCTATGTTCCATGAGGAACCCAAAGGAATGATGATGATGAATAAGTAGCTTTGAAAACACTTTGTGAAATAGTGGATCCAGTATAAGCCTCTCTTAGAATTGGGCCAACTAATCATTAAACCTCAGCATAAAACAAGGTCTTGACATAACAAATTAGTATTTAATAAGTAGCTTTGAAAACACTTTGTGAAATAGTGGATCCAGTATAAGCCTCTCTTAGAATTGGGCCAACTAATCATTAAACCCCAGCATAAAACAAGGTCTTGACATAACAAATTAGTATTTAATAAGTAGCTTTGAAAACGGACATAGCAAGACAATGATCAGGCAACCCAGAAGACGTACCTCCTTGCTGTCTTGTGGGGGTGAAAACCTGTGCATGCGTTGCAGCACAGCAAGGCAAACGTCGATCACACGATTTTCTTCGCTGGGGATGCACTCAGTGAACTCTTGCAGAAGGAGACCAATGTTGCGGACGACCAGACGATCCGCTGTGCTGTGTAAGAACTTGACCACACTCTTCTGGACCATCTGAGAGTGTTCACTGTAGCTATACAACTGCCCTTGGCTGATCACACGTAAGCCTGTGAGATGAGATAATTATAATAATTTTATTTATAAAGCGCTGTAACCAAACGAAATGTAGGCTCAAGGAACTGTGATAACATTACAAACACAAACGCAAGAGATACATGACAAACTAATCTAAAAAAATTTTTGAACACGTAGGTCTTGATGTTCTTCTTGAAAGTTAAGTTAAGTCTGTCTTGAAATCAATGGGGAGTGAATTCCAAACCTTTGGTCCGTGCACTGAAAAAACCTGCAGACCATAGCTTTTGAGGGAAAAAACGTGAAGATTACAACTATGATTACTCAATTAATTTAGATTTACACACCCTATCAAGAGTTAATTTCTCTTTAATGAAAAAAAAAGTCTTTAAAGATAAAAAGAATTCAAAAATATATCAGTACTTTCTATACTATCATTTATCTACTCTATTAGATTTGTGTTGAAAACCACTAACACCAAAAGTTAATGATGTCAACAGTCTAGATCTTTGATGAAATCCCAGTCTTCTAAGTGTGGCCACAATACCATGTTACCCTGTTACCTATCCCTTAGTCTGGTGGACCGTTGGGGCGCCAAGCAAGACATGTGGACCATCTTTCTCCAATCCTCTCTATCCTTTGCCATGATTAAAACCTCGTTCAATGGTAGGCCTGTCCATTCTTTGATGTTGTCTTCCCACCGCTTTCTCTGTCTGCCTCTTCTTCTTTTTCCTGGAACTGTTCCCTGGAGGAAGGTCTTAGCGAGTCCCGAAGATCTTGTTACATGGCCATACATTTTAAGTTTTCGTTTCTTCACAGTATTTAGCAGGTCATCATGGGGTCCGATCGCTGCAGTAACCCTGTCTCTAATCTCTTGATTTGTGATGCGGTCTTTAAATGTGATGCCTAGGATCCTTCTGTAGCATCTCATTTCCATTGCTAGGATCCTCCTCTCTAGCTCTGCAGTCAGCGTCCAAGACTCACAAGCATATAGAAATGTGGCCATGACCAGAGAGCGCATCAGTCTGATTTTGGTGCCGAGGGCTAAGCCTTTGTCTTTCCATATCAACTTGAGTTTAGAAAGGGCCGCTGTGGACTGTGCTAATCGGACCATTAGTTCGGGATAGGATAGGATAGGTTAATCTTGCTAAGAACAAATTAAATAGGGAAAGAAGACAACAACAAGACCAACCTTCACGAATCAACAGCGGAGCGTTTCCATCTATTCCTATTCCCGGCACCATAACCTGCGCCACGTAGGATGGTGTGAAGAATGCCTGGAAGCTGTCCAAGTTATGGATCCCCCATGCATAGAGTATCTTAAAGCCTGAGGACACCTGCAAGGTGGTGGTACCATGCATGATCCACTTGGAAGACACCTGTGATAATGATTCAAAGAAACTTTATGAGTCGTTGGATCTACTGTAAGATGTAATCATAATTTTTGATGTTCATAAAATACTGGTGGTCAGCAGTGACACAAGTTGAACAATATTTTTAAACTTTTTTTTTTTAATGCTTCAATGATCAGAAAACATAATCTTATAATTACAGACAATCCTTTAAACGAGAAGATGATTATGTCCTATGCTTATACATGTTAATGCAAGTTAAAAATAGGCCCCGCTAAGTCATTGTTTTTCCGGCTGATTCAGGCAACCCATTCTGTGCTCTTAGGCACTAGTAGGAATTTGTCTTTATATATTGAATAAGAAATTAGTCTTTAGCTTTGTGTATCCTATAGAGGTAAAATTTCTTTATTAGGGGATAGAAATGCTTGGACACTTGTACATTGTTAATAACTTCATACAAATATGCTGCTACTGGTTGGACCTAACTACAATTATATCAAGCATTCAATTCAATAGATAAATAGATTCAATATAATAACTAAACAGCTGCATAATTAAAAGTTCTAACTCAAAAGTATGAAAGATCTACTGTTACCTGAAAAATGCCTTTGACAGTAGCAGCAGGATGGTCAGGCACAGAGCCTTGATCACAAATACGGTTGATGAGGGCCAGTTTGAGACCCTCTGGCTGTTGGGACTCTATGACACCTTCAAGAATCTTGTCCATACTTTCCTCTTCATGCTGAGGAGGTCAAAGTTTACAAGTCAGAAACAGCCAAATCTTAAAGGTAATGTAAAGGTCATCTATTTTTGTGGACCATGGTTAAAAAAAAAAAGGTGTCATGTGACCAGCACAACAAACAACTGCCTTTACTTTTTCCCAACTGTCAGATATCTATTAAAAGTGGTAGGGACTCAGAGGCACCCTAAGAATACCAAAATTAAAAATGTCAGTCTTCAAACCAGATTTAAACCCGAGACCCCCTTAGGTTCAGAATTCAAGCGCTTAGCCACTAAGCCACCATTCTCCAAATAGAATGAAATCAAGTTTGATAAATCTCAATGTCTACAGATCGAATGAACATATGGAGTTTAGCAAGGACTTGATAGTATGAAACAGCAAGTAACTGTCAGATAATCCAATTAGATCTGTCTATGTGCCACTGTGGACAAAAATATTGTTCTAGCTTATTTAGCTCAGAACTCCTTTTGGTCATGACTGCTACTTCTGTTTTTTTTCTGTCAAGAAACAGGGCTGTGCAGGGCCATTCAAATCTAGTGACCTTCCAGATATATTCCTGAGCACCTGGAGCTTATAATGTCTACAAGAATACAGACTTAACTGCAAAGCCCCTGAAAGAAAGCTTTCAGCAAAATACTACAGTCTCAATAACTTAGAATCAATCATCTGTAGTAGCACATAAAAATATAGTTGAGGTTTCAGTAACAGTATAAGATAGGAGTGTCTGTATAGATGTCTAGATGGTGTGCACTTCAGACTGTTGTCAGGTGGTCATGAGTTTGAACCTTGCCTGCTTCCAACCTCTTTCTATCCTGCAGGAGGTTTCTTCTATCCTGCAGGAGGTTGCTTCTATCCTGCAGGAGGTTTCTTATAACCTGCATAATTCTTCTATCTTGCAGGAGGTTTCTTTTATCCTGCAGGAGGTTTGTTTTATCCTGCAGGAGGTTTCTTTTATCCTGCAGGAGAATTCTTTTAACCTGCAGGAGGTTTCTTTTATCCTGCAGGAGGTTTCTAGGTTTGGACTAGGTTGTAATAACCTTCAGTTCTGAAGCAACACAGAAATATATCAAACAAAAGAAACATTTCTAACCCTCAAATTAATTCTTTCTAAACAAGCATACAATTGTTGTAAGTTTTAGTCAAGGTGCAAGTTCACATTGGAACATAGGGGCTTAGCCAAAGAGACACATATACACTGTTACAAATAAAAAAAAAAAGAGCATGGCCACAGATGTTTATCAACAAGGTTGCAATCATAATCTAAGTTTTCACTCAAAAACATACAGATTTAGATCTATATCTATACTCATGTTTGTACTAGGCAACATATAGCATTTTAAATCTTTACTCCTATATGAACTATACAACATATAGATTTAGTTCTATACCCATATTTAAACTTGGCCACTCAGTAAACTTTACTTTAGACCCTTACATTTTTCAAAGGGTATTTACAAAATTTAAAGGTCGCTGTCTGCATTCTCTCTCCCCCCCTCCCCACCTCTCCAACAAGGACTCCTGATGGTTAGGCCAGACTTCAAGAAAGCTTTATTCTACTTTAGTGTTCGACTATTTGAAGTATCTAGATTCAGGACATCGACATAAGAAACCATAAATATGGAGCTATACTGTCAAGAAACTAAGATTCACTATCATAAATATGGAGTTATACTGTCAAAGAAACTGATCCACTATCTAGATCTACAGACTGGTGACATCGCAAAGGCCTCCTTTATTTCCTAACATTTCCTTCAACTTTCACGTCGTAGCAAGCGACGGAAGACAACTCAAGTGAAACATGCTAAGTGAGTGATTTAAACCATGAGATCAAAGAAAAGAGTTGGATCATCGATGTATTATTCGCGCTTATCATTTCATTAACTGATTTGAATACATTGTAAATCTAGAAGAACATACCAGTGCTTGAAGTTATCATGTGTGTATGTGTGGTGTCAGAGAGAATGTCAACTTGGCAAGTGAGACGTGCGCGTTACGCCATGACACTAACAATGAAATAACAAAAGAATTGAGCCAAGTTGTTTTCCCACCAAAGTTCATTATTTCTAAACACTCTACGAGTCTAAACCTGTCAACAAGGTTTGGCGTCTTTACTCACTATCATTTTTTTTTAAAGCACAACATTTGAAATTTTGTCTAGCTGCACCAGACTTCCGCTGATTTAATTATTTCGTCATTTCAATCAAACGTACAGGGCAGGTCTTAAAAATTGCATGTGTCAGTCTAGTCATGCAAGTTAATTAGTCTGTTATGAAAGAGAGTTTATAAATATTGACTAGGAAGTACGGTAGTTCAAAGAATTTGTCTAGGAAGTAACAGAATGTATGATTAACCTTCAATCACCTTTAATGGTCGAAACTCTAATGTTCAATAATTTCTCTCAAAACCAAGTCGTCTTTAGGAGGAAGTGCTAGTCATTGTTATTCAACAGTCGGCTACAAGTGACTTTAATGACCTGTTCAAATGAATTCACTCTCTATTACTCTTTTTGTTCTCGTGTGGCATTTTACATCTCGTTACATGAAAACTTCTCACGTGACTAAATAGGCCAATCGTTGATACACTGCCACGCACGCTGCAGAGATTTAGCGTTTTCCCTAATTCTGCTGCTTCCTTTTCTGCGAAGCAGAACTCCTTCTTTAAGCTTGTCCTCCACGTGGGTGTGCCCTGTGGTTTACCCTCCCAACTCCTAAAGAGCTTCATATCTTGCTTGCATACATAAGTATTTTTAGGACTGGAAGACATGCAGCTCTTCTGACTTCTATTAGATCACCTTACAATACATCTTATGGAAGCCGACCACTTTTGATAACAGTACTGTATATCCTGGCGCGCTGCTCTACGCAGGACTTCCTGGTAGCTTTGCAACCTTATTTTTCAGAATTCTTCTTAAACATCGTTGAAAGAAGATAGTGATCAGCTTGTCCTGCTTAGAGTAGGGGGGACTATATGTTTCACTGCAGCAGTGGCGTAGCGTAGGGGGAGGGAGGGAGGGGGAGGTTTTGAAAATCCCCCCGGGCCCCCGCCTAGGGGGGGGCCCCAAATGGGTGTTTGTAAATACATAAATTAATATATTTGATTGACAAATAGTGTCAACGGGTGTATTTTTTTCAACATTTATGGATTATATTTATATCAAAGACTAAATCTAGATCTAGGTCTATCAGTACGTTGACTTTGTTGACATTTAAAAAAAAAATTTTCCCACAGAGATCAAAGTTGTTGTTTTTTAAAGTTAGTTTTACATTTTAAAATACAAATCTTTAATAGATTTGTTGCCGATTAAAAGATCAAACATGTTCTTCCAGCAAAAACAAAAAGTATTACTCTCTTTGTTGCCACGAATAAAACTGTATGATATACAGCAGTAGCGGCCTTAGGGGGTGGCAAGTAGAGTGCCTGTGGGGGCCCACGATCGGAGATATTATTGTAACAAACTTGATCACTACACATTTTCCTAATAAAATCCGATTAGACGTCGATGTTTGAATACAAAATAAACAGGGAATTCCAGGTATCTTGCCTTTACTAATAATATATTTAAATGGCGAGTATTTTAAGGTTACGCTAATTAACCTTGAAGCAGAATTTACAGAAACGAGTATAACAGATCCAATAGTTATTCTTAACACTGCTAGAATTGTCCATTATTCGGATTTGGCTTCTTTAATTTCAGAATTAACTTCACACTCGAGTTATTACCCCTCTATTCATCTTTCCGCAATCAAATGGAAAAAGGCTTTTCTAAATAAAAAAAATCGTTCTTATAGAGTGATAAAAGAGTGAATTGCTAAGGTGGGAAAATGAATAAAAACAACAAAAAATGTACGTCTTTTCGTCAGAGGAAATTTCACAATCATAGCATATTTTTTATTTGTAAATTTAAAAAAAAATGTTATTCTTTCTATGGGAACTTCCCCCATGCCGAGTTGACCAGAGTGGGGCTACAAAACAGCGTGACGCAAAGGTAAGCCTATTATAACGTAGCCACAATGAGTGGCTGTCTGTCTGGCCTGCGCATACGTCTGTTAGGCATAAATCCAAAAGCAACATTTCTGAACTGTGATAATCACCTCTAAACCTGTCTGCTTTTCATTCTGCTGAGATAGATCCAACAATTGTCACCTTTTTTGTAACTGTACATGAATTGTTCAACTTTTTTTTTCAAATTAACCCCAGAGATCCTTCCTTTTGAAGTTATTATCACATTCTTATTTTTAATGTTCTTAAGACTGATATCTACTAGGAACTTTAACAATTCGACCACTTCTGGTAGTCTTGACTGGCACAACAAGTTCTCTAGACGTTGATCTATAATTGTCTGTTTCGTTTGTTCTAACAGTTTACTGCTCGTTGTCTTCAACGGTATCATAGTACCCAGAGATATCTTCGTCGAAGCACTTGTTCAAAAAGCTTTGATTTCTTCTGTATGTTTTTCCATCGTTTGTTAACGATGTAAGATCTGGGTGATGAATGTTTTTTTTTATGACAACTGCTTTCTGCTATGTTTGTCCTAGACGAACACTCACTTTCTCTCCGACAAAATAACCTTTAGGTAGTCTTGCCTTTGCATCGTATTTCACTTTGCTTTTCATCTGTGGTTCGTTGAATAATGTCTCTGCATTTTAAATTACCGATGGTTTCAATAGTTTGAGATCAGTTGGAATGATGTCACTGAGTCTTCTACTCATCAGCAGTTGTGATGCTTATCGGAGTATTTCTATACTCGAGCATAGCAGGACATGGATCTTTAAACATTCTATGAGCCTTCAATCTTTGAACAAAATATAAACAACACATAAATTGAAACTCATTCATGCTTTCTGCAAAATGGTGAGAAACGGACGAAACTGATCACCCAACCCAACGAAAAAGCAAAAGAAGGTAGTGAATACTATGGATTCCCTGTAATCACAACAACCAGAAAAAAGAAAAGACTTGATTGGAAGTTGAGTTCTAATGTAGGAATCAGTAGGACTGTCAATAGAACTGCAATTCAAACGTGTTGCGACAGAAGTGCGGGACAGATTTCATATGGGGATGAAGGACAGATTAGAAAGGCTGGAAAGAAAATGGATACCTTTGGGTTTCTTCTTGGACCAAGACACCTGTTGGATGATGACACTCTTATGACAAACTGTGTTATTTTTTACTGTTTGTATGATGAAATAAATTGCAAATCGCTTGTTCAATGATGTCACTGATGCACGAGTACTTTTCATCAACAAACTAGTAATACAATCACCAATAGGCTCAAACCTTGCAACATCCTCTGAATACAGCTAACTCAGGCCACTTCCATTGCGTCATTCTAAAGAAAAAACTATCCCAGGAGCACAATGACGCAAAAAAGGCTTATCATGGCTTTAATGTCAGTGAAGTCACAAATACTAGAAAGTATCGATGTAGATCATGTTATAGATGTCTTTGCTGCACAGAATGCACGACGTGAAGCGATATGAATCGAGATTTGTCACTTGTGCATGATTTTTTTTTTGTTAAATTTACTGATATACTGAACCAATTTGATCTTGGGCTTTTATATTTTTGCGTACATGTCATGTCATATATCGAAAGTCAAAATACAAGGGGCCCCCAAAGAGGTCGGTCCCCCCCGGGCCCCCGAACCCCTAGCTACGCCACTGCACTGCAGTATAGCACAGTGCTTTAGTATTATTCTTTCTTTCCTAATTGACGATACCATCGTTGAATTGACCTCATTAAATTTAATTGATGTTTGATTTTTATAAATATAACTTTGTGTTAGAGAAAAAAGAGCATGCATTCCCGTTTATTTCTAGACCAAATAAAACTCTTCTGATGACAAACAAGAAAACTTTTCAACCTTAGTCGGGGGGGGGGCACTAATGTGAAACTGAATAATTCCATCGGAACGTGGAAAATAATTACGGAGAGAAAGAGTTCATAGGCAGCTAATCATTGTCTCATACTCTGCAAACCTGACATGGTACTTAGTTCTTTAGTTTCCCACATACACACAGAAATCAAACAAAAGCTACTAAGGACCACTTTCAAAATCTGCATAATGATGCGGAGGCTAAGGCCTTTCAATCTCTTTATGTGTATCTCGTTCATTTTGTTCTCAACAAATCTGAAGTTTTGCTTCAAGTGGAAGTTTTTTTAAATGTTGTCTTGTTTTCTATGTCGTCTGCTGTTATTTTTCTTTCACAGCAGTGGACTATGCTGTTATTTTTTATTCTTAGCATTGGACTATGCATTTAATTTTCTTTTTTAGAATAGGACTAAGCATTTCTCTTTCTTAACATTTGTCTATGTAGTTTTCGTTCTTTCTTTGCATTGATGTAAGCGGTTATCTTTCGTTATTAGCAGTGAACTATGAAGTGATAGTACAATTACTCTTTGGTAGTAAGAACTTCTCACACAAACATGTCCTAAACAGAGCATGGGTCACGTGTCACACTACACATCCATACCTGGCTACCGTTATTTTTTTTTGTTTTCTTCCGAGGATCCCAAAGTGTACGATGGACAACTATTCGGTACCAACCTACAAATAGTACAGGTGCCGAGGTAAAACTAGTTTACTTGCATTAGTTTACATTATATTCATCAACTCGACATTATATTTTCAATGCACTGAGGTATTAACGATGTTTGATTCCGATGACATTGTATAGAAAAGAAATTCTCTGTCTGTTTTGTATGGTATTACATCTATCTCGAACTAAACATAATCAGATACACGAGTGCACTAATGTCACTGCTCCGTGCTGTGTAACACAATTTGTTTTCGTGTCACGTGTAACGTATCAGAACTGACATCCGAGCAGAAGACATAATAGTCTACACACGTAATGTAGACAGAAATATGTCTGCAATAAATACACAGTCAACTTGAGCGTAGGCTAGGCACGCTGTGGCTGATGTCATGAAATTATGAAGTTTTTCTTAGCAAAACCAAGTCGAAAAAAGTAAATTAGTAGCATGAACTCGTGTTGGGCTTAGAGGGCCCGTCGTTTGTTGAACATTCTAAATCAAATCTCATGCACTTTTAGACTTCAGAGGTGAGAAATGAAGAGGCGCAGTGGCCGAGTAGTAAAGCACTTAGTTCGAATCCTAGAAGACTGAGTTTTATAATTTCGGGACTCCACCCAGCTCTAAAGACACCCTCGTTAACCTTGAGGCACAGAAACAGAATGAGACAACATTTGTACCGGAAGCTCAAAATTGGAACCAGTGACATCTGCCCATGTGGAGTGTCACCAGAGAATGCCGACCATGTCCTCACAAACTACTCTCTTTACCAAGAGGCCCGTATAAGGCACTGGCCCCAAAACACCCCAATAGAAAGAAAACTATATGGAGAGCTCCCTGATTTGGAAACCACTGCGCAGTTCATCTCAGATATTGGTGTAGTGATCTGAACCCTCCAACATAAGAATGAGAACGAAGAAGAAGAAGAAGAAATATGCCCTATAGATCGTAAGGTCTAAAAGCGAGAGAAATCAAATCCTACTTAGAATTTTTTTTTTCTCATCTTCCTTCACCTTCAACCAAGTCAAAATTTAAAAAAAAAAATTATTATCATTTCAATTAAGTTTGTGCATGCGTATGCAGGATGACCGTAGTAGCAGATAGGTCCAACATGTTCCATTCGATGAGCTCATGTTTACAAAGAATAGTCTATATATAGATCGGTGTTTCCCAAACTTTTTCCCTTAACGGAACTCTTCACATATTTATCCAAGTAATTAGCGGAACACAAAGTAAGAGAAAGAGATGAATTCCTTTGATGGCTTACTAGTTAATTATTACAGTAGTTGAACAACAGGGTCCAGTAGAACACAGTTTGGGACAGTGGCGTAACTAGGGGGGGGGGAGAATTTAAAAATCCCCACGAGCCTCCACTTGAGGGGGGGGGGCGCCCAAATGAGTTTTTTGACATTAAAATTTAATTTTACTAAAAATGCAGGGGGCCAAAAGAGGTCAATCCCCCCGGACCCCAAACGATGGAAAATTCCTAGCTACGCCCCTGGTTCGGGAAACCTGATGTAGATGATGATAAGTGCAAAAAAAAATAATAGATCCATGTGTGGTTAAGTAATAGTATTCCCCCTTTTTTTGTGTTCATGATAAAGAGAATGATGAAATAGAGTTAACAACAATGTTTAGGGTTAACGAGATCGTGGCAGACACAAACATAAAAGAAGCATTCAATGAGGGCTCATAAAACCCTCACACAAAACTTTTGAATACCAGTACTACAACTATACTTTGTGGCGTGTTGGTGAAATGATCATGTAAAGTCACTAGCTTCATGTGAACAATAGTAAAATGTTATCAACGGAACAACAGTTTACCAGGGTATAGTGTGGCCAGGGCAATTGACCAATGGCCTGGACTTGATCCACTGAAAACTCAGTTATTCACTTAGTGCAGTGGTTCCCAAACCATTTTCCTTAACGGAACACTTCGCACATTGTGAGTATTGACTCAAACATTTTGCTTATTTATTTTAGAGAGAGATTAATTGACGTGGTGGCCTGCTAGTTAATTAACTCTTTGACTCCGGAATTATTTTCCACGTTTGGACCGAATATATAGCTTTTTAGCTGGATAAAATCAACGATGGGAGCGTCGTTGCGAGGTCAAAGAGTTAATCCAGTAGTTCGTGAAACACCTATTCAGGCCTCGCTGGAACACTAGGGTTCCGCTGAACACAGTTTGAGAAACACTCACTTAGAGCTTTGTGACTGCCATCCTTACAGAACCCAGTGAAAACTTCATGAAGCTTGAACAAACTAGAAGTAGATCTAGAATACATCTAGAGTGGGGCGTGGTGACCGAGAGGTCAACTCTTGGCTGCAGATCCAAGTTCAAATCCTGGTGAAGACTTAAATTTTTAGGACCCTTCTTTAATGGGTAACTGCTATACTTGGAGGGAGATAAGGCGGTTGATTACTTTACCGGCCACAAGACACCCTCGTTAACCATCGGCCATAGGAGTCTTACATACTTTGTCTCCATAGATCGTTAAATCTAAAAAGGAAACTGTTATAAATTTATTCAACACCTACAGTTTTGTACATTAAAAAAAAAAGGGCTTAAACAGTGGCAGAGCTAGGACTTTGCCATCATTTAGGGGCCCCTGCATTTTGCGTAATATTAAAACAAATTTTCGAACACTCACTCATTTGGGGATTTTCAAAATTCCCCCTCCCCCCCCCCTAGCTCCGCCACTGTACTTAAATACTTTGAAAGATGAAAGACAGCAAAAAGCTTTCTAATATTACTTTAAACACTTTTTTTTTGTGTGGAAATTTTGAAATGTGCAAGAAGAGGAAGAGGGAGGAAAGGAGGAGAAAAGTGAAGTGAGGAGGGGGGGGGGGCAGAGCCAAACAGGAAGTCCGTCATCTTGTGAACCAGTGTCATCGCTTACGACCATCTCGCTAATCCATTGACCTCACAGTTTTAAAGTGACTTCCTGCTGTTTGACCTGGACAGACTTTCTCACTGCTGGTTGGGTGCAAGGTGAAGGACGATTTCAAACTCGAGACCTTCTACACTGAAGA
>JADKLZ010000728.1:3555277-3599968 GCA_021533235.1 Biomphalaria straminea | reverse complement strand
TCTTTCATCACATGTGATGAGGGGAATATCAAAATCTGGGAGTCTTATTTCATTTGTGGAGATGGTATAAAGGTAAAAGAATGCACCCCTGTGGCACTCCGATGCTGATCTTAGTGATACCTGACATGTGACAGTTCGCTTGTATAAATTGATTTAAATGTATATTGGGATATATACATGTATAAATTATGTATATATGTGTGTGTGTAAATGTATATAATGTGTCCTACCTGTATTCTCTATCTTCAACAGTTGCAAAATTTTGACCCTTTTCTATTGCTTGATGAGTTCTGTGGCCAGTATCCTGCAGGATTTCCTGACCACCCTCATCGTGGCTTTGAAACAGTAAGTTTAGATGACATTTTGTAAGTTGAAAATATTAGTTTTTGACTGTTCTATTCCCTTATAAATGTGAGTTTGCTTTTACACTATAACAAGACACAATCCCCAGAAAACCCGTTTAGAAGACAAATTATATGAAGAGACGCCTGACACTATCCCCAGAAAAACCCTTTAGAAGACAAAATATATGAAGAGACGCCTGACACTATCCCCAGAAAAACCCTTTAGAAGAAAAATTATATGAAGAGACGCCTAACACTATCCCCAGAAAAACCCTTTAGAAGACAAATTATATGAAGAGACGGCTGACACTATCCCCAGAAAACCCCTTTAAAAACCCCTGATCTGGAAACCACTGTGCAGTTATGTAAACTCTCCAACCTGATAAGGAGAATGCTGACAATTTATAATAATTGAACAATGAAAAGAAATAGGATTAAACTTTCAGGCTAACGTATTGTATCTACAGTAGTATGTGGACCAAGAATAATAGTTTTAGTTATCTATTTGTTAACTCATCCTTAATTGAAGACATTGCCATTATAATTATTATTATGTGAAATATTATTTTAACTTTAAAAAAAATTGTTACTATCTTTAGGTGACGTACATGTTGGAAGGGGAGACGAATCATGAAGACTTTTTAGGACATAAAGGAACAATTAAAGCTGGAGATTTACAGGTAACACTTTTAAACATGTTAATACTCTTTGTTTGTTTTGTTTTGCATTTTTCAGGTGTTTCTTTAGTTTTGAAGATAAGATACATCCTAGACAACTGCCAGCATATCACAGGGATAGGGGCGAGCAAGGTTGGAACTTGGTACCATAAAGCAACAGTCTAGAGCACATTCTACTTGACCAGGCAGTCATCTTTCTGACCCTTTTTTTTTTCTTCTACCAACTTAAATACATACGTCCTGTAAAAATAAAGTTCTCCTTTCAGACCTTGTGGTCTATTGGGCAGATGATGTAAAGGTCATCTGTTTCTGTGGCCTACGGTTAACGAGGGTGTCATGTGGCCAGTACATGACCAACAGCCTTTACTTTTCCCCAACTAATGTCAGGTACCCATTAGAGCTGGGTGGACTAAAGATCCCGAAATTAAAAATCCAAGTCTTCAAGATTCGAATTTGGGACCCCCGGTTTGGAAGCCAAACTCTTTACTGCTCAGTCACCTCGCCTCCAGCTAAGTCCTGTACATGCATATAATTAATTCCTTTTTTTTAAATTATTTTTTCAATTTTTGTTTTTTGCAATCAGCTTGCCTAATAGACACAAATAATTTTAACTTCAGCATCTTACAATAATTGCCCTTATCATACACCTTCACACTACTTTTCATGTTTACACTTTGTAGTGGATGACTGCAGGGAGAGGCATTGTTCATTGTGAGATGCCTGG
Organism: Biomphalaria straminea; assembly: GCA_021533235.1. Lineage (NCBI taxonomy): Eukaryota > Metazoa > Mollusca > Gastropoda > Planorbidae > Biomphalaria > Biomphalaria straminea. The sequence continues at coordinate 3,598,223 of JADKLZ010000728.1, read as the reverse complement.
TAAAGATTTGGCCAAGGGCCTACAACTATGGGTGAACCTTAGAAAGGCTGATAAAATGATTGCCCCTGCCTATCAGGAGCTTGTGGACAAAGATATCCCCAAGGGAGAGAAGAATGGTGTCAAGGTTAAGGTTATTGCTGGGGAAGCTTTTGGCATTAAGGTGAGTAAATATTGTTTGTCATTTAAAATTAAAGAAATACATTTTTGTGTGATGTTAGAATGGACATGCTATGTATATATATATATATCTCTCTATATATTTATATATTTATTTATTTATTTATATTTTTAAAAAATTTAATGTACTATATTATTTTGTCAAGTCACCTGTGTATACTAGAACTCCAGTCTATTACCTTGACTTCCAAATGTCTCCTGGGTCCCAGTTGGATCAGCCTGTACCTAAAAACTGGAACACATTTGTTTATATTTTGTCTGGAGAAGCTTGGTTTGGTAAGTAAGAGAGTTACTGTGTAGCGTCAGTCTATGACATCGGTAAACAAATTGTAAACAATATATAAATGTACCGCACTTTATAGAGTTCCAGTAAATAAAAATGTTTTATTTCTAATTATCTCCCCTCTCATTGTTTACTCTTTTGTGTAGAAACTGAATGTTAACTTTCTAGACTAATTCCTATTAACCACCAGGGTAGTATATGGCTGCAACCACACCTCTCCACCAAATTCAGTTCTGATTGGCTTTTTTTTATTTGTTAAATTGTTATTCTAGTGTCCTCACCTCTGTTGACGAATACCTCTTTCAGATTTGTTTGGAACTGTTCACTTTTTCATTACCTTTGCCCATTCCAATCAAGTGTCTGTCTTGCAACATTGGTAGTTGGTTTTTGGCAGACTTTTTTCTGATTAAGATTCACTTATATCTTGGACTTTATTTTTTTTTCTAGTTTCTCTCCAACAAATTAACAGTAGATCTTTTTGGACCACTTAATTCCCAATATCCAGCATAGGCAACTGTTGGGGAAGGTCTGGAGTTTTTCCCCATTTTGTTTCCATGACATGTCTCAGAAGAACTGACTTAGCATTTTTGTTGAATATTGATTCTATATGCAGCCTTCAAGAATCGTTGCATATGGGAGAGGAGGCAGATGTTGTCTGTGAAATCCAAATCTTCCAGATGTTGTGTTAGGGTCCATCGTATTCAATTTTTGTTGTTTGAGACTGTCTCATGACCAAATCAATCCCCAACAAAAATGTTAGGAGTGAAAGCAAACTCAAAGTGAAACTTGTTGTTTTCATTTCTGTGTCGACCTTGACCAGTGTACCATGTGACATTCTTAAGATCACTTCGACTCAGTTGATTAAATCAACTAAAAAGAAGCACTAACACTAGCTGCTACCATGCTAGCTAATCATCCAAGTTCCCCACACAGTCAGATTGTCTTGCTGACCGATGCAAAGACAACCCTCCAAGGCTTGCAGAACTCTGGTTTCTCTTGTGTTGAAAACCTCAGAGCAGTACTGACAAAACTCAACAACAACAGCAGAAAGACTGTTGTTCAGTGGGTGCCAGCTCATATTCAACTAGAGGGAAATGAGAAGGCTGACACACTCGCCAAGGGTGGAAGAAGTGGCTCACAAATGAACTCTGCACTCTACCCGGAAGAAATTAATTATAAATAAAATAAATGAGAAATGGACAAGCTCACATCCAAATCACAAGAAAGATGATGCTTACTATAAGCTATCCCGACAAGATCAACGTGTAATCTTTCGACTTAGGACTGGGCACAACAGAATGCGACAACACATGTACCGGAAGCTCAAAATTGGAACCAGTGATATCTGCCCATGTGGAGTGTCATCAGAGAATGCAGACCTCGTCCTCCAAGACTGCGCTCTTTACCAAGAGGCCTGTCTAAGACACTGGCCCCAAAACACCCCAATAGAAAGAAAACTATATGGAGAGCTCCCTGACTTGGAAACCACTGCGCAGTTCATCTCAGATATTGGTGTAGTGATCTGAACCCTCCAACATAACAATGAGAATGAAGAAGAAGAAGAACTAAAAAGATTGAGTTGTTTCAAGCATTGAGACCTGCTTTCTCTTAGAACCCTATTGAAAAACTTTGCACTCACTTACAGTGTATAATTATTAGAAATTCTTCACCTCTCATTAACTTTAGACTTAAATTATGACAAAGTTTATTTATGTTAACAACAAGATTATTTCTTTGTTGTTTTCTTCCTTCATTTTCTGGTTTTTATTTGACCTTTAGGTCCAGAGGAGAGAAGTCAGCTGTGTAGATCTCATCACACTGTTACATTCAACACTGATGGTGACTCTGTCCATGTACATAACAAGGTAATTCTACTTGAACTGAACTGAATAGTTGCTTTATAACATTACAATATTTTAGGAGGCTTCAATGTCATAGAGTTTAATAGAATGGGAAAGGAACCTTCCTAGGAGTATTACTGTTGAACATGTGTGATGACAATCACTGGATGAGCTAACTAAAATGGGGGATGAAAATTTCAAAAGTCTAAGAAATAGCAGTCTAAAACTTTAAGTCACTTTTGTGAATGTTTTTGTGAAATTAAAACATTGTTATGATATTTAAAAATCAGATTTTGTTAGTGTTTCTAAACCAAATGTAATGTGTTTTTCATAAATACAACCTTATCATATAAAATCATTTTATTCGGATAAGCTATTATTCTTTTTCAGTTTATAAATTGTGTTTCAACAACTAAAACATCAGTGTTTGTGCTCTAGTATTTTATTCCCTGAATCCATTTCATATTAAAGGGTTGAACAAATAAGTTGCTTGTTATGGCGTAACTTCTCCTGCAGAGCTCAAAGAGGATTTATCTGCCTCTTCAAATCATTTGCCAATTTCTTCAAATGTTAGATGTTGTTTTTTATTTCATTCCATTCTATGTTTATATTTTCAACTTAACACATAGAAAGTTCATTACTGCATGGAGGCAAAACTAAGAATATGATAATTTTTTTTACTGTTGTTTGGCATGAAGGATGTGTAGATAAGTAATATTACATGGACAAGTATTCTCCAAAAGGAAGCTGGCATATTTTATCTGCAGAGATTTCTTTATGACCTCTTCATCTGGTCATAGTTTAATTTCATTCCTTTGGTAAACATTGTTTTGTTCATTTACAGAGTGGGCATCTATGTCACTTTGTGATCATTTCTGGTGAACCAATCAATGAGCCTGTTGTACAACATGGTAAGTGACCTTGTATCTCAATCTTGTATAGGTTTATATAAGATAGCATGTTGATACTATAAAGATTTAGATGATTATTATTATACAGAAATCTATTATGTGAACAGGTCCATTTGTGATGACAACACAGGAAGAAATCAAACAAGCGTTTAGTGATTACAGAAACAGTAAGAATGGATTTGAGAATGCAGCCACATGGAACTCATCTTATGCCAACTAACAAACCTGAGTTATTAGATTTTTTGCTTAAATTTTTGTTGAAGCAATATTTATTTCTGAGAAAGAGAAAACATTGACTAGTAGACATAATAATTAATTAAAAGAGATGTCTTCATTATTGTAGAAATAAATAATGATGACAAACAATTACATAATTCTTAACCATAATATCACAATAACAACAGCTTTCATGTTATGGTTTATCTTTAATTTTATATATGTATATATATATAATTGCATAGGTCATGTCTGGAGATACGTGGATCTAACCTTATTTCTTTTATGCACATGCACACAACCCACAAAATTGATGACTTTGCTTAATATAACATAGTTATACATAAAACAAATTATGGTCAATAACCAATTTTTTTTTTTTTTAAAATATAAAAACATTTTTTCCCATAAAAAATAATGTAATGTGAACCAGATGTAGTATGATTAGTCATCTGCGAAGTACCACAACTTGCAGTTATTGAATTATTTGCTTGTTCCAAGTCTATGTGTTCAGAGACATTTTGAAATCAAATATTATGTTGAACATCAAATTATTCTATTTCAGTCATAAGGTACCTTTGTATCTTCCTTTTTTTTTTTAGCATTTTGTTAGTATCACTGACACATCTTGAAACAAAAGATCTCCCATCTATAAAATATTTATACAAAAGTCCATATATTATCGGCTTATCTTTCTTATACCTTAGCCCATATATAATTGACTTATTGACTCATTTTTCTGATATTTTTTATAAAGGTTTTTGCAAATACATTTTGCGTGTGAATTTTTCTTATGTAGTATATTTATATAAATATTTCAATACATATATGTATCTAATATAATAAGCACAAAGTAAGATGTATGTACGTATGTCTGTCCCGAATTAAAATCAAAACCGTTTGACCAATCTTGATAAAACTTGGCATAAATGTTCCTTAGATTATGGCAGAGACAGTAATGAATGTTTAATGTCTCTACCACTACCAAAATCCCTCCATCCATCCCAGTGGCGCTATAGCCTATGGAGGGCTTCAACATATCCTTCCATGAACATCTCTCCTCGGCCTTTCATCTCCATGCCCTAACCCCAAGCTGTTGCTGATCTGCTTCCACATCATCAATCCATTGCTTTCGTGGTCTGCCTTTGGGTTGCCTGCCTTTTGGTTTTTGCCTTTATACAATTTCCCACAACCATAAGGCTCTAAAAAAAACAACACCTAAATTTATCTCTATTAAAGAATGAAAGGCAAATCTGGTAAACCAGTTTTCATATAATTTTATATTTGATATCAATTGGTTGGCTAAACTGGTTAATTTTCATGGCAAAATATAGATAAAATGTTAAGGGAATATTTGCCAATCCATTAGATGAGTAAAACCCAAATTAACAGGCCATGGGTCATAGTGATTTATAATATATATATTGATTTTGAAGTTATTGTTTTTGTGATGTCTATTGGTCACATTTAAACCTGGCAATCTAAAATGGATTTTTGAAAATATTATTTCACCTTCACATTTATTGTGCTCATAGCAAGTGCTACTGCCAAATTGGATCTTCTGAAAACTTATTCTTTTGTTCTTAAACTTAAGTAGGCATTTAGTATGCCCACACTTGTATACCAATAATAATTTTGCAAAAGAATATTTTTTTTGTTTTTTAACATTATATCAATATTGTATGCATTGAGGATTAAATGTCAGCTCTATGGGATGTAGATTGTCAGAACTTGTTCAGGATTACTAAAGAAGAAGTAAAAGAATCTCAGGTTTTTTCTACATTGCATGTTTATGATATGTCTCAAGTAAATTGTGTTTAATGTGAGGTTAGTAAATGCAATTTCTGTAACATGTGAGCCACTTATGTGTATGTGAGCTTGTCATCCTTTTTTTTTTTCTCTTCTAACATTTTGCCAGTACAATGTTTTCACTAAAAAAAAAAACAATTTCAATTTAAAATAGATATATTTTACAACAGACTTGAAAGTAATATAAACATTGTTTAATAGTGATAGCAGTTAATTTATATTTTGAATCTCTTAGTAGACTCTATATGTACATTTGTTTTTAAATTCCTGATTTACTCTACCCGATATGTGTGATGTAAATACCAAGCTTATTATTTGGAGTATATTTTACGGTGCAATTAAAGAATTGACAACAGAAGAGCGGAGAGACATTACAGAACTTAGAAGCAGACATAGAATGTCTTGCTCATCAAGCTTGCACATCAGAAACAAATGAATTTCAGATATTATTGTTACAGATGCCTTCATAGTTGCAGTGCGAGATTCAAAAGTTAAGAAAGCCATCTGAATCAGTGGAAAAGCTAACCCCTCATCTATGTCCTAGGAGGCAGCCAAAGTTTTGGTAAGGACCATACACTATTGCCAGGTGTTAGATGTGTTGGAAGAGGATCTTAGGCAGCTGATTTGAAGAATGGTGAAGGAGGCTTATGAAGGGAGACCTTATCAGACTCTGAGATGTAATTTTTAAAAGTGATGTGAATGTATTCTTCATTTTCTATAGTTATTATGTTTTGTTTGGGGCACAATTTGTAAGACAAATTATCTTATGGCTAATAAAGGTTATCATTATGAAGCCTGTGTTAGCCATTACCTTTCTTGTTTTCCATACGAGCATAATTATATTTTGATATACTTATTTTATATCAATATGAACTAATGATCTCAGTTAAAATGAATGCTCTGTGATTTTCTATATTTTTACATGTTTTTGTATACTATTCCGTTTGTATTGAAGAATTATATTTTTTTTAACCATTTTGTTTTCTTTTTGTATTCTTTTTTAAATTTGTAACAAGGCTAAAATAATGCTGTCAAAATTTGATACAAAGATGCCTGTGTATCTTCTAACTTTAATATGTGGGTATTATGATGGAGCAGCCAACTCAAAACAACCTTTTTGTTGTTGTAAATGAAAAAAACTTATGGCGACACCGTAGTGTAAACTTTTGTATGCTATGCATTAGATGCATTTAGTAACTTGTTACTGTGGTTATAATACATTTTCTAACTTGATGCTGTGTTTTAAAAAAATATGTAACTTGTTATTTTTACTTTTCTGCTGCATTAAAAGATATTTTTACATTGTTACTTCATACAAAAAAAACATATTTGTTATTTTCTAGATAAAATACAATAAAAAATGATATGCATTAAAAAACACGTTGTCCAAAATTAAATTGAATGTATTTTGTTTGTGTCATAGTTGGTAACCATTTTGGAATAAGTACATATCAGGAAAAACAAGAGTTCAGTGGCTGAGCAGTAAAGCACTTGGCTTCTGAACCGGTGGTCCCGGGTTCGAATCCTGGTGAAGACTAGGATTTTTATTTCGCGATCCTTGGGCGCCTCTGAGTCCACCCGGCTCTAATGGGTACCTGACATTAGTTGGGGAAAAGTAAAGGCGGTTGGTCGTTGTGCTGGCCACATGACACCCTCGTTAACCGTAGGCCACAGAATCAGATGACTTTTACATCATCTGCCCTATAGACAACAAGGTTTGAAAGGGGAACTTTTTTTTACTTTTTAAGAAAAACAAAGCCTTTTGAAATCTGTTATAATTTGTCTAACTGACAGTGGAGTTAGATCTTTTTTTTTGTTTGACAAGCTTAAAGGAAGTTTGCGTAACAGAGGTGCCACCCATAAGTACTATAAAGATCAACTCAGGCAACATTTTGCCCTCACTAATGTAGTTGACTGCATGTGACCTACCTAAGAGACAGCTCTCTTGAAGGCCCACAGAAAAACCATTACAAAAGATGGTTAGATTGCGAAAAGAAAACTTAAGACTTCCGGTGGACAACAGCTTTGTCTGCATTAGGTGTGACAAAATATATAGGTCGTAACTGGTTTTTCATAGTCATGAAATGAGATTGGACCAAAAGCGCTCTGAGCATGCTATAAGCATGAAAGTAGCGCTATATAAAAGCTATAATAATAATAATGTGTAGCACTGCACTCATCCTTTGTCTTCATAATCAAAGACATTACAGTAATTTAGAGTTATAAATTGAAATTAAGAAAAAAAGCCTTAATATCTTTTTTTTTAATTTCATGTTTGTTTTCATTTACAATAAGCCTGCACATAAATTTGGGACTCCCTTGTAATCAACATAAGTCAAATTTTTCTTAGCTTATTTTTTCATAATCAGTTTACTATCCAATGGCGCCATCGCATCGTATAAATGCAGTTAATAATATTTATCTTTAAGAATGTCAAATTTGTGATGAAAGAAAAGGAGTACTTGTAGATTTTATCTCATTCCCCTTATTTTCTGCTATTTAATATGCATATTTTGTAAAAAAAAAATTTTATATGTGAGGCTCTGTGCAGATAATTAGTCTTGCCTTTTGTAAATTAGGCACTTACCTATGTATTTACATATTAGACATTCAGTTATCCTCCAGTTAAAGGTTGCTCAGTATCATAAAGTTGATAGTGAAGACTAGGCCCAGATTTAGGCCTACTCTAAGCAACACAAGCAATAGCTTAGGGCCTCCAAGAAATGCTAAGCACTGACATATATTATAATGTCTGGACTTATAAAGGGCCCCCATTTATCAAATACTCAGTCAAATAGTATCATAAATTTGATAGTGAAGACTAGGCCTGCCTCTAAGCAACACAAGCAATAACTTAAGGCCTCCAAGAAATACTTAGCACTGACATTGACATATAATGTCTGGACTTATAAAGGGCCCCATTTATCAAATAGTATCATAAAGTTGATAGTGAAGACTAGGCCCTGATTTAGGGCTACCTCTAAGCAACACAAGAAATAGCTTAGGGCCTCCAAGAAATACTTAGCACTGACATTGGCATATAATTACTGGAGTTATAAAGGGCCCCCATATATTAAATAGTTTATGACCTCTTTAAGTCTAAATACTACATTGGTGAGGACATTCCTTTATCGGTGCAAAAATTTGCCTGGAAGGTTAATCACATATTTTTTTCGGTAATCGTGTGAATTTTTTTTCTCTCTGTATGGACAGTATGGTCGTGTTGTATGAGGTCTGGAAAGTCGGTTCAATAGTCCCGGGCTCGAATCCTGCCTGCAGCCAGCCTTTCTGTGTGATATTTGAGCTAGCAATCTTCAATTCTAATTAAGGAACTTTGGTAATATGTAAACTATTTTGTAATACAGATACGGCAACTCGTATTTTAGAGGGATTTAACCCATACTAATCTTGGTAATTTTTTAGTTACGCACCTTGGAAGTCTATTTTTAATTTTGCATATGTCATCAAGTCGCTTGTCAACAATTACAAAGCATTTTTTTTAGAATACTTGTATAAATCTTTATGATATGCTTGCCTTCCATTTGAAAACAAACAACTTTCGTCAAGTATAAATAGAGCTTTTCGATCTCTAGATGTTTGCCAGTAGACTTTTCAAAGCTTGTAATTTACTACAAAAAAGCCGAACATACAATTCTAACTTTCTAAACTTGCTACCTGCATTAAATAGTGAAAGTATTAATCGAATTTCAATTGGAAATACAAAAGTATTTTTCACAGTTCTAGCTACACTTTTCTCTACTTGTCAAGACGTTGTCGAAGACAGCTGTAAGTCTAGACTCTAGACGTTCTAGTAGTTTATTAACTCAGATACATGATCTAGATCAAGAGTTATACTATACACACTATACTCAGTATAATACTGTGACTATACTTAGTAAGTTAGTTAGTATAATCAATAATGTGACATGTCTAATAACTTAAATAAGTCTATCATACTCACTCATAGTATCATAGAATATAATTTATGTAAGACCTAAAAATATATTAGACCTATGAAAGTATGATTAATAGTTACTAGACCAGATCTAGATCCTAAAACTAAATACAATACAATGATACATATAATATATATGCATGGATATAATCAGTGTTTTTTTTGTAAACAAATAGTATAGCCTAGTAGGCCCTAGTTACCCTAGTATAGGTGCGGTAGGCCTACTACTCAGTGATGGCAGTGATGGATTGTTTATTAACTTTTACTTTTAGCTACTAATAAATTAATAATAAATGTTAAGATAACGAAAAATAATAATATTTTCCCCACATTAAAAAAAAAAAGCACTGCATATAATGATATCTAGATAGATCTATAGTCTATATACTATTTCTATCATACTCATCATTTTGTAATAATAGATCTATATAATATACTTTCTATTTGATGAAGCTTTTTTAGCAAGATCTGGATTTGGATGTAGATTAGAATTTTAGAGCTATAGATTATAATATAGTTACATAGACTATGACACATAGAATCAAAATGTTGAAGTATGCCTATCATAATGAAGCTTGATTTTTTCTCTGTTTATTTATAGCTCTAGTCAAAGGTCCAGCAATGTCTCGCACAGTCAACTTGGCATTTGAAAGTGTTGAACAAAGTGAAGGTGCTGGAGCGAGAGTTCGAAGAAGTATCGGCCGTTCAGAGGTTCAATTTTAATTATTACAAAATAACTACAGATAATTATTCATGTTTTGTAAATATGTATTCTAAAACTCATTCAAATTTAGATGCCCATGCATAATTAATTTGATTTTTTGTTCATCAGTTACGCAATTTTGACCCTTTTCTAATGCTTGATGAATTCTCAGTCAAGGCTCCAGCAGGATTCCCTGATCATCCTCATCGTGGCTTTGAAACTGTAAGTTGGACTCGTACATTTATTTTATTGACAAAAAAATTTTGTTGTACAGAACTCTTGACTGTTGTATATAACTCAGACCATATTTTGGAATAGAGCTGCAATAGTTTAAAAAAAGAAACAGATATAAAAGATCTTTTAACAAAAAAGCAATCTAGAGATTATTACAATAAAATGATTGTTTCCTTAAACATCAAAGGGTCCTTGTTTTTTTTTTATTCCTTTTGTCTCTAGGTAACATATATGCTAGAAGGGGAGACAAATCATGAGGATTTTTTAGGACACAAAGGAACAATCAAAGCTGGAGATTTACAGGTAATACTTTTAAAAAATATCATTTACTGTATCTGTTATCTTTCTTATGTTTACATGTGCTTGTAACTTGTCTATGAGTATGTGTTCTCAAAATGTGTTCAGTCTATTAAAGCCATGCTTGAACAAAATTATAGTTCCCCCTTTCAGACCTTGTGGTCTATAGGGCAGATGATGTAAAGGTCATCTGATTCTGTGGCCTACGGTTAACGAGGGTGTCATGTGGCCAGCACAACGACCAACCGCCTTTACTTTTCCCAAACTAGTGTCAGGTACCCATTAGAGCTGGGTGGACTCAGAGGTGCCAAAGGATCCTGAAATAAAATTCCCAGTCTTCACTGGGATTCGAACCCAGGACCACAGGTTCAGAAGCCAAGCACTATACCGCTTAACCACCGCGCCTCCAGAATAACATAATTTAATTTAATCAAACCTTGATCTTGTTTCACTCTATACAAAGTTACTTTTCTGTTCTGTTGCTGTTTCAAGGTCATTAAGGAGGAAGACAAAATGCTCACCATTCAGAAGCTTTGACTTTAATATAATTGACAGGAAGGCATTTCTTGGACATGATGCCAAACACTGTTGTATACACTTGACTTCATTTCACTCCAAATAAAAAAAGATGCAGGTTTATCCATGATGCTGGCTATTAACTCTTTCCCTCCGAATTTATTTTTGCACATTTAGACGGAATTCTTCTTTTTGCCCATCACTATTTCACTACCATATTATGATTGAACTTTGTTCGTTGTGATCAGAAAATGTATTATTTGGTATAGAATTAAAGTGGATCCCATGCTCCTTCTATATAACGTACAGTAAAGTTTTTAATATTTTAAATATTAATTTAATTTAATGAGGTCGAATCAACGATGGTATCGTCGATTAGGAGACAAAGAGTTAAGTGGGCAACACATCCTTCTTTTTCTATTCGCTTTCTTGTCCTACAGGATGGTTAAACTGAATTTTTCCCTTCGGTTGTACAGTATGGATTATCTCATAATGAGATGAATGTCCTAGGCATTAGCTGTGGTCAGAACAGTGGTTCACCTCCCTTTGCAGCTGATGTGTCAAAAGGAACAGCAACCCCCAATACAGTTTGGAATTAGCTGTGACACAGAAACTGTTAGGGCAGGAGTTCTCAACCTGTAGATCACTACACCCTTGGTGGTGGATTGATGGTTTGCCAGGGGTCACCTACGACCATTGATAATATGGATTTTTTTTTTTCTATTCTTCTATTGCTGTATGTATGTGTGTGTGTGTGGGGGGGTCACAGCAGAGTGGGTGACTGTAAAAAGGGGTCGTCGAGCATAAAAGCTTGAGAACCGCTGTGAAACTTTTTGTGACCACCAATGCCTTTCCCTTGTTTGGGAATAGCTGCAAGGCAGTAGAGATTTTGAGAGTTTTCTTTCTCTTGGAGAAGCCAGACAAGGCTAATGAGTTCCTCCTACCTGAAGAGTACTGGTCTAGCCACCAGTTACTTGCCTTTGCACCAGCTCCTGTTAGTGTTAACAGTTTCTCTAGACTCAATAGTTTAACCACACATGAAGTCCAGGAGTTGAACTTGCTGTCAGAAGCTCTTTGAGACACATGCAATTGTAAGCATTTTATAAGTAGTGGAGTGTTTATATCAATTACCGCTTCTTTCAATAACATCCTTACAAAACTATGAAAAAGTAAAATTAAACTTATGATATATAATTTCTTTCAGTATTTTAGGATATGGGACAAATAAGCACTTGATCAAAGTAACTGTATTTTACTTATTACTTATCTATTATTAGTTTTTCTTTGCTAAATAAGTTTAGCAGGGTTTAAGAGATTCTTTAATTTTATTTCCTTAACAACTTGCAGTGGATGACTGCTGGCAGAGGAATTGTTCACTGTGAGATGCCTGGGAAGGATTTGGCCAAGGGCTTACAACTCTGGATCAACCTTAGAAAAACTGATAAAATGATTGCCCCTGCCTATCAGGAGCTGTTGGATAAAGATATTCCCAAGGGAGAGAAGAATGGTGTCCAGGTGAAGGTCATTGCTGGAGAAGCTTTTGGCATCAAAGTGAGTAAATGTTTTTATATCAAACTTTGTGCAGACTATTTCATGAGTTTTAGAACCAACACAAATGTTCCACCCATAGAACATTGAATCAATGATAGGCAATTGTTGAAATGTGTTGATGACTTGTGAATGGGGTTTGTAAGAATAAAGAGTTCACTTAGGCTGAACAAGAGATGTGTGAACGGGTACAGTTGTGATGCTGTGCTAGAGTAGAGTTGGTGAACTATAGAGCCAACCTAACATTTAAGCTGTTTCTATTTACTTATCTTATCTTTACCTATATAATACAGACATTACTTCAAAAAAGAAGATGATTACGTCCTTCGCGTCATGCATTCCGTCATGCATTCCGTCATGCATGTTTACCAGTAACTTAAATTCTGCCAAGTCACTGGTTTTCCTGGCTAGCTCAGGCAACCCATTCCATGCTCTGATGGGACTAGGGAAGATAGAGCATTTTAACAGATTTGTCCTAGCATGTAGGATGAGGAATGTGCCTTTACTTAAAAAAAAAATAGTCCAAATGATAAATCTACCCAGTTATGGCTCTTTGAATATTCTAAAACATTTGTTCAATTTTTTTTTTCATTTTTATTAGTTAACATTATAACTGTTTTTAGTCATTGGCTTTCTTGGGCACTGGAAAAAAAGGGCATTTGGATAAGAGTTGTAAGAATTCTTAACCAACATTTTTCAGTTGAGATAACCTTATAATTTAAAACAAATTGGAAATCAGATTAAAATTATTTTTTTTTTAGTTTATTTACTTATAGCTAGATATCAGCAGTGTACACTTTTTTAGTTTTTCTAATAGGCTGTCTTCAATATTCTGGTTAAAAAGGGTGCAATATTAGTCATATAATTTTACATTGTTACAGATGTTCATAAAATGTACCAAATGAATGCAACTTTTTTTTTCTTCTTTTGTTCAGTCACCAGTTTACACTAGGACACCTGCCTATTACCTTGATTTTAAAATGTCTCCTGGGTCCCAGTTGGATCAGCCTGTACCTAAAGACTGGAATACATTTGTTTATATTTTGTCTGGAGAGGCTTGGTTTGGTAAGTAGAACAGTGTTATCAGTGCCCTTGCATTGGACCTTTCATTATTTTAACACATATGTAAGAAACATTGTTAATGGTGTACAATGGATTTTTTGAGTTTGTAATTGGCATGAAAAGCAAAGCTCACTTACAAATAGAATATTCGCTTACCTTATATTAGTAGATCAAAGGATTTATACTAATAAGTTAAAGGAATTCAGTTTTGAAATATTTCATTACTTATGGCATTCTTGCTACCAATGATTAACTGTAAAAGAATATCCAGATGTGTTTGTCACTGTTAGAAATAACATACTTTGTCAATAAATAAAGTCATGAGTTGTGCATAATTATTTAATACTTTAAATCATGACATTTGATTTGACTGGCAAGATTAAAGTCTACAATAGTAGACTATTGATGTTTAGAAGTTCTAAAGAGTATGAGCATTAACATTTAAAAAATTCTTTTAAATTAAAGAAAAAATTATTTTAAATTTAGACAAAAATTCTTCTGATTTTCATTCTTTCAATCTCTAAAAAAGATGAATTTCGACAAAGTTTCTTGTTCATTTGAATGAATTTATTTTGTTATAAAGGATGATAAACAATTTTCCTAGTTTTAAAGTAGAAATACATACTAGCCAAATTTATTCATTTACTTTGAGGAAGTAAATGTTGACCATTGAAGCAGATATGCACATTTCATCATCTGCTGCTTTAGATTGCAGTGTCTGAAAGGGATATCTTTATTTATATTAGTTATGTTACTACTTCTGGTCCAGAAATGATGTATAATCATTAGAATTCTGTCACCACTGATCTTCTTTGAATAATTGTTTTGTTTTTTTAATTGATCCGTAGGTCCTGAAGAGAAAAGTCAGCTATGCAAGGCTCATCACACCATTACATTCAACACTGATGGTGACTCTGTCCATGTACACAACAAGGTAATTTTACTTGAGCTGAACCAAATGTTTACCTGTTTGTAAATAGTTTTCTTTATCTCATGATTAATGATCAGCTCATTACTTATATGTCTGTTACTAGTTTTTCAAATACTCAATAACTCTTTTTATTGCTATCCACTTGCAAATAAGAATGATTTTTAATTAATTATGTGCATAAGTTTGGAAGAAAAAATTAAGTTGCCTGTTACAGATATAAATGAAAAAACTGCAAACAATTTTTAGTGATGATACATTTACATGATTACATTAGAGCATCCATATTGTGAAATGTTTGCTTAAACTCCTCCCTTACTTTTGGAATATTCCATATATATATTTCAAGTCTACTAAAAAAAAATGTAGTCCTTGGGAAAAAAGATTTGCTTTTAAAATCTCAAGGTAGATTAATGTTTTTAAATTATTTAAAATAAAATTTGATTTCTAGATATTTCTATATAAGAATAGAGAAAGAAAATAACTAAATAGTCACAAAATGGCCTTAATACATGTACCACTTAATTGTCTTAGAAAAAAAAATAGTAATGAGATTATTATTCATTATTATGGTGTCAAAGTCCTTATCTGCATCACTCTTATTTCACATTCACTTGAGTTTTCATAAATAGAGTTTGAAGCTTCTAGGGTTTAAACAAATTCTGAATAAATATGGCATGTTCTATTATTATAGGTCACATCTTTTGTCACATCTGTTCAGTGTAACATTCTATATAATTTTTAGACATATTTAGACATAATTTCGTAATCCATACCTCCTTCAGGGCAGCTTCTGTTAATGAAGAGCTCTGTTTGACCATTGGACCATTCTATTGACAGTATCCATTGTATATTGCCTGGTACAGAAGCCACTCAGTGATCTCATAAACAACTTATTTTAGAGCTTTTGGTTAATATTAATGTTTTCCAGCTTATTGAAACACTAATTTAAAAAAAATGTTATTTTTATTACAGAGTGGGCAACCATGTCACTTTGTGGTGATTTCTGGACAGCCAATCAGAGAGCCTGTTGTACAACATGGTAAGTAGAGTCAAATGAATCACATGCTCTCCCCTCCATTCCCACTCATTGAAAGTTACAGGCTGCATAAGACAGAACAATGAACTGCTTTAGTTGAATACATCAAAGGGAGAAATGGGTAATGGATTCAAACTGTCGATGATGGAGTGATGTGACAGATACAAAGACTACCAACCTTTGATTTCAATCTATAAAATGTTTGGTTATTATAAAAGCGATGAGCACTATGGGATAATTAAAAAATGAAATCTAAGACTTTACAGGATTTTGTTAGATACCCTCACACTAAACTTCTCTACCACCATGCCCATGGTGCAATATGAATCACAGGAGCAGTTGTATTATAATCACTGTAGAACTATGGATAAGAGTAGCAAACAATTATCTTCCTTTTTTTTAAACTAATGTGTAATTCTTATTGGTTGGTTCTCAAGACTTTTAGGCTAATGACTTAATCTTTTTCAAGCTGGACTTGGTTCTGGGTCTAACATTATACAGACACATTAAATTAAATTACCATACAATTAAAATATAAGATTGATATAAAAATTTATATTTTTTTATACATCTTCCAAGATGTAGTTAGAGATTTTGGGAATTTAGATAATTTAAATTCCTAAACTCAATAATGCTTTTCAAGAAATCAGAACTTTTATCACATTATGCTATAAACGTTTTACATGTTCAGGTCCATTTGTGATGACAACACAAGAAGAAATCAGACAGGCTTTCAATGACTACAGAAGCAGTAAAAATGGATTTGAAAATGCAGCCACCTGGAACTCTGAATATACTAGATAATAAACATGTTTGAATTAAATTTATGTTTAGTTTTCGTGTTACAACTTAAATAAATGCTTGTTATAACTTGTCAGATACATCTTACCAGGGATAATAAATTACTTTTGGCAAAATTTAGAATTGTCTAACTTGTTAACATAGCTTGTATAATTTATAATCAGTTTATTTCTCTATGAATAGTAATAATAATCTTTGATTCCAAAGATAAAGAATGTATTTTTGTGTGTGTTTGTCATAACTCTATTTCATACTGGAAGTTCTAATGAAACTTACTGTTTTGATTTTTTTTTAATTTAACTTTTTCATTTGACCAAGTATAAAAATAGACCAGGCTAGTTTATCAATGCACAGATTTAATCTTTTTGCTCATGACATCATTTTTTGGGGGGGAGGAGTGAATGTTTCAAATTTTAATGTAATGTGAGTCATTGTTTCAATCTTCAATCTTAGTGAACCCATGTTTCAATCTTCAATCTGATTTGAGCCATTGCATCAATCTCCAGTCTGATTTGAGCCATTGCATCAAACTTCAATCTCATTTGAGCCATTGCATCAAACTTATGTCTGATTTGAGCCATTGCATCAAACTTCAGTCTGATTTGAGCCATTGCATCAAACCTCAATGTAATTGTGAGACATAAAGTAGCTATTATTTATTGAGTATGAGTAACAGCATCTAAGTGTGTATGTGCCTAAATTAATTAGAAAGTCATTGTGTTCATTGTTTTGTTTATATAAGTTTATAGTTTATGGTTATCTGCAATATTTGGGGAATATGGGACTTGATTCTTAAACCCTTTTGTGAGAAAATTATTCTAAACACTATTACCTGTTACCTATCCCTTAGTCTGGTGGACTGTTGGGGCACCAAGCAAGACTTGTAGACCGTCTTTCTCCATTCTTCTCTATCCTTTGTCCATTTAGAAACAGACGTTACTTTAAAAAAGAAGATGTTTATGTTCCTGAGTCAATCTAGTCATGCATGTTAATCAATGACTAAAACTCTGCCAAGTCATTGGTTTCCCAGGCTGACTCAGGCAACCCATTCCATACTCTGATAGCACTAATGGTTGTACAAAATAAATATTTTGTATAGACATTTCAAAAATATATAGCCAGTTTTAAGAGCAAAAAATAATTAATAATTAGCTAAATAATTAGTGTATGTGTTAGTGATCCCTCTGAGTGTGTTCAAGTGCAGATGCTAGCTTACTTTATATTAAGTTTCTAATTAAATTCAATATATTCAATTTGTACAAAAGTAAAAGTTTCCCTTTCAGGCAGATGATGTTAAAGTCAACTGTTTCTATGACAAATGGTTAATGATTAGGGTGTCATGTGGCCATCACAAAGACCCAACCACCTTTACTTTCCCCAACTTAAGTCAGAAATTAAAAATCCCAGTATTTACTGAGATTTAAACTCAGAATCCCAGGTTTGGAAATAAGGCACTTAACTACCCAGCCACCACACCCTCTTAGCTTTTACAAGTTTCCTTTTTTTTTTCGGTTTTTATTTTCAAAATTCTGTGATGGTTCATAAAATGTTTTACAATGCAAACATATTTTTTTAAGGATTTTATACACATTTTATGTTCATATTTTTTTTTGACCTGCCATTAGCCTTAGCAATGTGGTGAAATTCCATCTTTTTCTGTCATTTATTTATTTTTTTTAGTTGTGGGTGAACTTTCTAATAAGGGAGAGTGAATTTCAAGGGAAGTAGTTTTTTCTTCTTTACCATTACTTAAAGGGAAAAACAGTTACAAATATAGCTTGGACCTATTCTAAAGAGACTTTTTTCTTGATATTTCATTATTACATTATTGCACCATGCTGTTTGTGTTGTCCTCTGTTTAATAGTTATCATATTATAAGGCTTGTCTTTTGAGTCCGAAGATTAGTGAGGAATACAGTATTTCCCATGGCTGGGCAACCCCAGCCATGTCCTACATATTTTGCCACATCCAGGGCAAGCAAAACCATTGTCCGCAGGTGACTGACTGAACTCAAAAGTCAATTTAATTCATACTACTTCCTGTCACTTGTCGATTTAGATTTTCTTTTCGTCGTCTGCGTTTGTCCTCGGCAGCAGATTTTCTTTTGATAGTTATCATATATTACAGATGTCAATGTATTCTAAGTGAGTGTGGTAAATGATTGATTTAGTTCATTCAGAATGAATTTTACCTTATACCAAGCAAAATAAAGTTTCCTTTTACAAATGTATGGTCACACAAAAAAAAGGTGAATTGATTTGATTTACCTATAGATCTTAGGAAAGAATGTGTGCCCATTGATAATATAAATAAATATTTATCAGCATTTAACAGCTTGTATTTTTAATGACTGGATATACATCTAGTGTAGTTTTGTTTTTTTCTTTCCTTGTCTGTATCAACTCAAGTTTCTGGGCTGAACAAATGTCTGAAACGTAAATATACATCCAACCAAAAATATATTTTCATAATGAGTATTGACATAAAAAAAAAGTAAAGTTCCCCTTTCAGACCCTGTGGTCTATAGGGCAGATGATGTAAAGGTCGTCTGATTCTGTGGCCCACGGTTAACAAGGGTGTCATGTGGCCAGCACAACGACCAACCGCCTTTACTTTTCCCCAACTAATGTCAGGTACCCATTAGAGCTGGGTGGACTCAAGGGCGCCCGAAAATCCCGAAATAAAAATCCCAGCCTTCACCAGAATTCGAACCCGGGACCTCCAGTACGGAAGCCAAGCGCTTTACCGCTCAGCCACCGCACCCTCTGAGTATTGACATATTTGTACAATAACATACATGTAATACATCTTTACTTTAGCTCAACAGGCTCTCCTATATGTATGTTTATTTATTGTGTTTTCTATACAGTTGTTTTCTCTGCAGCAGTAAATTTAATCTCTGATTGTTGGCATATTTTTAGGCTATATCTTCTTTTGTGAGTGTGTATGTGTGTTTTTTGTATATAGTTTGTGATTTTGAATGATTTTATTTTGGCAAGTAAATAAGAAGATAAATTCAGTGTAAATAGATTCTGTTTATTCTATTGACAATGTTAATAAAAACAAGATTACAAAGAGAGTTTGTGTGATACACAAACTCAGAGGCGGCCCCCGTCGGAGTCGGATCCCTGTCAGATCCGCTTTGATCTCTCAACGGACGGACACACAGACAGACAGACAGACAGACAGACAGACAGACGGACAGACAGGCCACACAAAACTAATATACATCTTCCGTGCTTTGATCTCTCAACGTTAGCCTTGTAAAGCCGATGTTCAAGGCAACTGCCACACTTGTTTTATGAGTTGATTACTTTACGAGTAAATACTGGTATGTTACTCGTATGTTGGATCAAAATAAATGTGAAAACATGTGCAGTATATTAGATTATTAATTGTCTTAAAGTAGGTTTCATTTATATTGCATACTAATAAGGTTTTTTCTCTTTAAATACTGTTTGCATAAAATATTTTTAAAAATTAGATTTTGAGCTTTTAGAAAAAAAAAAGTAGCCGTTGCATCAGAACTTTGAATGCTCTATATTATCGTGATGTCAGATTTTCATTTTCTCTTCTACTTTCTGAGCACTAAACGGGACGGACGGACAGACAGACAGACAGACAGACAGACGGACAGACAGGCCACACAAAACTAATAGCGTCTTTTCCCCTTTCGGGGGCCGCTAAAAAACATGTTAAGTCAAAGTGTTAATGCTTTTAAAAAAAAAAATCCTGTTGTGTTCGTTTGATTCTGTTTATATGTATATCATAGAGATCATACTATTATTCCGTATTCTGTGAGAAATGAACTACAGTTCTTACAAACTCTACAGATTCTTAAAATACAGAAAGGTTTATTGTGATTTCTACTATTACTTTATCAACACCACCCTTTGATCAGGAAACATAAAAAGGACCAAGATGCCTGTGTGTAGTCGCTGAATGAACTCTATTTTATGTGTATGTTTCAGTTGTGTTGTCTGTATATGAGAAAGAGTCCTTGTAATCACAACAAACTTTCATAAGGATCAATAAAGCAGTCTTGGTCTTGTGTGACATTAATGAAATTTTCTTCAGGGCATTAAATGCTTACATTACTACATAGATGTTATCAATATTATGAACATAGCTTAATATCACAGGAAATCAAGACAAATATTTGCTAAATTGTTTGCAATTCTAGTGAATCTCTCCCCCAGAGAGCCCTACTCTCAATGGACTCAACGCTTTTAGTGGTGCCTCAAAAGCTACGGTCAGCGGGCTTTTTCAGTTCACGGACCAAAGGTTTGGAACTCACTCCCCATTGATCTCAGATAGACAACTTGCTACACCACTTTTAAGAAGAACATTAAGACTTATTTGTTTAGAACTTTTTTTAGATTAGTCTGTCATTCAAATGTATGTGTTTGTAATGTTTTTACAGCGCATTGAGCCTACATTTTTGTTTGTTAACAGCGCTTTATAAATAAAATTATTATTATTATTATTATCTGACATATGGATGACACTCGGTCTCTGGTGACAGAGGTTAAGGTTTAAACCTTAGAGGCACATACAACCTATGGCTTGTCTTTCTTTGACTGCCATATTGTGATGCAGTCTTTGTGGGATATACCTTATATCATTCTATAGGACCTCATATCTATTGCCAGGATTCGCCTCTCTTGTTGTGCAGTTAGCGTCCCAGATTTGTAAGCATGCACAAATATGGCCATTACCATAAAGAGACAATCAGTCTGAATTTTAACGACGAGGGGATTAGGCCTATGCATTTGTCTCTCTAGATTGTTTGTAAAATGTTTTGGAAGCTTCTTCAGAGACTATCAGAGTTGAACGTTTATCTGCTTCCAGCGGTCATACCGCACTACCAGGCAGCCATTTATCGAGTTCTGGTGTGGAGGACTGTGTAATTCTGTAATCTACTGTCTTGTCTGTTAACACCAACCTATACCATCTGAGGATTTAGTAGACTGGAGACTCTGGAGTAGCTCCGGCGGTGAGTATGAGATGTGTGGGTGGCAAGGAGACAATTCTTTCTCGGTCATGTAATGTGATTGCATGAATAAATGTATGACGCGTAGGACGTAATCATCTTCTTTTTTTGAAGTAACGTCTGTAGCTTGTAAGATAAGACGCCTAGCTTAATTTCCTATTTTATTATAATTATTATTGTTGTTGTTCCAGTGAGGCGAAAGCATTCCTGACCTATTTGAAAGGTCTCTAAGTGGAAATATTTATACTTACTAATTTCTGACTTAACTCCTACTTTACTATCTTAAAAGAAAAACTAGTAGCGTCATATAAGATCTAGTGTCTAATTATTATTTTATTTTATTATAATTTTTAAAGGGAGAAAATCCAACACCACAGTTGGCAAATCTAAAAGACCTGGTTATGTACCTTTAAAACCTATTTATAAATCTGCTAATGTCATCAAGTCAGATGTAAACAATGAAACAGCAGTTTTCAAAACATCAACAAAAAACTGCTGTCTCACATCTAGGACAGTTATGAATCTCATAAACTAGACTCTATAGTCTAGAAGACATTTTACTACCGACTATAAATACAGGTAACCAGCTTGTTCATTAATCTAGGCTCTAGTCTAGGTTTATATAATAATAGTTATCAATTAAAACCGTATGGAATCTACTAAATCTAGATAGAAATCTAGTATTTTAGTAATATTAGTACAGAGTAGTAAATTTACTAGTATAGTAAATATAGTAATATTATCTATAGAAAATAGATTTATAATCTATCTGTTATTATATTATTAATCGGACATAATTAATGGGACATAATTTCAGGCTTATACTAGTCTCTGTCTATGGCCACCGCCAGTCGCAAAGCGACTATGGATCATCTCATTTCCATGAGATGAATGCCTGGGCATAAGCTGTGGTCGGAACGATGTCGCCCACACATCAGTTCCCCCCTCTCCACGCAGCTGATGTATCCAAAGGAACGGTAGTGCCGATACAGTTTGGGGTCAGCAGCGTCGCAGGTTCTGCCAGAGTGTAGCACTGGGTGCTGCAAATTGCCTTAGGGTCGCCAGCTCCTGATTTTTCCTCAGGGTTGACTCCCGAAGCCTTTCCCTTGATTGGGTATAGCTGCAAGGCAGCAGAGGTTTGAATTCAGAGTTTTCCTTCTCCTAGGTGGGTAGCCAGCCATGGCTAACGAGCCCCTCCTGCCCGAAGCTTACTGGTTAAGGCGCCAGTTACTCGCCTGTGCCCCTTCTCCTGTTAGTAAGAACAGTTCCGCCGGACTCAATATCTGAGCCACACATGAAGGCCGGGAGTTGGACTGGTTGTCAGAGGCTATTTGAGACGCATGCCATTAGGAAGCATTTTATAGGTAGTGGAGTGCTTACATCCATTACCACTTCCGGCCATGACAACCTTGCGAAACTAGTCTCTGTATACTTATTATTATAGTATACTTATTAGATCTATATACTAATATAGACTTAAATTATTTCCTCGACCTTTTTAGCTTTTATATAGAATGTGAGCTCCTCTTGTGTCATATTTATAACAATTAATTTATTTATCCATTTTAAAATGCTTTGTTTTCCACAGATATCAGATAATGTCTCGATCTGTTCACCTTATTGTGGAAAGTGGTGACCATGAAGACGGTGCAGGAGCTAAAGTACGAAGTGGCTTTGGATATGGAGAGGTATCAGAGAGTTTGAATTTTTTTTAAATTATATTATTGATCCTCAAGCAGGAGGGTAGGGAATCGCAGTGGCAGGAGTTGAACATGGGACCATTTTCATAGCAGCTGGAGCACATAGCACATATGACCAAGCAGCCAACCATAAGTTGTTGTTTTTTACTGCAGTAAAACCTCTTAAGTGCATATTGGAAAATTTAATCCTAAAATTATCTTAATGTCAATGAACTAACCATTTCATCCCCCAAAAATTCTACTTATTAGCATATTAAAAATGCGTTATAAATAATCTTGTGAAATATTCTTTTTGTTCATTCCAGTTACGCAACTTAGACCCATTCCTCATGATTGGTGAATTCATCTGTAAAGATCCAGAAGGATTTCCTGACCATCCTCATCGGGGTTTTGAAACTGTAAGTTTTAATTGAAGTGTAAAAAGTAAAGTAAGGTGTCCCCTTGTGATCTATGGGGCAGATGATGTTAAGGTCTTCTGTTTCTTTGTGGCCAACGATTAATGAGCAGAGTGTTATGTGGCCAACACAACGACAAACCACCTTTTCTTTCCCCAACTAAAGTCAGTACCCATTAGAGTTGGGTGGACTCAGGGCGCCCTAAAAATCCCGAAATTCAAAATCCCAGTCTTCACAGGGATAGCTCCTCAGGTTCGGAAGCCGAGCGCTTAACCATTTTACCACCGTACCCTACTTTCTGAAGTGTAGTTTTATTTTTATTATATATTTTTTTATTATGTAGCACATCTCCATTCTACTGGAGCATGCTCCCTGCACTCTTGTAAGTGTAGTCCTGTTTTGTAAACATCTGAGGGAGGTAAATCTGGAATGTTTCTGTTCTGCCTTAAGGTGCTCAGCAATCATAACTTTGCTAAGCTTAAGTTCAAAATAAAATGTTTATTTAACTCTTTGACACCATAATTATTTTCCACATTTGGACAGAATTTATAGCTTTATATCTGGATAGAATCAACGATGGGAGTGTCGTTTGCGAGGTCAAATAGTTAATATAATGCAAGTCTAAGTCAACTTTTATTTATTCTTTATGTTAGTAGTATTTTTGGGAAGCATAAATGATGTGTTTAAGTTTTAATTATTGTTATGTCTGCACAGGTTAGTTCCTTCTAGGATTGTTTCATTGTTGTGGTGCAGTTAAAATGGCTGCTCCACTCTCTGTTTGCACTAAAGAAGAACAACATTTAGTGATACTTTTTTTTTTTTGTGGTCATTCAAGGCACATGTGACATGATTCTGTAGGTCAGTTGAGTAACTAATAATAGAGAGGCAAATTTTCTGCTAATAAATCTTTTTTCTGATTATGAAATCATCCACAACAGACTTGGATTTCATAAAGTCTGTTTAAGATGGATCCCAAAACAACTCTCATGGGCATACACAACAGGGCTTGAAAATTTACCAAAAACATTAGAATCACTTTGGTAATGAACTTGACATCTTCATGAATCATCAATTATGCAGAGTATGAAATGGAAACATTTAAATTTTCACTGAAAGAAAAATTTTAAAAGGTCACCTTCCGCTGGAAAACTGATGTTTAAATTTTTTTGAGACTCGAAAAGCATGGTACTGGAACATTATCGGGAAAGGGGAACAACAATAAATAGTGGATGTTATAGGGAGATGGTTACTCACAAGTTGAAACCTGCAATTCAAAGTAAACACAGAGAACTACTGTCAAAATGTGTGTTGTTGCATAAGAATGCCAGCCCACATACTGCTGTCACTCTGTGGAAAGGCTTCAGAAACTCAACTTTAAACTACTGAATCATCCTGCATATAGTCAGTCCCATTGTGCTTCCATGATTCAAAGAGGCATTTAGGGGCCATAAATGTCCCTCAGATGAAGCAGTGAAAGAAGCTGTACATTCCAGCCTCCCGGCTCAACCAAAACCCTACTTTTATGAGAGCTTTACAAAGCTTGTATAATGATAGATTTACAAGCAAGGGGAAACTGTGCAGAAAAATATTGTACCGATTTGTATTACAGCTTAATTTTATACCCCATTGGGGATAAACATAATTTTATCCTCTTATATCTATTGAGATTTATACTTGAGCATCTCAGGAAATCACACATCCCATTATATTTTCAGATGTCTCACTTCTTTCATTAGGTAACATATCGCCCCCTTTCATTAGGTAACATATCAATTCTTTCATTAGGTAACATATCAATTCTTTCATTAGGTAACATATCAATTCTTTCATTAGGTAACATATCAATTCTTTCATTAGGTAACATATCAGTTCTTTCATTAGGTAACATACATGTTGGAAGGAGAGAATTTTCACAGAGATTTTATGGGGCATAAAGGAACACTCAAACCTGGGGATGTTCAGGTATGTCAGATTTGATTCTAGAAATACATGGTATTACAGTACAGTTTTATGGAAATCCGTCGAATGAATGTGATATAATAATTCCTACCTGCGAGGTCTGTATTTATGTTTTTTGTGCTAACCCTTTTATTGTGGTGCTCTACTGTACAGTTGGTGATCTATTACAAGATATGTGTATATTATGAAACTGGAACAGACACAAAATAGAGCAGTGAGATTCATAACAAACGAATATTCACATTTCACTAGAGTAACACTTTTAGCAAAATCACTAAATTTAAAAAGTCTTATCTTATTTAAGTCTGCTGTTCATCTTTGACAGGAGGTCTGGAGAAACATAATAATCTTACAAATCAAGTCAATTTATAAAAAAGATAAATGTAAAGTTCTGCAGACTTAACATTCGACGATTTAAAAATGGCTAACTCAACATTTGAAGACAGACAAATTATTATCATACCCTCTTACTAACAAGTATAATATCTTGTTACCATTAATTCCCATAGCAAGGAGTTTACCAACATATGCTATGAATAGACAATAAAAGTTTTAGCATTTTCTGGAAAGGCAGCCATACAGCTTCAGCCAACTATTTAGTTAGTACAATCAACAGAAAGATGTGTATCTTAGGTTACAATGGTTCAAGTGATAGTAATGCTTTGTTTAGTTTTTACATGTTTCAGATCTTCCTGCAGATTGGAAGATTATTACATTCTGGCCAAAACCTCAAGAAAGATAGGCAGGTTTAGAAGCCATGACCATTGAGATGACATTCCAAAGCACAAACCACACAACAATGCAGACATCCACACAATTAATATTTCTTCTTTGCCATTCAAATAGCAATTTTTAAAAATGTTTTATGGAGGCGTTAACTTTATTTTCAGTGGATGACTGCTGGTAGAGGCATTGTTCATTGTGAGATGCCTGGGAAGGATGTAGCCTGGGGGCTACAACTCTGGGTCAACCTAAAAAAATCTGCCTATCAGGAACTAGAAGATAAAGATATTCCAAAGGGAGAGAAGAATGGTGTCAAGGTTAAGGTCATTGCTGGAGAAGCTTTTGGAATAAAAGTGAGTAATTGTTCTTTTGATATTCCTTATTTTATCAGCTAATACATTTTTTTTGTAGTAATAACTGACACATAATGTTGCTTTTTTTTTCTATTTTAAAAAAGTTATTTCAATCATTTCAACATTTAAAATAATTTTAAAAACTTATTTGTGTAACAAGCAATTTAAACGTTTTTTTCAATATATTGTAATTAATTTTTTTTTTTTTAGTCTCGAGTCTACACTAGAACACCGACATACTACTTAGACTTCAAAATGTCTCCTGGGTCCCAATTAGATCAGCCTGTACCTAAAGGCTGGAACACATTTGTTTATACATTGTCTGGAGAGGCTTGGTTTGGTAAGTAGTTTTCATAGTTACAACAGAACCCACATCATTAGTTGTCCCAGATGTGTCATCATTATCAACTTCATTTGAGTGAGAGCCTGAGTGACTCAAATACCTTCTTCAAAAATTCTGCTGTTGTAGGCAATGCAGATATGCCACCATACAGGCCAAGCAAATGTGGCTTCCCACACCGGTCAAGATGGAATTTGGCCCTTGTTTTGTAGAGGGAGAGAAGTCTTTAAGGGACTGCAGGCATGACATGGCCTAAACTGTGCCGATGTGCCCAAAATCAAATCAAATCAAGATGGAATGTTGCAAATCTGGAGCAGTAAAAAAAAAAAAAGGAGACATTGTTTCTTCTTACTTCTTGCGGCAGGGGCACAGTGAGTGTGTCTAAACTAATACAAATGTATTATAATAAAAATTTTAACAATTTTAATGTTTTCTTTATTTTAAAATTGTAGGTCCAGAGACCAAAAGCAAATTAAGTAAGGCTCATCATACCATTACTTTTAATACTGATGGGGATTCTATTCATGTACATAACAAGGTAACTTATAAATGATATTTTTACTTATATATGAATTTTAGATAACATGATATAACATCTGTAGCACTAACTCCACTAGTCCATGGACCTATTTTTCCCAGGATTCCCTCCAATACCTACATCTGTGAACCCACTAAAGCAAGAATTTTTACCCTATTTAGAACAATGTCGTAAGAATTTTAAAATAATGACTGCAATGTGGTGAAACTTTTATATTAAGAGATAAGATAAGATAATTTTATTGATCCAATCTAATGGAAATTCAGTTTGATTACAACTTGACAACGTCAGCGTAACTACTATACAAAAACAATGTTAATGAAAAATTCGAACAACATTCACATACAAACACACATGCACATTCACAACCAGCGCTTTATGAATTTGACTTCTGTGTACTTCTCGATGACAGCTGATCTCATAACACTATGATCGAAAGTGGGACAAAGGAGTTTTTAAATCTTTCAGTTTTAGTCTTGATGGAAAGGAGATGACCACTTCGTTCAGATCTTATGTAACAGTGGTTTAATGGGTGAAGGTTGTAATTAAGAATCGTGAGTGATTTGGAAATGCATCTTTCTTGGAAAAGCTCTTCAAGAGATGGTAGCTGTGCTTGAGTAATATACGATGCTTTTTTAATTAGTCTATTTATTCTGAATCTTTGTGCCAGTGGAGTATTACCGTACCAGCAGGTGATGGCAAAGTTAATAAGACTGCTGATGGTTGCTGTGTAGAATAGTTTGATTATCGTTTTGTCTATGTTAAATTTTCTTAGCTTTCTGAGATAGAAGAGTCGCTAGTTAAATTTCGTGTATAGATTTTGACAGTGTTCACTCCATTTCAGTTTGTTGTTGATAGTTAATTTAACCATTAAATCTGGCTGCCTTCATCACTGCGTGCGTTTACATCAAATTTGTGTGTATTTATGTGGAAAATTTCAGAAAATATGAATCAGTCATGTATAAAATATGTCTAGGTTTGTAACTCATGTACTTCAAATAAAAGAAAGTTATTTTTTTCAATGAAAAAAGTAAGCTGACCCATAATCCTTTATGTGATATCATTATTGACTAATCTTGGCAGAGTGAGGAGCCATGTCATTTTGTGATGCTCTCTGGAGAGCCAATCAAAGAGCCAGTTGTTCAACATGGTAAGTCTGTTTCAGCACTCAACACGTTTAGCAATTTAACAACCTTCAAGTTCATTGTGAGATTGATTGCACATTTTTTAAAATACTTTTTATTTTTATAAAATTTGAAGCCTTTTTTTTTGTAAACAGAGATTTCATCTTGTTCTAGTTCTAAATATAACAAAGATTTATAGACCAAATGGGAGAAAGCAGTAGCCTTATTTTGTTTAAATGTCATAATTTTACAAATCTGTTTTTCTTTCATTGAAACAAAAAAAAATTAAATCGCAGCTGTTTTTACTTGAATTTGTCTTAAAAAAACAACTGAATAATAATTCATTCCTGAGAAGACAATAAATTCAATTCTTTCTAAAGTGAGGGTAAAAATTTTTCCTATTAACAATTACATTTTAAAAGTTTAAACTGTTCACAGTTTTAAGGTGACTGACTATTTTGACATTCAGAAATTGTCTAGCTTACAGATCAGTTATTCTTTGAGACTTATATGACTTTCCTTGCAATACACAACTCATATGATAGATGGGAATAATATTGACTTAACATGTAAATGTTTAGCAGAAAAATGATAAGTATTGGACCACTATAAAAATTATTAAAATATCAGCATGGAATGTTTCAGACAAATATTTATATCATTGTGATTGTAAATAAATTCTCACTATTTTGAAAGTATTTTATAAAACCAAAAAGTTTTGCCAGGTATTGTTTGATGTTTTTAAAAAGTTTCTCATTTATCATTTAGTAGCAAAGTGACCTTTAACTAAATTAACAGCTTCAATTAATTATACAACCAGGTCCATTTGTCATGACAACACAGGAAGAAATTAAACAAGCTTTTAGTGATTACAGGAACTGCAAGAATGGGTTTGAGAACGCAGCCACCTGGAAGTCTGAATATGTTCAATAATTATTTTATTAGTTCTCATCATTTAATTGTTGTTCTTGTTTTTTATTAACTGGCAGATAAACTCTTGAATTTCATGCTATTTGAAGTTAAATGTTAATATTCAAAAGAGTAGTAAAATGCTAAAACTTTAACTGTCTATTCTAAAATATGTTGGTTAACTCCCTTGCAAAGGGGGATAATGGTAACTAGATATTATAATCACTAGTAAGAGTGTTAGATAATAATTTGGCTG
This sequence comes from Biomphalaria straminea, assembly GCA_021533235.1. Lineage (NCBI taxonomy): Eukaryota > Metazoa > Mollusca > Gastropoda > Planorbidae > Biomphalaria > Biomphalaria straminea. The sequence continues at coordinate 3,568,612 of JADKLZ010000728.1, read as the reverse complement.
TCTTCAGATGTTGAGGATATTTTAAAACTTTGCTTATTAAGTCTGCAGAACTGTACACTTATCTTTTCATCTTTTTATATACCGGTTTGGGAAAACATAAAAATGTTACAAAATAAGTCAATACCTGATTTGTAAGATTTTTATGTTTCCCCAAACCAGTCATGGATGAACAGCAGACTGGGTTTAAACTTGGGACTATCTTTGTATCAGTTTAAATAAGATAGCAACAGAGAAATAGACCATCTTTTCTGTAATCTAAGCAGTTGATACATGATATTTTATATGTAATAATGGCTGATATTTCTGATTTCTATGTATTTTATACACTTTTTAAAATTTATATATTTTTTAAAATAATGATACTAAATGAATCTCAACAGTATTTCTTTTTTGATAACAAATGTTATTGACAAAAAGATTACTATTTGTCCCCTAGTGTTCATGGAAGTGTTCCATCAGGATATTAACACATTTTGGATGTTCTTTTTAAATCATTACTTTTATATGACTTTGTATATGACTTTTTTAAATTGAAAACTGATTTATACAAGATCTTCCTGCTCAGTCTACAATAAAAATGAACACACATTTTGTTGACAACAAATGCTATTTATTTTTGTGGCTCTGTGTTGTTTTAAGTAAAGTTTTGTTACTTTTTAATGTGAATATATGAATGAATTATGTGAATTGGTATCTGTATATATCTGTATTTTTAATGATGTTCTATTTTAAATTGCTAATATTTGTTTGTTTTTTAAAATTTGTTTTTGTTAAATCATTACATGGTTTATCAAATAAAATGTCATTAGCAGGCTGTGGATGATGGCAAGCAAGGTTTCAACTTGGGATTATCATGGTGAAGTCCAAAGTACAAACCAAATGGCTAGGAAAAGTCACGTCTTGAATATTTCTTTCAAATAGGCAGATCCGATAGGGGCCGCTTTTGAGTTTGTGTGATAACACAAACTCTCTTTCTAATCTTGTTTTTTTTTTGTCAATGTGTTGGTCAAACAATACCTAGTTGGACTGATGATATGGAAATGAATGCATATATTCTGTACAATGTAAATGTGATGGAAATTGTACATATGACTACTGAATTTGAATGTTAATCTACTGGAGAAGCCTAGATACATCTTGCCACTGTGTTTATGTTTGAAATAAACTCTTCACATTCAAATGCTTTGTTCTTTATGTTCATTTATGATATATATATATTTTTTGTCAATTTGTGTTTGTGTAAGCTTACTCAACACCATGACATACATTTATGTGTCTTACAGTAAAACATCTATATTGGAGCATGGTGAACAAATGGTAAAGCACTTGGCTTCTGAACCTCGAGATATCAAGTTTGAATCCCAGTTTGGGATTTGATTTGTAATTTCCAGCCTCCCCTGAGTCCACCTAACTCTAATGGCTACCTGACTTATGCTAGGGGGCAAGACATGACTCTAATGGCTACCTGACTTATGCTAGGGGGGTAAGACCTAACTCTAATGGCTACCTGACTTATGCTAGGGGGCAAGACATGACTCTAATGGCTACCTGACTTATGCTAGGGGGCAAGACATGACTCTAATAGCTACCTGACTTATGCTGGGGGGGCAAGACATGACTTAAATAGTGCAGATGTACCAGAAACCTAAAATGTCTAATATTAACTTGTGCTAGGGAAATAAAGTTAGTCGTTATGATGGCCACATGAACCATTTTTAACCTCATTAACAGTCTGCTATAAAAACTTTTGCCCCTATAGATCACAAAGTCTGAAAGGGGTATCTTTACTTAACTTTACTTTAATGAGCTCAAGAGGGAGAAACTTCAGTAATTGTGCTTCTCATTAATACTTATCATCAAAGGATTCCTTAGGCTCTAGGGCTCTCTGCCTCATTATAATTAAAAAATTTTTACAATTGCATAAATTATAATGAAATGACTGAAATATAAGCAATGCGAGACTAACTCGGTTCAAAAAAAATTTAAATGTTATAAAGTTCATTGGATGAAAGAAAATTTTGAGGTCTTAATTGACCATACAACTTTCATTTGATTATTTTCTTCGTACTTTATAAATTATGCATTACATGTATTCACATTGTGTGAATGTTTATTGTATTGTCTTTTTATGAGAAGAGAGTCCTTGTAATCACAACAAATTTCCATAAGAACCAATTAAGTAGTCTTAGTCTTTGAAAGTAAAATTAAATTTATAAAATAATAGATTGATTTACTAAATAAAACTTTTGTATGAGAACAAGTTAACAATTTATTAAAATATTTTCAATTTTGTTTTTATAATAGCATTCAAAGATATAATAAATATCATGTTCTCTAACTAAAGTGCAGATGTAATTTTATTCTTACCTCCCCTTTAAAAGCTTCATTTGCAATACTTTTAATTTACAATTTCTGGCTGTCTGGTAAAAAAAAAATTGCAGGCCCTACGTTATTTCTCCCACACCCAATCTCGGATAAAACTGAAACTTTGCACAATGATTTCTTTTACCTGACCACAATATCAATTTTTAAAAATTAACCAATTAGTATCTGAACTATTGGTATTATTTTGTCTGGTATCGAATAAGAGAAAGAAATTGTGTTCCATAGAGAGTTTTCTCCCTTTACAACTTCTCATGTGATTAAATAGGCAAATGCTTGTAACACAGCTGCGGTCATAGAATGGGCATCTGTAATCACCAAGCCCTGTTACACTTTCACCCTTCTTTCTACTACCGTTTTGTAAACCATCTGTAATCCAGGACCCTTCCTTGCTAATCAGCGCCTCTTTTTCCCAATTGTTAGTGTCGATTTTTAAGAGCTTCATACCAGCAGCAGACGCCTTGGCTTGGTCGCGTACAATGTGAGGTTTTGACTGAAAGGCTAAGGGAATAGGAACTTTTTACCCCACAACTTGATGTCGCACATTGCTAGCTACGCCTCTGGTTAATATTTAATATATAAATGGAGTCACACACAATGTCACACATACAGACAAATTCTACTCTATTATTTTTGTTTTAATCACTTTATATGCCCAACCTGCAACCGCAGCTGTGTATCAAGGAATGGCCTCTTTAGCCACACAAGAAGTTGCAAGGGGAAAAGATCGTCTCTCGAGACGTACAATGCCACAGAATCACTGAGTACTAGAACTTTATTGTGGAGGCACGGTGGCTAAGCTGTAAGGGTATCGTGTTCGAATCTTGGAGAAGACTGAGATGTTTAATTTCGGTATCTTCGGGCGCTTTGAGTCCACCGAGCTCTAATCGGTACCTGACATTAATTGGTCGTTGTGCAGGCCACTTGACACCCTGGTCGTGCGGTTTGCACCCTGGGCTGTCGTTTGGATTTATCGATGATCCCGGGTTCAAACCCTGCTCTCTCGCATCCTCCGTGGTCCTTCTGGAGGTGTGGACTAGGAAGTAAACTATCTGTCAGGTTTAGTAATTGTGTTATTAATAGCTAAACACAAGTAAGGTCCCGAGGTTACAACTGAACAGAACATCATTTACGCGCACATGTAGCTGTGCAGAGAGTAACCAACTATGTGGATGATTTAAATAACAAAAATTATGAATTTAATTGTATGATACTGATCTTCGAATATGTACAATGAGAATTATAAATGATAAATAGATAATATATATTTAATACATAATATATAAATACATAGATTATATTATAGATATAGATATTATTTAATAAGTTTACATAAGCACCTTGCTACTGCTACTTGTCACCATGGTTTCAAAGTAAACCAGATACTGACAGACTGACGTCACACTACTGCCAACATTGGCAGTTATAAAGTTAGACCTCACAGATCCTTAACTGGCACAACTGATGTGTGACGGCCCTGACACTCAACGCCGTCAATGAACGCCAATCTGGCAGTGTCACCCAACACTGTAATATATATTTCTGAGAAGACAAGCGGCGCCCACACTGGCATAAGATCAAGTTCAGTAAATACAATTCTTACACTGGCACCCTATAAACGAAATAACACAAAACTCAACCTCTATTCCAAAAATAAACAAGATTACAAAGAAAGTTTGTGTGATACACAAACTCAGAGGCGGCCCCCGTCGAAGTCGGATCCCTGTCAGATCCGCCTATTCGCAAGATGTTTCGGATGTTCCTTTTAAGTCCCTGGCTCAATTCCTGTATGCTCCCATCCTTAAACTATCGCAATATTTCTGAAAGAACAGTAAAGGTTAAATCATATTTTCAAAAGCCTTTAGTGTTTTTTTCTAACCGTGACGGACAGACCAACCAACAGACAAAACGCACAAAAATATGCTAGTTTCATTCAAATGGGGGCACTAAACAATTTTTATTTTAAAAATCCGATTTTTTTAAAAATTTAAGAAATTAGTTTAGAATCATGTCATTTCCGGGCTTTACGCTAGTACACGAAAGCCGCTGCTAAAAGTTCATTTTAAAAAATGTGCTTGATATCTACATGCCAGAAGCATTTCATATAGTAACATTTCCTCCCTTACATTTACGTAATTGTTTGAGAATTGGTGTTTTGTTATTAAAAAATCGCTTGCATAATTAATTTTATAAATTAAACGTTTTGCTTTCAGAAAACTAAAAGTAGCCGTTGCACCTTAACTTTTCAAGCCGCATTTAATGGTGAAATAATATTTTTCGTATCTCTTCTATTTTTGGCGCTCTGAGTCTGACAGACGGACAGAAAGTCATTTTAAAAAATGTGCGTGATATCTACATACCAAGAGCATTTTTTCTAGTAACATTTCCTCCCTTACATTTACCTAATTGCTTCACAATTGGTGTTTTATTATTAAAAAATCGCTTGCATAATAATTTTTATAAATTAAACGGTTTGCTTTTAGAAAACTAAAAGTAGCCGTTGCACCTAAACTTTTCAAGCCGCATTTAATGGTGAAAAAATATTTTTCGTATCTCTTCTAGTTTTGGCGCCCTGAGTGTGACAGACGGACATTTTGCACAAACCTAATAGCGGCTTTTTCCCCTTACGGGGGCATCTAAAAATCACCACAAAGTAACTCACCCTAAACAGGGATCAAAAAATCCTACTGAATAATACAAGTCCAAGAAACTATAGTAGGCTAACACACATGGGCGCCGGCAGGATTTTTTGCACGGGGGTGCAAGCTGCCACCCTTAGCTCGAAGTCGTATCCTCAACTTTCTTGTTCTAATATTTAAAAAAAGCCCCACCCCCCATTCGGGCCCTCATACCTAATCGACATTAATCCATAGTAATTTTTTTTCGTGAAAAAAAAAAAAACTAGTCGACCGGCGGCATAGCATACGCCACTATTTTGCAGGGCAGGTCTTAGGCACTGCAACATATGCGACCGCAGAGGGTCCCGCACTTTCTTTGGACCCGTGCTAATTTTTAGGTGTATAAGTTATTAAATTAAACTATTTTATAACATAGGCCCTATAACAGATTTCCCGCGGCCTCTTGATTTACCAAGAGCCCCAGGAAATCTCAGGAAATTATTAAAAAGTGGGCCCCGCACTTTCCTTGGACCTGTGCTAATTTTTTAGGTGTATAAATTATTAAATCAAGTTACATGAAGTTAATTCCTTTTTCCAGTCTATATTTATTTATGTCTATGCTATTTTGTGAATGAAAATATTGCGGATTTGGATACACCATTTCCATTCACACTGTAACATAATAGTATTATATGTACATTTGCACACTAGCGCGTCAGTGCAACACCGCTTGTGTTTTACGTAATAAATGAGTTCCTAATATGTCTTCCCTCTTAAACACTAGTTTGTTATTTGTGTAACACAAATATTCTACATGGTGTCAGAAGTGAACTTTAAAAGATGTCCAGAAAAAGGTTTTTAGTAATCTAAGAATGGCTTCTTTTTATTTTGAGCAACCAATCTTGAATTGGAATGCTAAAGATCTGTATCAAGAGTTTTTAAGATTCCAACAGCAGGTGAGCTTTTGTTTCAAAGGACCGTTACCTGGTGCCGATAGTAAACAAAAAGCCGGATGGCTGGGAATGTGGATAGGTCAACAAGGCCGTGAAGTTTACAAAACTCTAAATATTACTGATAGTGAAGAGAGAGATCCGCAACTGCTAATGCTATTGAAGAAAATAGAAGACTACATAAGGCCAAGACAAAATAAAAGAGTGTTTAGATTTAGAGCACATCAGAGAAAGCAGGAAGAAGGAGAAAGTTTTGATAACTTTGTTATTAAAGACCTAAAGCTTCTCATTATGTACTGTGAGTATGACAACCCAGATGATATGCTTATCCATTAGTGGAGTCATACACGAAAAGGTACAATTAAGACTACTTGATCAGGGACAGAAGTTGACACTTAGCAAGGCTATAGAAATAGGACAACAATATGAGATGTTGCAAAGCCAAGTGAAAATGTTTAGGGGCCAAGAAGTTCTAGCAATCAAGAGACAGTCACACAATGTACTCAAGCAGAAGTCTAATGTTAAAGACAACTCAGACAGGTCTATATTATGTAGTAAATGCGGCAAGAACCACGAAAAGGGAAAATGTCCAGCAGAAGAAAAACCACTGGTATCAAATGTGCAGAAAAAGACGCAACGTTAATCTAGTAGAAGATGACAGCCACAGTGATGAAAATATTATACCTATTAGCACTGCAAGTAGCCAGTCTAAGAAGGGTAAAGTTGAGAACATCAATATCATTGAAGACAAGTGGACTGTAAAACTGGTCGTACATGGAAAGACATTAATTTTCCGTATCGACACTGGTGCAAGATGTAAAATTCTTGTCAAGTCAGAGTTTGAAAAGCTCAAAGACAAAAAAAAAATTGCTTACTCATCAAAGTCACTCAAGTCGTACACTAATCACGTTATTAGACTTTAGGAGCAGTGGTGCTACCCTTGAAGAATGATACTCAAGAGGTGAAAGCAAGGTTTGAGGTTGTAAACCTTAGTCAAGAGATCATTTTGAGTGGTGACACTGCAGAATGCTTAGGACTACTACAACCAACTGATACACAGACATGTGAATTTGCAGATGATTCAGTACATATGATCTCTGTAAGTGATTCGAAGTACAGTGAAATTCAAGACTGTACAAGCAAAGAACTTTCAATGCTTCGGGTAGTAATATTGACTGGTTGGTCAGACACAAGAAGCGAGACTCCAATTGAAGTCAGGCCATATTGGGATTCAAGAGACCAGTTATCAACTTCAGATGGTATTATTTACAAAGGTCTTAGAATAGTCATGTCACCAAGCTTACCTAAATACTTGCTGAATCTGATTCACAAGACTCACTTAGAAATAGTGAAGTGTAAGCAGCGAGCCAGAGAAGTCATGTTTTGGCCAGGCATGTATGCAGACATTGAAGTGACAGTTAGGGATTGTAGCAGGTGTGCTGAACATCAGAATCAAAATGTGTCAGAACCGCTAATGCCTACCAAGACACCAGACCTTCCATACAGCATGGTTGGATGTGATCTGTTTAACTTTGAGGGGAAAAAGTATGTGCTTCTAGTTGACTACTTCTCAAAGTTTATTGATGTCAAAGAACTGTCACAGGAAACTACATCAGATGTCATCGAAGCTATGAACAGTATATTCGCATGCCATGGAATACCTAGAAGACTAATATCAGATAGCGGGCAACAGTTCTCTTCTAGAGAATTCCTAAATTTCTGTAAATCATATGGAATAGAGCATGAAATGTCGAGTCCTCATTTTCAGAGTTCAAATGGCGAAGCTGAAAGAGCTATTCAGACAGTGAAGAAACTGTGGAAGAAAAGCGAAGACAAATTTCTGTCGCTGTTAGACTACAGAACTACTCCACTGACTAATATTAAATTGTCGCCAGCACAATTACTCATGGGGCGCCGACAAAGAAATCTGTTACCTTCGAGCGAGGAAATACTAACCCCTAAGACACCAGATCTTAAGGTGGTGAAGAAACACTTTGACTCAGAGAAACAGTCTCAGAAACATAATTATGACAAGAGGAAAGGAGTTAAGAGTCATAATCCACTACAAGACGGAACGGCAGTCAGAATGCAACTTAATTCTAAGTGGAAACCAGGAACAATAGTTTCGAAGCATTCTAAGCCTAGATCATATAATGTCAAAAGTGAAAATCAGGTCTACAGAAAAAACAGAAAACACATCCGAAAGTCTTCTGAGAAAGCCAATAGATTTGACAATAATTATCACTTTCCAGAGGACATGTCAGAATAACTGGAGCCACAAGATTACAAACTACGCTAGATATGGAGCCGCCACTACACACTGCTTCTTCTAACACCTCTAGACCTCAGGAACATTACATGACACGCTCAGGCAGAGTAGTTAACAAACCCAAGAGACTTGATTTGTGAATTGACTTTTTAGTTAACTGGATTAGTTTGTTAGTTATTCTGATAAATAGATGTTCTAAATTAAAGAAGAGAGATGTAACCATAGACATAAATAAATATAGACTGGTCGTAGGATATTATCTTCATCTGGGAAGAGTAGAATATGTTTTATGTACTACATCTATGTAATATAAATGTGGCGGCAATTGAGCTATACATTCTATGACGTAAATTTCAATCTATATATAACTATGATCTCCAGTTTTGAAAAGTACAAAACTTTATTATTCCCAATATTTTGCCTTTGTACGCATGCACTTATGCGCACCATATCAACAATTTCATAATGAAAGACATAGGAAAATATATATAGGCTTGTGATGTGGATCTATTTGACATGGCTTCTTTATGTATGGCGGTCGTCTTATCGATTCAAATATTTAGAATTAGTTTTTAGTCAAAAAAGTAAAAGAAAATGAGCAGAACGTGCTCTAACGATCATAGAACGATAAACCAATGCGGCCAATTGTTAAATCCTAAAGTTTGATAAATCATTTTGCTTCAATAAATTGAATATTTGTACACTGTAAGTCAGTCAGTCTATGATCTATCCTATTGATGCATCAGTGGATTAAAGATTTTCTGATAGGAAGAGAACAAACTGTAATAATAGATGGTTCTAAATCAACACCAATAACAGTAAACTCAGGTGTACCCCAAGGAACAGTCTTAGGTCCACTACTATTTCTAATTTACATAAAGGATTTACCAAATAGCATTAGTTCAGGAACAAAAGTTAGATTATTTGCAGATGATTGCATAATATATAGGACAATAAAAATAACACAAGATACAGAAATTTTACAAAGAGAATTAGATGAATTACAGAAATGGGAATCAAATTGGAGCATGTCTTTCCACCCAGAAAAATGTCAGTTATTAAGAGTAGCAAAAAACTAAAATAAATTAATTCCACTTATCTTATCCATGGTAAACCAATAACACAGACTAAAAACGCAAAATACCTAGGTGTTATAATAAATGAAAAACTGTCATGGAATCCCCATATTGATGAAACTAAAAAAAAAATCAAACAAAGCATTAGGGTTTATTAAAAGAAATTTCTATAAATCAAATAAGAACATAAAACTAAAATGCTATTTAACCTTGGTTAGGCCAATAATAGAATATGCATCCTCTGTTTGGGACCCCTCAACTCAGGAAAACATAAGGAAACTGGAACAGACACAAAATAGAGCAGTGAGATTAATAACAAACGAATATTCACATTTCACTAGAGTAACACCTTTAGTAAAATCACCAAATTTAGAAAGCCTTCAGAATAGAAGACTTAAGAGTAAAGTAGCAATTATACACAAAACACTGAACCATAATCTCCAAATACAAAAACAAAACTTAATAAAATACTCAGAAAGACACAAAGATAAAGGCACATTCCTCGTCCCATATGCTAGGACAAATCTGTACAAATGCTCTTTCTTCCCTAGTGCCATTAGAGCATGGAATGGTTTGCCTGAGCTAGCCAGGAAAACCAGTGACTTGGCAGAATTTAAGTCACTAGTAAATATGCATGACTGAATGCATGACGCGTAGGACGTAATCATCTTCTTTTTTGAAGTAACGTCTGTATTATATAAGATAAGTAAGTACCTCTTTAAACATCCTGCGTTCTCCTTTTTTTTGAATGGAATGGGTTGCCTGAGTCAGCCAGGAAAACCAATGATTTAGCATACTTTAAGTCACGGATCAACATGCATGACTAGATTGACACATGAAATGCGTAGCACGTTATTATCTTATTTTTTGAAGAAACGTCTGTAATACCAAAAAAAAAGCTTCAAACTCATTAATCTGCTATTTCATTGTTTGTAGTTTTCAAACTACATACACGTATAAATAGAAATATCAGGTGGCCGAGCCTTGCTCGGTTAAATAATTTCACAAGGAAGGTTATATAGCCTACCCGAAGTTGGAAGGGCAGTAGATGTATTCGCCCCCCCCCCTCCCAACCGATCCGCTAACAATGGACTGACACAATGTACTAATAGATTAAAATATCAATAAAAAAAATTAATTATATATATATTTAATTAATTCCGTTAACAAGCTGTGACTTCTTCAACTAAATTGGACCGCCCACCCTACTCGAAATTTTATGGTGTGGGGGGGGGGGGGGGTGCGGGATGGATGCCATCTCGACCCATCCACCAAAGTGGCCAACATAGTAGAGGGGGGGGGCGAAGTAATCTAAAAATAGGTTGAAATATAAATAATTAGTATAAATGATTAACATTACTAATAAATTCGTATACAAATTGTGTGATTTGTTTACTAAAATTCGTCCGGCCCCCCCCCCCCGCCCCGACCGGCCCCCCCCCCAGGATTCGCCAAAAAATAGCTAGAATTTGGTTACTGAGATTCCTGGGGGGTGCAAATGCACCCATTTGCACCCCCCTGCGGGCGACTATGCTAACACACCGTCCGTTTCAATCAAATTCAGAGGGTGAGCAGTCTCGGGACAACGAATGGCCAATGACTTTGTGACGTAGATAAAACAATTCAAAACAAAAATACAAGGCACTCTCGCCCCGTACAAATAATACGTAATACGAGTAGAGGGGAAAACAAACAAACAAACAAACAAACAGAGTTGGGACAACTACGTCTATGCGACACTATCTTCAACTCTGAAGGAACATCCGAAACACGTAAAACATTTTACAAACAATTGTACAAACACCCTCGTTAACCGTGGGCCACAGAAACAGATGAACATTACATAATCTGCCTATACATCGCAAGGTCTTTACTTTTTTACTAGGACTAGAACATATAACATGACGTCGACGTCGTCAGTAACTATAAATAGATTTTCTCATTCAAAACATCACAATTCTGTCAATCTATTTAAGGTAAAATTGATTTTTTAAAAATGCTAAAACAAAATAATTATTTTAAAAATCCCCGCTGCCTGATTCCTTTTTATTGGTAAAAAAAAAAAAGTAGGCCTATATGAAGTTAATGAACTGGAACTCAGTTCCTTGGTCCGACTTCACAGCTTCAGTGGTTCTCAAATCTGGAACCTTGTTTTGTGAACATAAATTCACAATATGTAATGTTTCTCATACCTTAAAAAAAAAAAGATAAAGGTGATCCGTTTATTAAGCCCTCCCCCCACTTAACCCCCCATTTGGACGAAACTTTTAACAACTATTTCTGCCTTTCTTATACCTACGTGTGTTTACTAGCTGGAATTTAGGATATGGGTAAGAAACAAAATAAGGAAATTTAAAGATAATATATAGGGCCTAGATCTAGCCTAGGTCTTCATGGACGAAATGTAATCGTAAAGATAAGACACAAGCTATAAAAAAAAAAGAACAAACAAGCATTTCATTATAAGACAAAGATTATCTAAGGGGGAAGAACTTTATCCTTATAACTATAGGCCTATCTACCAATAATCTAGGGCCTACAATTTATTTTTTCAAAATTCGAGTTGAGTTTGAGTTTTGACTTTTTGGTACATTGGCATTATTTTTAGGCAATGTCGTGCCCGTAATCCTTCAAGGATTACTCTCCCTTTATAGCACAAGAGCTAAATTCCATTATTCAATATCAAGCAAAATAATTAATTGTTTTGTTTTTTTTTGTAATTGATTCATAATTAATTAGTTACAATAAATAATTGTTTAAAGTATCAACTTGATCCGAGAATGGGTGTTTAAGAAATATCGTCTAGGCTTCCACAAGTTTTAACGGACAGACAGAGTGAGTTGATATAAGATTTGTAAAAAAAAAAGTAGAGTGTATTTGTGTTAGACTGAGAGAGAGAGAGAGAGAGGAGAGAGAGAGAGAGAGAGAGAGAGAGAGAGAGAGAGAGAGGAGGAGGAGAGAAATTAGTATGGTTAGAAAGAAAAATAATAGACTACAGATAATGTGGAACATATTAAAAATATAAAAAAAAAACTGGGCCAAAATATAAAGTTACGATTCCTTACACATTCGAGCGCCATTGAACGAGTCACTCATGCGTACCCGGGATCAGGTTATCGACCATAACTGTGCCGCCATATTAACAACTCTACCCGCTGCCACGAAACGTAAATGGCTATGTCGGCAGCTTCAGTCCTAATAAGGACAATGAGTCGAATGATAATTCATCCAAGTATTGTGCTCGGGTACTGGTGCTAACATGATATAAAGGCTGGGACAGGAAGGTGAAACTTTCAGAGTAAAAGTAACATTCTTTGACGAAAAAAAAATGTACGATGAAGAGGTTGCTGTTTTAGTTATAGACAATGGCTCAGGAATGTGCAAGGCCGGCTTTGCTGGGGACGATGCCCCGAGATCAGTCTTTCCTTCTATCGTTGGGAGACCAAAGCATCAGGTTTGTTGAGCTTTGAAAAAAAAAATTCTAATAGAATTAAAAGATCAATTAATTAATTAATCATATAACTTCAAACAATTGTTTATTTTATTATAATGTTATATTAGCTATAGGACATACAGTTTGATTTTCCTCCGTTACTTTTAATTTTCAAAAACACGTCATGTCATATAGTGATTACTTTTTAGTAAAATATGACAGTGACCACGTTAATTTCATGCATTTTATCTAAAATATGTCCACTTTAAGTCTATAACATGCCGAATTTAAAATCACTTTAATTACTAAATTAGTTTCTATTTCACATCGATATGGTTGGCCTTTATTCTTAGAATCTAATATATTACAGATATTAGAAAAAACTTACTTTCAGAAAAAGTGGGTGATTTTTAAGCCAATTTGTGTTAGCTGGTCAGGAGGCGCTTTGGGCCTTTTTCAGCTATACATTATAATTTCAGTAGGCCGATGTTAGCTCTACTGTGTGAGTTCATTCTGTGCACTTCGGTACAATACCAAAGGGTGGACTTCACCTGGGCGACCAGACTGACACAACTAGACTAGAATAACTAACTAAACTAGATAAGTC
>JADKLZ010000728.1:3532901-3550277 GCA_021533235.1 Biomphalaria straminea | reverse complement strand
TGACCTACAATTCCATAATGAAATGTGATGTGGACATCAGAAAGGATTTCTATGCAAACATAGTTATGTCAGGGGGAAGCACCATGTTTCCTGGAATAGCCGACAGAATGCAGAAAGAGCTGACAAGCTTAGCGCCAAGTTCAATGAAAATCAGAGTGATTGCTCCCCCTGAGAGGAAGTACTCTGTCTGGATTGGTGGATCCATCTTAGCCTCGCTTTCAATTTTCCAGCAGATGTGGATTTCAAAACAAGAGTATGACGAGTCAGGTCCGTCAATAGTACATAGAAAATGTTTTTAACTCATGTTTTAACTCATGTCTCTAACTCACGTTTTTAACTCATTTAAATTGTTATTATTGCTGTTTACAAAAGAAATGAAAAAAAAAACAACAATTTATATGTACATTTCAATACTGTCAACAAATTTCTCGTCTGACTCGATAATTATTTTAAAGTAACTATATACATCTAAATTTGAATGAATATACTTTAAAACAGAAATATCAGGTGGCCGAGCCTTGCTCGGTTAAATAATTTCATATACCCGAAGTCATTTTTGGATTTTTTTTTTATAATTACGAAAATGAACGATTGGATAAAGACTACTAATTCGAAAAATTTCTTTAGTATTCTGTTTGTTCTATATGTAAATTGGTACGTTCAGACATTTAATTTTGGAATTAGTATATTCAATTATGGCTTTAGTACGAAACATCGAGTGACGCAAATTTCTACGTTATTGGGGAAAACTTCAAAGACTTTCTTACAAGCCAATAATAGTAGGCCTACGATAGTTTTACGATAGTTTTACGCTGTCTAGACTGTAAGAGGACTTAAGAGACTTGATATTTAATCGCCATGTACAATTACATATAGAACAAACAGAACACTAAGACTGTCAGACCATAAGAAGTTCATACCGGCTTTTGCCATCCATCTATCCCAGTGGTGCTACTGGTGCTACAGCCCATGGAAGGATATGGCCTGCTTTTACACATCCCTCCATTCAGATATCTTCTAGGCCTTTCGTCACCACACCCTAACCCCATGTTTTTTACTAAGGTTTATAGTTAAATCAAAAGTGGCTGCAGCGTACGCAAACTCGTTGACCGCTTAGAATATTGTGTGTTGGTTTCCTTTTCGAGTCGATGTGAAGCTCGAAGTCGCAGATCCTCAAGTTTCCTTAAACGCTCCTCAGAATTTTCTAGCTTGACGATATTACTAATGATTGCATTTACGAATAATAACGTTATGTCAATAAAATATTAACTTCACGTCAATAATAATAATAATAATAATAATAAAATTATTATGTTTATATAAATAATGTTTGTCTAAATGAATCTATATAAAAGACCTTCTAAAAAAAAACAAAGATTTAGATCGAACAAAATTATAAAATATTTGTCTTCTATAAATTTAGAGTGGAATTGGCAATGCTGTTACATCTAGATCTAGTCTAGGAAAAAAAGCGATTGAAATCTGGCTGAAATCCTATAGCTCAGACGTAGACGTCTAGATCTATTTGTTTTCCTGAAAAGTTGTGAACATCTTTTCTTCTAGAAATTACAACAGAAAACCTATTAGATTATTATTAGATCTCTTCAACGCCGCAAACCTCCTGCTATTAGGGAAGAATAACGGCGAGCAACATGGCGGTTTTTTCGACGGAGAACTGAGAATCTAGTTGTAAGTCTAGAATCAAGACCTAGATCTAGACGTAGATTGTTTGTTTGTTGTTTTACATGTTTCGGATGTTCCTTCAGAATTGAAGATAGTTACTTCCTAGTCCAAACCTCCCGCAGGACGACGGGGGATGGGAGCGGGCAGGGTTTGAACCCGGGACCATCGATAAATCCAAACGACAGTCCAGCGTGCAAACCGCTCGACCAGGCAGACATCCAGATTCCAGATTCGGCGTCCATATCTTTCTTTTCGGCCTACATTATATATATATTAAAAATATACAATTAATCAAATTCTTATTTTAACGTGCCTTATAATAAAGGGATCAAGCGATTAATTTGTAGAAACACTTGGAAGCACTTGAGCGTCTTCAGATAACCACGTGCTTGATTGATGTTCACTGTTTTAAACCTTCAACTACGGTGCGCAAATATCTAGTTGTGTCTATTCATTCAAACGCGATAAAACTTGTTGCAAAGAAATGCTTTAGTGAACGGATGTAAGCCAGTGACGTAGGAGGTGTCAAGTTTTTTTTCCCTTTGACGTCGTGGGAAAAAATTTCATTCATAAATTCTCCATGTCATTCATAAAACCTTCAAACCAAAATAAGTTTTTCCATAATGAGACATTTTTCAAACCGATATAACGGTCGAACTCGAGTTTTCCCGATGTGGCCAATGAGCTGAGCATTTTTTTCTCACTAACATTTAGATACGTTGAAATTTTAAAGAAAATCGTTAGAGCCGTTTTCGAAATAGAAGAAATATATATATATATATATATATATATACAAGAATTGCTCGCTTAAGAGTATAGGATTGAGTCTATCTGATATATAATAACGCAATTCGCAGTGTCGGATTTAGATCTAACTATAAGCAACATCAATTAGGTTTAGAGCTCTCAATTGTTAACTCTTTCTCTCCGTAATAATTTCTCCACGTTTCGACTGAATTCTTAATTTTGCTCATTACTATTTCACTACCTTGTTATGATTAAGCTTCAATAGCTTTGTCATTTGTTATCAGAAAACGTTTTATTTAATATAGAATTAAAGGGCAATGCATTCTCTTTTTATTTAACGCATTATAAAATTTATAAGAAATGGTATACTTTTTAATCGTTTTTAGGAGCAAAGGAAAATTTGCCTTATGTCGATAACAAGGGGCTCCATATCTTTAAAAGCTTAGGGCCTTATTAGGTCTACATCTTGTCCAGGTCATTTGAATGTTTTAAATAGAGTATTCTGCGGCATTGCAGAGGGGCAAATTAAACCATGATAAGAATATTGAACTATTATACTAAGACAGCACCACAGTTACTTTAGTTTTCCATTTGTACTTATCTTCTTATCTTATATAATACAGACGTTACTTCAAAAAAGAAGAATATTACGTCCTACACGTCATGTTTAAGTGACTTAAATTCTGCCAAGTCACTGGTTTTCCTGGCTAGCTCAGGCAACACATTCCATGCTCTAATAGCGCTAGGGAAGAAAGAGCATTTGTATAGATTTGTCCTAGCATATGGGAAGGGAAGTGTGTCTTTATGCACAAATTGTAAGACAAATTTCCTTATGGACAATAAAGATTATTATTATTATTATTATTATTATTATTATTATTATCTTTGTGTATTTATGAGTATTTTATTAAGTTTTTGTTTTTGTATTTGAAGATTATGGTTCAGTGTCTTCTGTATAATTGCTACTTTACTTTTGAGTCTTCTATCCTGAAGGCTTTCTAAATTTAGTGATTTTACTAAAGGTGTTACTCTAGTCTACTTATGACCTGAATGATAATTTTTTTATAATTAAGTACAGTCAATGATTAAATTAAATAATGGATGACACTAGACATGGAAATATAAAGACTGGACGAGAGTAGGCTACAATGTTATGAAGAAAATTTTTTTACCCAAATAGAGTGCTGTTTTATACAGTAGTTATGAAAAGTATAAAAATAAACGTGACTTCCCTTACACTGCTTACAGCTTGAAAAAATATTTACGTACATAACAATATATATATAGGCATAGACATAAATAAATATAGACTGGAAACAGGAAGTAAATTTATGTAACTTGAAAAAATGTATATCCATTGTATTCGGATTTCCGAAATCTGTCAATTTGCACGATCTTTAGTCTTAAAGATTAAACAAAACTACACTTCCTCCTTATTTACGCAGCATGGTGTGAAAGAAAAATGGTGTATCCAAATCCGCACTATTTTCATTCACAAAATGGCATAGATAGCATAAATAAATATACACTGGAAAAAAGAAATAAAGGATTCAGTCCTTAACTTTGAATTAGTGAAACTAGGGATTTTTTCAGCAGAATGTTCAAATAAGCTAAAATAAAAAAAAAACAGTTTCAGAACAAAAAATAAACATTATGATTAATTGACATTACAGTCACGCTAAGAGATAAAAAAAAAACACAATAGTGAAAATATTGCAATACTTATATAGGTTATGGCTGAAATAGATATGAATACTTAACTTTTATACTGCTCATGCTGTATAGTACCATAGTACACTAATTTGCAAATCACAAATGTTCCCTTCATAAAAAATATCTTATTGGCCAGTCTATACTTATTTATGTCTATGTATATAGGCCATTAGAACGTAGATTTGTTTCGGGAATAATAAAGGGATAAGTTTTAATTAGTTAGCTTAAAAAGTAGAAGGCTTTACAGTAGGATAACAACAAGACGTGTTTACATTAGGAGTGTTAACTAAGAAGGAATATCTTAACGGCTAGTGACAGAGACATCGGACGGTTCCCTTTTAAGGATTAAAGTATTTATTGTTTTAAACGAGCGTCGACTTTACTTATATTGTTCGGTCTTTCGTTGGTTTTCTTGAGTTGTTAAAGTTTACCTTCTGGTTCGATAATCGTTTGGACCCAACACCGCGAACAGGCACGTATATATATATATATATATATATATATATATACAATAAAGTTGAATGTAAGGCGTATGTATGTATGGAATAGAAATCAAAACCGCTTGAACAATCTTTATAAAACTTGGCAGAAATGTTCCTTGGGTACTAACTTAGACCGTAGTGTATGTATTGTAGCCCTAAAACAAACTTAAGTTACCTACCTGTTACCTATCCCTTAGTCTGTGGACCGTTGGGCCACCAAGCAAGACTTGTAGACCGTCCTTCTCCATTCCTCTCTATTCTTTGCCCTGATTAGAACTTCTTTCAATGGTAGGCCCGTTCATTCTTTTACGTTGTCTTCCCATCGCTTTCTCTGTCTGCCTCTTTTTCTTTTTCCTGGTACTGTTCCCTGGAGGAAGGTCTTTGCGAGCCCCGAAGATCTTGTTATATGGCCATAGATTTTTAGCTTGCGTTTTTTCACAGAAGTTAGCAGGTCATCATGGGGTCCGATCGCTGCAGTAACACTGTCTTAAATCTCCTGGTTTGTGACGCCGTCTTTAAATGTGATGCATAGGATTCTTCTGTAGCATCTCATTCCCATTGCTAGGATCCTCCTCTCTGGCTCTGCAGTCAGGGTCCAAGACTCGCAAGCATATAGAAATGTGGCCATGACCAGGGAGCGCATCAGTCTGATTTTGGTGCCGAGGGCTAAGCCTTTGTCTTTCCATATTATTTTAAGTTTAGAAAGGGCTGCTGAGGACTGGGCTATTCGGACCAGTAGTTCGGGTTTTGTTCCCGCATCCGAGACAATAGCTCCGGGGAATTTGAAGCCGCTAACGCTAGTTAGCTTTTCATCTCCGATACTGATGGCCCTTGTAAAGCGCTGTTGGCTATTGCTCATAATTTTTTTTTTTTTGCGTTTTGCATGCCGTATGCTGCGGAAGTCTTTTCAATGCGCATCACTAGGTCGGCTAGTTCTTCTGTCCCTGCTAGACCATCGATGTCATCTGTGAAGCGCAAGTTAGTGATTCTTCTTCCTCCAAGGCTTACAGTACCTTCAAATCCCTCGAGAGCATCTTCCATTATCCTCTCAAGGAAGATATTAAAGAATGTTGGTGACAGTAGGCAGCCTTGTCTTACAGAAACTGTGGTTTTGAACCATTCCCCAATATTGTTGTTGAAGTACACCGCACTGGTGGCATCCTTGTATAGGTTCTGGATAACTTTGGTTATGTTTGTATTAATATTATATTTTTCCATTGTCGCCCAGAGTGCCCCGTGCTATACTCGATCGAAAGCTTTCTTGAAATTAATAAAGACATGGAAAAGATTCTCTTCGTGTTGGAGATACTTTTCTCAGAGTATTCTGAGGTTTAAGATTTGCTCTGTTGTGCTGCGACCTTGTCTAAAACCTGCTTATTCTTCTGATATGATTTTGTCTGCTATCGGTTTTAGTCGATTTAATATAATTTTTAGCAGTATTTTGCTGGGATGGCTTATGAGGCTGATGGTGCTATAGTTTTGAAATAGTTGTAAATTGCCTTTCTTTGGAAGAGTGATGATTAGTGACTGGGTCCAGGGTTTGGGCCATTCTCCTGATTGCCAGATCTTCGTATGGAGTGCGTTTATCATGGTTTCTCCTCCCGCTTGTAGAAGTTCACCAGGAATGTTGTCGACTCCGGCTAACTTTCCCTTTTTCAGGGCTTTAACTGCTGCTGCTATTTCCGAGCGAAGAATCGGATAGTCCTCAATGTTGGATACTGCTGGGACATTTAGTATCTCTGTATCTCCTGAGATTTCGAAGTTATACAGTTCTGAGCAGTATTCCGCCCATCTTTTTAAAACATCTTTTTCCTCAGTTAAAAAAAATAAATAAAGTTGACCAACTCTATTACAGCTATAGTATTATATGGATCTAGGCTTTGTTTACAATGTTGACATGAGAAAAGATCGAAAGGATTTAGATCTAAATATAATTTTAAGAACTACACTTTGCACTTTTTTACTTTGACACATGCAAATACAAAATATAGTCTATTGATTTCATTATTTAATAAAATTACCCTTCAAATGTGTGTTTCAAAAGCAATTTTTACATAACATAACGCACATTATTTCATTAGACATGAAAAGGTAACCCATCTCTCTATTTCTAGGTCTAAAACTCTAATTCAACTCTATTACTCTAAGATTAGGCCTATAGAACTTCTCTTTGCAAAGATAGTTCTATGCTTTAACACATGAACATACAAGAAATTGTAGTCCATTTATTTCATATTTTAAT
The DNA here is from genome assembly GCA_021533235.1 of Biomphalaria straminea. Classification (NCBI taxonomy): domain Eukaryota; kingdom Metazoa; phylum Mollusca; class Gastropoda; family Planorbidae; genus Biomphalaria; species Biomphalaria straminea. Next base: position 3,543,410 of record JADKLZ010000728.1, on the reverse strand, counting down.
GAAATTAACATTAATTTTTTTTCATAGACATATAACATATGACTATTATTTTTTAATCGTGAATTCACGCATTCGCTTTACTTACAGCATTATTATATTCTTTAACTGTTTCTAATGCACTATATCAGTGACTACATCAACGATACGAAAGTTAAGGCCCGCGGGCAGCAATATATATATATAGGCCTATATATATATATATATATATATATAGATAGATAGATAGATAGATAGATATAGATATAGATATATGTGTGTGTGTGTGTGATCTGATATTATCGGATAGGAATTTGTTTCCGTTTTACAGTCAAGGAATAATATATTTAGATCTGTGGTCTTTATATAAAACGTAAGAAAGAAGACTATTTCGGTATATATATATATTGCCATTTAATTTTTCATACATTCTTTAAAAAAAATATATTATTGATTATAGTCTGAAATGGATGAAATTGGATGGCTGCCTGGTCGAGCGGTTTGCACGCTGGACTGTCGCTTCGATTTATGGATGGTCCCGGGTTCAAACCCTGCCCGCTCCCATCCCCCGTCGTCTAGTTTGGACTAGGAAGTAACTATCTTCAGACTTCAACTCTAAAGGAACATCCGAAACATGTAAAACATTTTACAAACAAACAAACAAACAAACAAATGATAATAAAATTTAACACATAATCACCATAAAAAGACATTCTGGGATGTGTATTGAGGTGTTAATAATACAACTGGATGTTGTCATTCTTTCAAATATCAGCTTAAACAACGTTTATTTTAAAAAGTGCATTTTGTATTGTGTCTCAGTGATCAAAGTCTGATGTGTAAGTGAATGGAGTTTGATGATGATGATGAATGTGTAAGTTATCTTGAAGTGCAAGGCTTGTTTGTAAAAAAAAATATTGAATTAAACATGCGTATTGTGAACCTAAAAATGTTCATTTTGTTGTTTTTGATGTTGTTGTTGTTTTAAAGAAAGATAAAAAACATTAACTGTATGGTCACATCATAATATCACGGCTAGCAAAGATCATCCTTCAGGGACCAGTATCAGGAAGAAAAAAAAGAAGAGGCAGACACAGAAAGCAAAGGGAAGACGACATAAAACAAGATTACAAAGAGAGTTTGTGTAATACACAAACTCAGAGGCGGCCCCCGTCGGAGTCGGATCCCTGTAAGATCCGCCTATTCGCAAGATGTTTCGGATGTTTCTTCTAAGTCCCTGGCTTAATTCCTGTATGCTCCCATCCTTAAACTATCGCAATATTTCTGAAAGAACAGTAAAGGTTAAATCATATTTTCAAAAGCCTTTAGTGTTTTTTTCTAACCGTGACGGACAGACCAACCAACAGACAAAACGCAAAACAATAGGCTAATTCATTCTAATGGGGGCATTAAACAATTTTATTTTTAAAAATCTGATTTTTTTTTTTAAATTAAGAAATTAGTTTAGAATCATGTCATTTCCGGGCTTTACGCTAGTACACGAAAGTCGCTGCTAAAAGTTCATTTTAAAAAATGTGCGTGATATCCGCATGTCAAGAGCATTTATTATAGTAACATTTCCTCCCTTACATTTACGTAATTGTTTCAGAATTGGTGTTTTCTTATTAAAAAATCGCTTGCATAAATAATTTTATAAATTAAACGGTTTGCTTTTAGAAAACTAAAAGTAGCCTTTGCACCTAAACTTTTCAAGCCGCATTTAATGGTGAAAAAACTTTTTTCCTATCTCTTCTAGTTTTGGCGCACTGAATGTGACAGACGGACAGACGGACAGACAGACAAAAATTCATTTTAAAAAATGTGCGTGATATCTACATGCCAAGAGCATTTATAATAGTAACATTTCCTCCCTTAGATTTACGTAATCGCTTCACAATTTGTGTTTTATTATTAAAAAATCGCTTGCAAAATAATTTTTATAAATTAAACGGTTTGCTTTTAGAAAACTAAAAGTAGCCGTTGCACCTAAACTTTTCAAGCCGCATCTAATGGTGAAAAAATATTTTTCGTATCTCTTCTAGTTTCGGCGCCCTGAGTGTGACAGACGGACAGACGGACATTTTGCACAAACCTAATAGCGGCTTTTTCCCCTTACGGGGGCCGCTAAAAATGGACATGCCTGTCATTGAAAAAAGAAGAATTAGCCGACCTAGTGATGCGCATTGACAAGACTGCCGCAGCATATGGTATGCAAATAAATGCAGAAAAAAAATTATGGCCAATAGGCAACAGGGCTTTTTAATGGCCATCAGTATTGGAGGTGAAAAGCTAACTGGCGTTGGCAGCTTCAAATAATTCGGAGCTATTGTCTCGGATGAGGAAACAAAACCCGAACTACTGGTCCGAATAGCTCAGTCCACAGCAGCTCTTTCAAAACTTTCAAAATAATATGGAAAGACAAAGGCTTAGCCCTCTGCACCAAAATCAGACTGATGCGCTCCCTGGTCAAGGCCACATTTCTATATGCTTGTGAGTCTTGGACGCTGACTGCAGAGCTAGAGAAGAGGATCCTAGCAATGGAATTGAGATGCTATAGCAGGATCCTAGGCATCACATTTAAAGACCGCATCACAAACTAAGAGATTACAGACAGGGTTAATGTAGCGATCGGACCCCATGGTGACCTGCTAACTACTGTGAACAAGATTACAAAGAGAGTTTGTGTGATACACAAACTCAGAGGCGGCCCCCGTCGGAGTCGGATCCCTGTCAGATCCCCTATTCGCAAGATGTATCGGATGTTCTTTCTAAGTTGAAAATAAACATTCGAAACATCTAAAACAAACAGACATATAACCCGGGAGCGTCGAGATAATCAGTTCAGCACGCTAACCGCACGACAGGCATTGCTCTTAACTTAATAACAAACTTGTTACAAACTAATAGCCTGATATATACAACACGAGCGATTTTAAATAATCTTTCAGCATTGATCTGTAGAGATATAGATCTACATAAACTAAACTTCTGATTTAGCACTCTTAATATATATCTTATTAATTATTATTAATAATAATTTGCATGTAATTTAGATCAAATTTACGTAAAATATAAAAAAGCCCAGATAATCAATAGAATGAATGCAATATTAAATTTAAAAATAGAAGATTAGTTTTAGTTTATTATAACATTTCAATTTAGCTCTAGACATAAACATCCGGAACAATCTATTATAGATACTTAAACTTAAACAAAAATATGCTTCTTTCATTCTAATGGGGGCATTAAACAATTTTTTTTTAATCTGATTTTTTAAAAAGTTTAAGAAATTAGTTTAGAATCATGTCATGGCAGGGCTTTACGCTAGTACACGAAAGTCGCTGCTAAAAGTTCGTTTTTAAAAATGTGCGTGATATATTACCTATGGATGCATTTCTTATAGTAACATTTCCTCCCTTACATTTACGTAATTGTTTTAGAATTGGTGTTTTGTTATTAAAAAAATCGCTTGCATAATTAATTTTATAAATTAAACGGTTTGCTTTTAGAAAACTAAAAGTAGCCGTTGCACCTAAACTTTTCAAGCCGCATTTAATGGTGAAATAATATTTTTCGTATCTCTTCTAGTTTTGGCGCCCTGAGTGTGACAGACAGACAGAAGTTCATTTTAAAAAATGTGCGTGATATTTATGTGTGGAGAGCATTTCTTATAATAACATTTCCTCCCTTAGATTTACGTTATTGTTTCATAATTGGTGTTTTGTTATTAAAAATCGCTTGCATAATTAATTTTATAAATTAAACGGTTTGCTTTTAGAAAATTGCACCTAAACCTTTCAAGCCGCATTTAATGGTGAAATAATATTTTTCGTATCTTCTAGTTTTGGCGCCCTGAGTGTGACAGACGGACAGACGGAAATTTTGCACAAACCTAATAGCGGCTTTTTTCCCTTACGGGGGCCGCTAAAAAACTCAAGCATAAAATCTATGGCCATATTTCAAGATCTTCGGGGCTCGCAACGACCTTCTTCCAGGGAACAGTACCAGGAAAAAGAAGAAGATGCAGACAGAGAAAGCGGTGAGAGGACAACATAAAAGAAAGGACGGGCCTACCATTGAAAGAGGCCCTAAACAGGGCAAAGGATAGAGAGGAATGTAAGAAGATGGTCTACAAGTCTTGCTTGGTACCCCAATGGTCCACATACTAAAGGATAGGTAACAGGTAACAGTCATTGAATGACATTCTATCCAAGGCAAAAGACAGAGAGGAATGGAGAAAGTCGGTCAACAGATCTTGTATGGTGCCCCAACGGTTCAACAGTGATAAGTGATAGTAAAGTAGGAAAAGGGAACTAAAAAAAACTACACATTCTTCGGATAAAAAATCATTTTTTTTTTATTCTTTAGTCTGACTGTCAATCAGATAAACATCTTATATTTTGACCAAAACTGAATGGCTATCTTATCGTAATGCGATGGCATTTTATCAAATAATCCAATTCAATCCTTCATATCTTCTGATCCACACAGTAAAGTAAAGATGTCTATCATTTGTATTATTTCTTTGAAAGCATTATTACAGTCTGTGTCAGTTCTTTCATTAGGTAACATATCAATTCTTTCATTAGGTAACATATCAACTCTTTCATTAGGTAACATTTCAACTCTTTCATTAGGTAACATTTCAACTCTTTCATTAGGTAACGTATCAATTCTTTCATTAGGTAACGTACATGTTGGAAGGAGAACATTTTCACAGAGATTTTATGGGGCATAAAGGAACACTCAAACCTGGGGATGTTCAGGTATGTCGGATTTGATTCTAGAAATACATTGTATTTACAGATTTATAGAAATCTGTTGAATGAATGTGATATAACAATTCCTACATGTATCATCTGTAGTTATGTTTTTTGTGCAAACCCTTATATTGTGATGCTTTACTGTACAGTTGGCTATCTACTGTAAGATTTGTGCATATTAATTATAATGATTTAATTTATAGATCACAAACATGATGTAGACTCAAGGCCCTGTGAGAACATTACAAACAGGACGCCTAAAATGACAAACTAATCTAAAAAAGTTTTGAACAGATAGTTCTTAATGTTCTTCTTGAATGTAGTGAAGCATGTTGTCTGTCTGAGATCAATTGGGAGTAAGCTCCAAACCTTTGGTCCTTGTACTGAAATAGCCTGCAAACTGTAACTTTTGAGGGAGAAACGCTGCATCACTAGAAGGATCGGAATTTCGTCAACTCTCAGTATGAAGAATTAATAAAAAACAAGATTACAAAGAGAGTTTGTGTGATACACAAACTCAGAGGCGGCCCCCCTCGGAGTCGGATCCCTGTTAGATCCGCCTATTCGCAAGATGTTTCGGATGTTCCTTCTAAGTTGAAAATAATTAACTTCTCGCTGGACGACGGAGGATGGCGAGAAGGGTATAAACCTGCCTTATCTTGATGTTTGCGCACTAGACTGTAGTTCGAATTTATCGTTGGTCCCTGGCTCTTTTCCTGCATGCTCCCATCCTTAAACTATCGCAATATTTCTAAAAGAACAGTAAAGGTTAAATCATATTTTCAAAAGCCTTTAGTGTTGTTTTTTTCTAACCGTGACGGACAGTCCAACCAACAGACAAAAGGCACAAAAATATGCTTCTTTCATTCTAATGGGGGCACTAAACAATTTTTTTTAAAAATCTGATTAAAAAAAAAAAAGAAATTAGTTTAGAATCATGTCATTGCCGGGCTTTACGCTAGTACACGAAAGTCGCTGCTAAAAGTTCATTTTAAAAAATGTGCGTGATAACCAGTTACCATCAGCATTTCTTATAGTAACATTTCCTCCCTTACATTTACGTATTTGTTTTAGAATTGGTGTTTTGTTATTAAAAAATCGCTTGCATAATTAATTTTATAAATTAAACGGTTTGCTTTTAGAAAACTAAAAGTAGCCGTTGCACCTAAACTTTTCAAGCCGCATTTAATGGTGAAATTTTTTTTTCGTATCTCTTCTAGTTTTGGCGCTCTGAGTGTGACAGACAGACAGACAGATAGAAATTCATTTTAAAAAATGTGCGTGATATCTACATGCCAGGAGCATTTCTTATAATAACTTTTCCTCCCTTAGATTTACGTAATTGTTTCAGAATTGGTGTTTTGTTATTAAAAAATCGCTTGCATAATTAATTATATAAATTAAACGGTTTGCTTTATAAAAACTAAAAGTAGCCGTTGCACCTAAACTTTTCAAGCCACATTTAATGGTGAAAAAATATTTTTCGTATCTCTTCTAGTTTTGGCGCCCTGAGTGTGACAGACGGACAGACGGACATTTTGCACAAACCTAATAGCGGCTTTTCCCCCTTACGGGGGCCGCTAAAAAAACAGTTCTAGATCTATCAAAGATTTGACAAGAGAGCGAAATGTAATTAGAAATTACCAGGTGTAAAAAAAAAATTATGAAAATATAATAACAATAATAATAATATTTATTATCCTTAAGAAAATTATTTTATAATCATGCATTACACAATGAAACATTACAAGCACACAGTGTCTCTTAAACATTACTTATGAAATTTTCATCAGAAAGTTGGATTTCTTTCAATGATTTAATTATTAAGGGAACAAAAGAGTTTTCGTGTCTGTTTTTTGTGATCAGTGTCCTCTATCTTTTCTGTGTAAATTGTGATCCAGAGCTTTTTTTTTTAAGTCTTAAAATCTAATTACTGCAATAAAATCAAGCACACTAGACTGAATTCAAATAGTTATTATTTTAGTAGATCCTTTAGTTCGGGGCCTGCAGCATAAAAAACACAGGCCATGTCCTGTCACTTGTAAGATAGCTAGTTTAGTCTTTTAGAATTGCGCACTTTTTGGTACCGACAATGAACGCACATTTTATGACGACACAGACTGTAGGGTTAGAGGTTAAGTTTGACGTATAGGAAATCAGTTACCGCTAGACTCTCAAGGGGATTAGACATCTTTTTATCAACTGACTAGACTGTGGCCCATCTTGTAAATAAAGTTATTGTTAAAGTTCATCTTGAAGTCAACTTGGTTATTCAAGTCTGTGTTCTTGTTCATGTGATGGTTTCTTTATAGAACTCGCAATTCAAAATACACCTTCACAAGGAATGCACACACCTAGTATCCTGAATCAACTTAGAAATACTTCAGTTAAAATTAATTTCAACTATACAGCAAGAACCATTACAACAGAGAAAACCATTACACACTATCTACTTTCAAATCAAAACAAACTAATCTAATTTTTTTCTATAATAATCTTAAAATGTAGGTGACTTTTGACTTGTTAGATTTGAGCGTTCCTTCAGGATTGAAGATTTATATGTCTTCCAGCAGGATGGGCAGGTTTAGAATTCAATGAGAATGCATTCCAGAGCACAAACCACATACGAGGCAACCATCCACACAATTAATATTTCTTCTTTGCCATTCAAATAGCAATTTTTAAAAATGTTTTATGGAGACGTTAACTTTATTTTCAGTGGATGACTGCTGGTAGAGGCATTGTTCATTGTGAGATGCCTGGGAAGGATGTAGCCTGGGGGCTACAACTCTGGGTCAACCTAAAAAAATCTGACAAAATGACTTCCCCTGCCTATCAGGAACTAGAAGATAAAGATATTCCCAAGGGAGAGAAGAATGGTGTCAAAGTTAAGGTCATTGCAGAAGAAGCTTTTGGAATAAAAGTGAGTAATTGTTCTTTTGATATTCCTTATTTTATCAGCGAATACATTTTTTTTGTAGTAATAACTGACACATAATGTTGCTTTTTTATCTATTTAAAAAAGAAATCATTTCAATCATTTTAACATTTAAAATAATTTTAAAACTTATTTGTGTAACAAGGTATTACATTTTTCAATATATTGAAATTAAAATTCTTATTTTTTTATTTTTTTTTTTAGTCTCGAGTCTACACTAGAACACCGACATACTACTTAGACTTCAAAATGTCTCCTGGGTCCCAGTTGGATCAGCCTGTACCTAAAGGCTGGAACACATTTGTATATACTTTGTCTGGAGAGGCTTGGTTTGGTAAGTAATTTTCATAGTTGCAACCCACATCATTAGTTGTCCCAGATGTGTAATTTTTATGAACTTCATTTGGGTGAGAGCCTGAGAGACTCAAATCCATACAGGCCAAGCACATGTGTCATAATACAGGCCAAGCACATATGTCACCATACAGGCCAAGCACATGTGTCATAATACAGGCCAAGCACATATGTCGCCATACAGGCCAAGCACATGTCATAATACAGGCCAAGCACATATGTCAACATTCAGGCCAAGCACATGTGTCATAATACAGGCCAAGCACATGTCACCATACAGGCCAAGCACATATGTCACCATACAGACCAAGCACATATGTCACCATACAGGCCATGTGGCCTCCCATATCTGTCAAGGTGAAATTCAGCAAATCTGCAACAGTAAAAAAAAATGAGACATAGAGTCATCTTCCTCCCTTCTTCTTCTTCTAAAATACAGACATTACTTCAAAAAAGAAGATGATTGCGTCCTACGCATAATGCATTTAGTCATGCATATTAACCAATGGCCTAAATTCTGCTAAGTCACTGGTTTTCCTGGCTAGCTCAGGCAACCCATTCCATGCTCTTATAGCACTAGGGAAGATGGAGCATTTGTACAGCATTGGCACAGTGGGTCAAAGTTTGCCTAAACTTTGCAAAATATAAACCATCTGGACAGTGGCTATGTGCTACTTCACTCACATCCTCTTTGATTTGTCTGTTAGACCTTTAGGATGTTGCAAATATTTTGTTAATTTGTGCGCTCCATTTTGTGACTTGAGTCTAGTCCATAACAATATAATATTTTATTTCATATTCTTATCAACATTTATATTATAATATAAATATATTATAATAAAAATTTTAATGTTTTCTTTATTTTAAAATTGTAGGTCCAGAGACCAAAAGCAAGTTAAGTAAGGCTCATCATACCATTACTTTTAATACTGATGGGGATTCTATTCATGTACATAATAAGGTAACTTAACTTTAAATGATATTTTTACTTATTTATGAATTTTAGATAACATTTGAGATAACATCTGTAGCACTAACTCCACTAGCCCATGGACCTATTTTTCCCAGAATTCCCTCCAATACCTACATCTGTGAACCTGCTAAAGCAAGAATTTTTACCCTATTTAAAACAATGTCGTAAGAATTTTAAAATAATGACTGCAATGTGGTGAAACTGTTATATTAAGCATTAAAAATGGCTGCCTTCATCACTGCGTGCGTTTACATCAAATTTGTGTCTGTTTATGTGGAAAATTTCAGAAAATTTGAATCAGTCACGTATAAAATATGTCTAGGTTTGTAACTCATGTACTTCAAATAAAAGAAAGTTATTTTTTTCAATGAAAAAAGTAAGCTGACCCATAATCTTTTATGTGATAAAGATTATTGATTAATCTTGGCAGAGCGAGGAGCCATGTCATTTTGTGATGCTCTCTGGAGAGCCAATCAAAGAGCCAGTTGTTCAACATGGTAAGTCTATTTCAACACTCAACATGTTTATCAATTTAACAACCTTCAAGTTTATTGTGAGATTGATTTCACATTTTTTAAAATACTTTTTATTTGTGTAAAATGTGAAGCCTTTTTTTTGTAAACAGAGATTTCGTCTTATTCTGATTCTAAATATAACAAAGATTTATAGACCACATGGGAGAAAGCAGTAGCCTCATTTTGTTTAAATGTCATACTTTTACAAATCTGCTTTTCTTTCATTGAAACAAATCTGCTTTTCTTTCATTGAAACAAACAAAATTAAACTGCAGCTGTTTTTACTTGACTTACAAAAAACAACTGAATAATAATTTATTCCTTGGAAGACAATAAATTCAATTCTTTCTAAAGTGAGGGTAAAAAATGTTGCTATTAACAATTACATTTTAAAAATTTAAACTGTTCAGGGTTTTAAGGTGACTGACTATTTTGACATTCAGAAATTGTCTAGCTTACAGATCAGTCATTCTTTGAGACTTATATGACTTTCCTTGCAATACACAACTCATATGATAGATGGGAATAATATTGACTTAACATGTTAATGTTTAGCAGAAAAATGATAAGTATTGGACCACTATAAAAATTATTAAAATATCAGCATGGAATGTTTCTGCCAAATATGATTCTCATTGTGATTGGTAAATAAATTCTCACTATTTTGAAAGTATTTTATAAAACCATAAAATTTTGCCAGGTATTGTTTCATGTTTTTAAAAAGTTTCTCTTTTATCATTTTGTAGCAAAGTGTCCTTGAACTAAATTAATAGCTTCCATTAATTATACGTCCAGGTCCTTTCGTGATGACAACACAGGAAGAAATTAAACAAGCTTTTAGTGATTACAGGAACTGCAAGAATGGGTTTGAGAATGCAGCCACCTGGAAGTCTGAATATGTTCCATAATTATTTTATTATTTCTCATTATTTCATTGTTGTTCTTGTTTGTTTTTTTTTTTTTTTTTTTTTTTTTTTTTTTTTTTTTTTT
>JADKLZ010000728.1:3478376-3518849 GCA_021533235.1 Biomphalaria straminea | reverse complement strand
TACAATTCCATAATGAAATGTGATGTGGACATCAGAAAGGATCTCTATGCAAACATAGTTATGTCAGGGGGAAGCACCATGTTTCCTGGAATAGCCGACAGAATGCAGAAAGAGCTGACTAGCTTAGCGCCAAGTTCAATGAAAATTAAAGTGATTGCTCCCCCTGAGAGGAAGTACTCTGTCTGGATTGGTGGATCCATCTTAGCCTCACTTTCAACTTTCCAGCAGATGTGGATTTCAAAACAAGAGTATGACGAGTCAGGCCCGTCAATAGTGCACAGAAAATGTTTTTAACTCATGTTTTCACTCATGTTTAATTGTTATCCCTGTTTACATAAGAAAAGGAAAACATTTCTATTTATATATTTATATATTTTATTTGAGATCCAATATTTTAATGTTGTCAACTAATTTGTCGTTTGAACCGAACAATATTTTTAGAATGTCTAAATTTGAATGAATATTCTTTTAAACATTATTTATATATTTAGTCCATCTGATACATTTAAAATAAAGGTCTTTGCAGTGTTAAATTTACCTATAGATAACTTCAGTTATAGCTTAGGGCCCCCACTTGTTAAAGGTTCCCCAGAAACTGTGATATTTTCAATCGTTTTGAAGAAAGAGCGACTTCCCTAACAGCTTGAAAAAGAGTTATATATATCGGTATGTGTTCTGATATTAATGAATAGGAATTTGTTTCCATTTTCCAGCCAGTCTAGAAATAATATATTTACATAGATCTGTGGTCTTTGTATAAAAAGTAAGAAAGGAGAATATATATATATATATATATTTCCATTTAACTTTTTTCCCCTACATTCTTACACAAAAAAAAACTATTATTGATTATACTTTGAAATGATTATAAAAATTAACACATAAACACCATAAATGAAGACATTCCGTGATGTGAATTTATTTGTGAATAATACAACTGGATGTTATCATCTTTCAAATATCAACTTAAACAACTTTTATTTTTAAAACTGCATTTTGTCTTGTGTCTCAGTGCTCAAAGACTGATGTTTAAATGATGATGAAGTGCAATGCTTGTTTGTAAAAATGTTGAATTAAACATGCATATTGTGAACTTAAAAATGTTCATTTTGTTGTTGGTGATGTTGTTGTTGTTGTTGTTGTTGTTGTTTTATAGTCATAAAACTTAAACTTTATGGTCACATCATAAGGTCCTCATGGCTAGCAAAGACCAACCTTCAGGGAACAGTACCAGGAAAAACAACAAGAGGCAGACATGCAGGTAGGCATTGAATGAAATTCTATCGAAGGCGAAAGACAACTGCTTTTTTTTTTCTAGAAAAAAAAAATGTTACGTTTATATTGTTAAACTCAACAAAGAGGATCAAAACAGTGCGATAAACACTTCCAAGGTCGCCATAGTTCTGACAGAATGACTATAATCTTCACTTCCTGGGGACAAGGGTTACTTAGTCACAATATAGACAGGAAGTAGGAAGTTATTTTTATTTGGGGAGAGCAAAGACATAAATACATATAAAATATATGTTTATGGTCACAAATGTCGACAGTTCGTTGCCTATTTTTTACAAAGTTCATGATCATTTACACTATTCATTGTTATATACCCTCGGGAGCTTATCGATCAGTAATACATTCATCATAGCATATATAGAAACATAAGGAACGAAGATTTCAGATTTTTGAACACACGTAGGTTAAATCTGAAACTATATCTAGTTGTACTTGAAATTATTTGGTTGATATGAAAGTGGAAAGTTTAGCCATGGTTTAGCTCTTCACTCAAGTGACTACACATTTATATAAAATTAATTGAAAGTTGATGTGACATACTAGATAAGCTTTGCTTCATTTTTTTGAGGCTGTGTTTTAGCATTTTTATTTGCCAGCTAAAATCAATTTCCAATCATGACCTTCTTCTTCGTTCTCATTGTTATGTTGGAGGGTTCAGATCACTACACCAATACATGAGATGAACTGCGCAGTGGTTTCCAAATCAGGGAGCTCTCTATTTTTTTTCTATTGGGGTGTTTTGGGGCCAGTGTCTTGTACGGGGCTTTGGTAATGAGAGCAGTTTTGGAGGACATAGTCAGCATTCTCTGGTGACACTCCACATTTGTAGATTTCACTGGTTCCAATTTGGAGCTTCCGGTACATGTGTTGTCGCATTCTGTTGTGTCCAGTCCTGAGTCGAAATGATAGAAGTTGATATTGTCGGAATAGCTTACAATATGCATCATCTTTCTTGTGATTTGGATAATAGCTTCTCCATTTCTCATTTATGTTATTTACTATTAGTTTCTTCATTTCTTCTGGATAGAAGGCGATTGGTTTTTTGTGAGTTTGTTCTCCCACGCTTGGCTAGTGTGTCAGCCTTTTAATTTCCTTCTAGCTTTATATGAGCTTGTAAATATATCCATTGAATAACAGTTTTGTCCTGTTTTTGAGATTTGTCAGTGCTGTCCTGAGTCGTTTTATATAAGAGGAATCAGAATTTTCCAAGCTATGGAGAGTAATTTTTGCAATTCTTTTGGTATTGTTTTTAATACGATGGTCTATTGATCTACAAATCCAACTCAGTTTTGAATCATTTCATTTTTTTTTATTTACAGCTTTTTTTTTTGTAGATACATTAATATTTTATATACAACACAAAGGACAACAAACTGAATGTCTATCATCTCCACTTCACCGGGGACATAATTAATTGTTCCACAATCTGTGCTTCGGCGTAGCTTTTACTTCATAGAAACATTGCGTTTAAATTTATTTCTATTTTTGGAGGGGCAAAAATATTATGTATGTAGGCCTAAATGTTAAACGTTTAAAGAAATATTTTGTAGATAAATAAATGTTTAATATGTGTAGATGCTTATCTGATGATAACTAGTGGTCTAATGTTAGCCCATGGGTGGTGGTATTGTTTCAGCTGCATTCCCACACTTTTCATTGAGTATTTAATAATGCATAAACTAGATGTCATGCGCAGCTTGTTTATGCGCATTGGGATTGCTATTCTTTTCTTTACACCATAAGCTCCGCGAGTATCTGTTTCTAAGGTGGTGCGATTTGTTGTCATTTCTTGGTTGCCTCGGTGTGAGTGGGTCGATGGTGTTTTGCTTTGGCTTTGTTGTGATGGCGCTATGGAGTTAGTGTTTGTTTTCCCCAGTTTTGGGTAAGTTGGTTATTTTACGGTCTGCTGAATGTTGTAGATCTTGAAACGTTTTATTATGATCTTGTCAGTGGCGTTTATTACGGATTGATCCTTTATTTCGTTTAGGGATTTAGGCTTGGGCTCTGGTGGAGGCAGGCTCGAAGTTGTTTGATTTGGTCCTTGATTTTTGTTGACATCACCCATGGTGTTGAGTGTGGGCGTTGTTAGTCCTGGTAGACCTTGGCAGTAATGTTAAGGTGCGCTATTGTGTAAAACATATTTGCACTGTATTGTGAATGATCGATACTACATTGATGTGTATTCATGTATCCATTTATTATGCCTCATCATTTTATCACTTCATTAGTCATTAAACTGTTAACCTTATAACATTGTTGTTCGCTGATATAAATTGACAATAGTTACATTCCATAAAGTGTTGTCCAGTTGAATTACTGAACTTTAGTTTTCCATGCCGTTACTTTTGTTCAGTTTATCCTGCTCAGTGCGAGGGTAGGCCCGGGCAAAGACTTCATACCCCAAACGACAAGCCGAGTCTGCGGCCGCCAAAACCCTCCCTGACACTAGACACAAAACAAGTTTCTATACTATACAAATGTCGTAAAGAAAACCAGCTCTGTGTAGGCCTACCATTGTGTCCTGTTATCAACTTTGACTGATTTCTGTATTTAAAACTTGTAGTAATCTATCTCTTTTATGGTTGTATATGAAGGCTGTCTTTAACACACACACAGAAAGACAAAGAGTTCAAAGAACTTCACCGGAACATTCTATTCTCGGCGTGGATCAGACATGAAAACATTCAGAGAGAGGAAAACCGAAAGAATACACCTACTTTATCACATAATAGAAAATCTTGGAAAAATATATAGGGTAGTTTGCCTTTCCAATCTTGGTCTGGAGTCTGGAGTATTGTTAATTTGTTATGGAGTGTGTGTGCTTTTCTATGGTGACGGTGGGAAGATGTTTGCGATTGATTGTGAATGATTTGATGTAATATAGGTTTCGTTGTCATCATTTGGTTTTAGATAGGGGAGACGACTCCAGGACGTGAGACCGAAAGGTTGTGCTTTTATAGTGAGATAGTTTGCTGAAAAAAAAAATACAACAACAAAAAACAGTAGGCCTATAACTAAAGTCTACTATATTTATTTTATTTTATATCAACTTTATTTTTTTTTGTCTATATTATAAATAAAGTTCTATTTAGTATAGTTCACAAGGAACTTATTCAAGTTACGGTATTGAAGTTTTATTAGATTAAAATATATCACGTCTACTATGTCCTCATCTATGAACAGCTTGTTACTACAAGCCAGCGACCGGTAACAACAAGGATAGACTAATTCCCAACGCAGCAAAAATCGTCCAGCTCATTCCAATGTGGAGATAGGCTCTGCAGATTCGCTATGTTCTCTGTGTAGACGTTCCGATGGTCCGGATGTGACTCGCGGGCTGAAGATTGGGAGCTAAAGATGTAAACGGAATTAATGAAAGATGAACTATACAAATAACTCCCCCTCCCATGTGTGCACAAAAGAGATTGGACCAGAAGGACTTTCGGGGGGGGGGGTCTGTTGCTGACCTGCCACATCACCAGAAAATTTATTAATGGACACTGTTAAAGGGACCACAATACAGTTGTTTCTTTCTAACGAAGCATAACCCTGGCAGTTCCATAGATTGAATATTAGTTCGTTTATTTTATATTAATAATGAAGTATTTAAAAACAAGCTTAGCCCGCCAAGAATGATAACTGTCTGACGCATTCTAATTATTTTTATATTATATATAGGCCTATATTATATATTGTATTAAATTGTTCAATTCAGCCAATCGTAAGTGTTTCGAAATTGTTATATATTGTTTAAATTGTTATGCAATAATGTTTCAAAGTTATCTGCTATTTTCAATAATTATACAAAAAAAGTAAAGTTCCCCTTTCAGACCTTGCAGCTTATGGAGCAGACGATGTCAAGGTCACCTGTTTCTGTGGCCCACGAATAATTAACAAAGGTGTCATCTGGCCATCACCATTTTCTTTAAAGCCTAAAAACGCAACGTAGAACACTCCCCCCTCCCCTTTTCCATTCAGCCTTATTTTTATAAAGCTTATATCAACTCAATCAATCTTGTAAAAAGTTCGTAGATGTGTCGGGTTTGGTCCCCTTATATAATTGTTCACACTATTTCTCCCACACCCATTCTCGGAACAAGTTTAAAAAAAAAATATTGTATTTCTCATACAATTGTTAACGCCGTATAAAGGTGTAGGTTATATGGGCCCAGACTGTGGTTTCTATATTTAAAACTACATCTGCAATTTTCTTGCTAAACATGCTTTGTCAACGGTTGTAAACCCACTAAACAGAATTATATAGGTCAGGGAGGCTACTATCAGGAGAGAAATGATTTTGTGGAAACGTTTAAAACAAAAGTAGGGAGCTTTAAACAAATAAGATCTAGAATTTATACTCTTCAAAACGAAATTTCAAAATGAACGATGCAGATTTGGTTGCCATAGTTGTAGACAATGGATCTGGAATAATCAAGGCCGGTTTTGCTGGGGATGATGCCCCAAGATCAATTTTTCCTTCTATCTTGGGGAGACCAATACAACAGGTTTGTCTTAGCTTAGACCAAACTTAAATTCTAACAGGATTTAAAGTAGTTGAATTATTCACATTACATGGAATTGAAAGCTATATTAGGGCCTATATTTTAAGTAATAAAACTGTATACAAAATAAATTGTGGTGTTATTTATTGAAAACAAAAACATAAAATGAAATACTTTTTTCCGTTCAGATGTTGATGTTAATTGTACCTTTTTTTTTTCTAAAATGTTAAATAGATTTAACAATTTTTTTTACAAGTTTTTGTTTACTATAACTAGTATAACTAGTTGAACATAAAATTGTAGTATTCATATTTGCTTTAAATATTACACTTTTAGCTCTAAAATAATTTGTATTGTTTCTTATGATTGAATGCCTTTAAATTATATTACATATTTTCAGTATTTATAAGTTCCAATTAGTATTTATCAGTTCATTCCAGTATTTACCAGTTCATTCCAGTATTTATCAGTTCATTTCAATATTTATCAGTTCCTAATTGTATTTATCACTTCAATTCAGTATTTATCGCTTCAATTCAGTATTTATCACTTCAATTCAGTATTTCTTAGTTTCTAATAGTATTAATCAAGAAAATATTATAAGAAACTGGAACAGACACCAAATAGGCAGTGAAATTCATAACAAACGAATATTTACATTTCACTAGTGACACCTTTAGTAAAATCATTAAATTTAGAAAGCCTTCAGGATAGAAGACTTAAAAGTAAAGTAGCAATTATACATAAAACACTGAACCATAATGTCCATAATCTCCAAAAACAAAATTTAATAAAATACTCAGAAAGACACAAAGATAAAGGCACATTCCTCGTCCCATATGCTAGGACATATGTGTACAAAAGCTCCTTGACACTAGCGCTATTAGAGCATGGAATGGGTCGCCGAAAACCAGAGACTTGGCGGAGTTTAAGTCATTGGTAAATAAAAATAAATATACATGACGCAAGACGTGTAAGACGTAATTATCTTCTTTTTTTGAAGTAACGTCTGTAACATATAAGATAAGAAGATAAGATAATTAATTAATTTCAGTATTTATCAGTTAATGTCAGCATTTATCAGCTCATTGTGTGTATGTACTTTCAGTATTCGATGGCTGGCATGGGTCAGAAGGAATGTTACATTGGAGACGAGGCTCAGGCTAAAAGAGGCATTTTAAACCTGAACTGTCCCATCGAGCGCGGTATAGTGACCAACTGGGATGACATGGAGAAGCTCTGGCACCACACATTTTACAACGAGCTGAGAGTGCCGCTTGAGGAGCATCCAGTGCTGATGACTGAGACGCCATCAAATCCCAGAGAAAACAGGTAATCCATGGTTCATAAAGCACTTGCCCTTACACTTACAGTTCGATAGCGAATAGATATGATGTAACAATTAATGGGCAGTTGGTCGAATTGTTTTGACTCAAAGATTTGATTATAAACAGTTATGCGAAAATTCATCAGGTGAAGTGGTTTGACCACGTACTCCTATAGTTGTCACTTATGAAACATTATCTTTACTTACACTTAGACTTAGGTTCTCCCGCGCTAACCAATTAATGGGCAGTGGTCGAATGGTACTGGCTCACGCTCGCTCCTAATGGCGTAAAGAGAGTCGGAGTCTTAATATTTGAGGCAAAGAAAACGACCAGAATAGAAAACAACGGAAAGTTTAACTAACGTCTGAGAGAAGAATATCCGTCAGTAGACCTAACTTATTCAGGCCATGTATGTGTCCAGCTTTTTAAAGCGAGGATTGGACTTTTTAGCCATCTTCGAAGAAAAAAGAAATGCACTCATCTTCGACCATGAAAACAATAGACAAATGCAATAAACATAAACATACATAAATATAGACTGGCCGATACAAGAGTTTTAGGAATCGAAACTTTGTGACTTGCAATTTTGTGTACTTTATTTATGTCTATGAGTTTTGTTTAATTTAATCTCTAAGACTGAAGATCATTCAATTTTTCAGAATTCGGAAATCCGAATACAATAGATATACATGTTTTCAAGTTATATGAAGTTACTTCCTTTTTCCAGTCTATATTTATTTATGTCTATGTTTATAAATATCATTTCCCCTATTCACTTCCCAGCGTACATCTCCTGGCTACCCCTGTTATCTCCCTTCGTCTCGTCTAGACGAGTACACAAAATAGTGCGTACCATCTGTACCATGTGTGTGCAGGGAAAATTTTTTAAAAAAGCGAATATATTGCATGCATTGTAGTCTATAAGTTTCTATCATAGACATAAATAAATATAGACTGGAAAAAGGAAGTAACTTCATGTAGTTTAGCCATGATTTAACTAAAAAACATGTATAGCCTATCTATTGAATTCGGATTTCCGAATTATGCAAAATTAAAAATTGCATGATCTCCAGTCTTAGAGATAAAACACAATTTATAGACATAACTCTCTTATTGGCCAGTCTATATTTATTTATGTCTATGGTTTCTATATACTAAAATCGGAGAATTAGTTAATTTGCTAACTGTGATGATGCCATTCGTATGTAAAAACTCGTATAAACCGCGTGCTATATGCTCGAAAATACGGACCTGCGTTGCACAAATCCCATCTAAATTTAGATACCAATAAACTAATATCTCACACTCCACTTGGTGCGGTGTGCATAAATAACTTGTACTATACCAACCACAAACTGTCTAAAGTCACCATTCAAGGTACAGTGGAGGGAGCACGAAGAAAAGGTCATCCAAAGAAAAGCTGGCTGGACAATGTAAAAGACTGGACAGGCCTCTCTATTGATGTCCTACTAAGAACAGCTGCTGACAGGGAAAAAATAGGGATTTGGTTAAACGAACTGTCACAGCTAGATCGAAAGTCAAGGGACAGATGGTGATAACAGCTAGTGCTATATATTAAATATATCACAGAAATGTTTGCTTAATTCTTCTTATATTTATGTTTTGAACAGAGAAAAAATGACGGAGATAATGTTCGAAACATTCTCAACACCAGCTCTGTATGTCGCCATTCAGGCCGTGTTGTCACTCTTCTCTTCGGGGACAGTCACTGGTATTATTTACTTATCAATGATACTTTACGTTTATATGAGAAAATAGATTTATTTAAGTGTTAAATCATTGCTGATATTATAATTAAGTTCCACAATTTCAAAGGACATTTAGATCTAGACATAAACTTTTTCTCTAAATGTAGGTACAGTCATTGATTCTGGAGATGGTGTCACACACTCAGTACCGATATATGAAGGCTATGCTCTGCCCCATGCAATCTCCAGACTGGATCTCGCGGGACGAGATCTCACTGAATACATGATGAAGATTCTGAGTGAACGAGACGGATCTTATACCTTCACTACCACTGCTGAGAGAGAGATCGTGAGTGACCTCAAAGAGAAACTCTTGTACGTTGCCCTGGACTTTGAAACGGAAATGAATCTGGCGTCCAAATCATCTCCTTTGGAGAAAAATTATCAGCTTCCAGATGGTCAGGAAATCTCTGTCGTTATTGGAAACGAGAGGTTCCGGTGTCCAGAAGCACTCTATCAGCCCAGCTTTCTTGGCATAAGGACACCAGGCATTCACGAAATGACCTACAATTCCATCAACAAATGTGATCAAGACATCCAAAAGGATCTGTACGGGAAAATAGTTATGTCAGGGGGAAGTACCATGTTCCCTGGAATAGCCGACAGAATGAAGAAAGAGCTAACAAGTTTAGTGCCAAGTTCAATGAAAATCAATGTGATTGCTCCCCCTGAGAGGAAGTACTCTGTCTGGAATGGTGGATCCATCTTAGCCTCGCTTTCAACTTTCCAGCAGATGTGGATTTCAAAACAAGAGTATGGCGAGTCAGGTACATCAATAGTACACAGAAAATGTTTTTAACCCTTCATTTTATTATAATTTTAAAAAATAAAGAAAATAAATATCTAGACACGATATCTTGATATGGTTTTTGCTTGATGGTATTACGATGAGATTGTGCTGATCTGACAATGCGTTTCTAATGTCCCAATTTTGTACAATGGACCTCATTCACCAAACGTAAACAAACAACATTTTCTCTATATGTTCTATACAAATTACTCAATAGGTAAGGTTATCACGTGATACGTAATTTTTATTATTTTATCAATAATATGTGGCTAAATGTGTTTATTTACAATTGGTGAATGAGGCCCATTCTCTCTTTGAAACACTGTCAGAACACTAAAACAATATCGTGATGCTGGAGGTACTGCTTTAAAGTAAAAACTCCAAAAGGAAATAGTTTTTTCAAAAAATATTCTAGAACTTGGAATCACTATGATATAATAATAATAGTTAATTATAATAATAATAAAGCTTGTCTTTGAGTCCAAAGAGTAATGAGAAATGCAGTATTTCCAGTGGTTACGCAGCCCCAGCTGTCACCTACATATTCACACTTCATAAATGTACAATACAATTTAATATTAAATTCATTTTACTACAGTCGCCGAGGTCTCCCGAAACTGATATATGCATCTCTTTAAATACGCTCCTATTTACGTCCTTGACCTTTCCGTGAACCTTCCAACCTGAACTTGTGGCATACGGAAAAACACAGCCACAATAGTGTGCCCAGTTCGTAGACATAGCAATCTTCATTCACCTGCATAGACTCAGAATACAATACCACACCCCACCCCTTTCCAAGATTTTGCGATCTATGAGGCAGACGATGTTAAGGTCATCTGTTTCTATGGCCAACGTGCTGTTTTTTTAATGAGAAAAATAGTCCTTGTAATCACAACAAATTTCAATAAGGCTGTGTGCTATACTAAATTTGGGTAAAAAGGTCTAAAATTTCGATTTTCAGTTTTAACCTAATTTAAATAGCCCAAACATTTCTGGACTCAAAAGTATAATTTTCATGATTGGCAAATAATTACTTTTTTTTAAATATTTTTTTTGTAAGGTATACACATTAGTTTTATTTAAATTTTTCTCCTTTTTTTTCAATTTTCTCAAAATACTATTTTTATTCACTTTTTTTTACTACTTCTTCACTAATTCTGCATAGAATTCAATCAAACTTGTCCAGCTTATTGTTTATACCATGTACAACAACTTCTATAGAACATTTTTTAAGTTTGAATTAATATTTTGTCTTAATTGCAATAAAATACTTGAAAAAAAATATTTTTTTTTAGCAAGGTTAGAAAAAAAATTATATAAAAAAGTTTTTACCATATTCAGAAACTAATCTATAGAAAATGTTCTGGAATGATTGGTCTACACATTGTACATTTTTGTTTGACAATAGCTTAAATAGTTTTAAAGTCTTAGCGATTTAAAAACAATAAACAAAAATCAAATAAGGCCGTTGCCATGACAACCATTAATAAGAAAACATTTTTAAAAAATGATGAGGCTGCGGAAACCATGTAATTATACATTTGATAATGATTTAATTCAATAATTTGCAATTAGAATTAGCGCGGGTTCTATGAAGGTGCGTGGCCCACTGTGGCCGCATAGGTTGCAGTGACCTAAGACCGGCCGTGGGGCAGTGGATTTTAGTCAGCTGAAGTCTGGAGGATTGTGTGTGTGTTTCTATGGTGACGGTGGGAAAAGGTTTGCGATTGATTGTGAATGTCATTGTCGTCATTGGGTTTCAGTTAGGGGAGACGACTCCAGAACGTGCGACTGAAAGGTTGTATTCATTTTAGAGAGATAGATTTTGGTAAAAAAAAAAAAACCAAACTTAAGTCTATTGCATTTATTTCATTTTATATCGACTTATTTCTTTTGTTTATATTATGAATAAAGCTATATGCAGTATTGTTCACAAGGAAGATATATAATTTACTTAAACGTGACTCAGTTACTATGTGTGGTCAACCGTGACACCCGGTAATCGGTATAGTGTTGGGTACCTGAATGAAGGGACTTGCAGAAATCACGGGTGTGTTGTAAACAAGCAGAAGGAAAAACATCTAGTGAACTTGCTTCTATATAAATGTTGGCTCTCTACATACGTTGCTATTAAATTCTTTAAAATTAAAGGCACTTTAAAATTAAAGGCACTTTATATTTAAAGGCACTTTACAATGAAAGGCACTTTACAGTTAAAGGCACTTTACAATTAAAGGAACTTTTTTTTCACAGATATATTAATCCAATTACGATTTAATCTACCAGCAGTTTGGTGCTACAAGTCAGCGATCGGTAACAGCAAGGATATACTGATTGTTAATGCAGTGTAAATCGTCCAGTCCATTCGAAATCGAAGATAGGCTCTGCAGATTCATTATTATGTTTTCTTGGTAGACGTTTCAATGGTCTGAATGTGACCCGTGGGCCTAAAATTGGGGGCTAACGATGTAAACGTATATTGAATAATTGAAAGATTAACTGTACAAATACCTCCCCCCTCCCTGTGTCCACAAAAGATATTGGACCAGAACGCCTGTCGAGGTGGGGTGGTACTGTTACAGACTATTACAGACCTGCCACATGACCAGAAAAGTTTAATGGACGCTGTTAATGGACCACAATACAGCTGTTTCTTTCTAACGAAGCTGAACCCAGGCAGTTCCATAGATTGAATATTCGTTCGTTTATTTTATAATAATAATGAAGTATTAAAAAAAAATAAAACGCGCAAAGAATGATAAGTGTATTCAATCTGACTTTCATTGTAATTTGTAATTCTTTTTAAAATATTCATTGTAATAAATTACTATTAAATTCAGCCACCGCAAGTGTTTCAAAATTGTTTTTTTTTTCTTTTTTTTTTTTAAATTGCTAAGCATTGATGTTTTAAATAGTTATCTGTTGTTTGAAATTATTAAATACAAAAAAAGTAAAGGTCCCCTTTCAGACCTTGCAATTGCACATGATGTAAAGGTTACCTATTTCTGTGACAAAGGCAGGGGCGTAGCTAGAAATTTTCCATCATTTGGGGGCCCGGGGAACTGATCTCTTTGGGGGCACCTGCATTTTGCGTAATACTTAATTTTTAATAAAAAAAAAACCCCACTCATTTGAGGGCCCCCCTCAAGTGGGGGTCCTGGGGGATTTTCAAATTCTCCCCCCATCCTCCCCCTACCCTAGCTATGCCACTGGGCAAAGGTGTCATCTGGCCATCACCATTTTCCCCCTTTTTTTTTAAACCAGCCTTAATTTTACAAACTCACTCAGTCTGGTCAAAAGATGGTAAATAAGTCGGGTTCGGTCCCCTTATAAAATTGTTCACACTATTTCTCCCACACCCATTCTCGGATCAAGTTCAAATTTTAAACAATTTTTTCTTGTATTTCTCATACAATAGATAACGTCGTTAAAGAATTTATTTGATATAGGACGGTACGACCCTGACTGTGTTTTCTATATTTAAAACTACTAAACACGACAGCTGTAAACCCACTAAACAGACTCAACAGAATTATATAGGTCAGGTAGGCTCCAATCAGGATAGAAATGAATATATGGAAACGTTTAAAACAGAAGTATAGAGCTTTAAACAAAACATAGATCTAGAACAAAATAGAACAGTGAGATTCATAATAAATAAATATTCACATTTACTAGAGCAACACCTTTAGTAAAATCACTAAATTTAGAAAGCCTTCAGGACAGAAGACTCAAAAGTAAAGTAGCAATTGTACATAAAACACTGAACCATAATCTTCAAATTCGAAAAAAAAAATTTAATAAAATACTCAGAAAGACACAAAGAAAAAGGCACACGCCTCGTCCGATATGCTAGGACCATAGACCAAATTTGTACAAAAGCTCATTCTACCCTAGCGCTATTAGAGCATGGAATGGATTGCCTGAGCTAGCCAGGAAAACCAGTGACTTGGACGAATTTAAGTCATTGGTTGATATGCATGACTGAAAGCATGACGCGTAGGAAGTAATCATCTTCTTTTTTTTGAAGTAACTTCTGTATTGTATAAGATAATTTATAGTAGAGTCACTATTGCGGATTTGCGGAACAGTTTGCTGCTACTTTTTGTTTTCAATTTTTTTTGCTCCGTAATTGTTTGACCTAGGGAAATAAAAGTATCTAGGTATTGCCCATCCATTTTCCGATAAAAATAGACTCATTGTTTAGTTTTTTAACAAATATTTAAATTTTACATTCAAATCGACTGAGATATGGTCAGTCACAATTACGGAACAGGATTTTTTAAGAAGTCACAATTGCGGAAAACGGTAAAAATGTCAGAACAAAGCCTATATAAAGCACATATTTTATTAGTCTTTTATAATACTTGAACTTCTTTATCCTAACATTAATGTTATTTTTATTAAAACTAAAGACACACATTGTCACTATTAGATTCTTTACATTTTAACCTCACACTACCCTGATTTGCCTTACAAGTAAAAGGTTTTATTTACCACTATTCCTTACTTCCTTTTTTCTTATATTAATATTATAGGCTATATGTAGGCCTATTTGATATTGTGATTTGTCCTCTTTTTGCTGGATGTCTGTTAATCATAAATTCTATATTATATGTGATATCTCTAAATGTTTTTAAATGTATGTACAGTGGAACCTCGAGATACGAGCTGCTCAAGATACGAGTAATTTGAGATACGAGCAGCGTCGAGAGCGAAATTTCTGTTTGTTTTACGAGCGACAATTCGAGTCGAGCTTAATAGCTAAAACCTATCGACGATGTTCGTGTGAAATCGGATTTTTCCGTTTTCACTCGAAATAGGAAACATTATTGCCAGTGAGAAAATATTTATCATGATCAGCCACCACTTGGAGAAATACACCATATATTTAACAAACGCTCGTCTCGGTAGCGTGAGTGTTGTAGCTAGCGAGTTTAGTGATTTGAATCGGAATTATTCTTGTGCATCATGGATCCCATCATGGGTTGATCATGGGTTTTGATAATGCTGTTAATAGAGTGTTGTTTACGTAGCCTCAGTTCTGTGCAGTAGTCCTCCCTCCCCCTCCCTCGCTCCCTCCTCCTCACACGCACGCGGTTAGCCGCAGTGGTCAGCCACCTATATTCTGTACATTGACCATTACTTTGCGTACATTTGATTGATATCTTTTCTGCATTTCTCATTTCATGATGTATTTTTGTTTTTGTTTATGTGCACGTGTTGAAGGTGTATTTACTAATATCATAACATTTCTTTCTCAGCATTTAGGTAACTTTGGGAATTTAAATAGGGTTATAATCAATAAATCGGGTTTATTCTATTCTATATGGGAAAAACTCGTTTGAGATACGAGTAATTCGACTCAAGAGCTCGGGTCTGGAACGAATAAAGTTCGTATCCCGTGGTTCCACTGTATAGACCTACTTATACAAATTTAAATCCCGATAATCTAAATCACAATGTAAATATTAAGGTAAATGCGCAGGTGAAACAAATAACATCTATATAGTGTTCCACAATTTTGACTATCTTTATAAAGGTAAAGACTGGGTAAACACCTCCCGATTTGTTTGGAAATTAAATTCCTGGTAGATGGCTATGAAATGAAGTTTTTCCATATCAATTTAGAAACCGAAAATTAGGTGTATCATGTATATGATGGGTCATTATCATTTTTAAAAAACCTTAACCCTTGGCCCATTCAGTTCTC
This sequence comes from Biomphalaria straminea, assembly GCA_021533235.1. NCBI lineage: Eukaryota > Metazoa > Mollusca > Gastropoda > Planorbidae > Biomphalaria > Biomphalaria straminea. The sequence goes on along the minus strand of JADKLZ010000728.1, from coordinate 3,503,451 downwards.
CTGGTACGTGAAAAATAATGGACGATCTCACACCTGTCAACTTTAACCTGGAGTCTAAATTAATTTCTGCTGTGAAAGGAAAACCCTTATATTGGAAATGTAGACAAATGGATCATGCGCAGTACCGTTACAGTAGTTTAGCAGAAAATTTCAAAATAAAGTAGATTTTAAGTAATTTCGAGGAGCTGTTCCGCTAACATGCATGTTCCGCAATTGTGACTCTACTCTATACTTTTCAAAACGAAATTTCAAAATGAACGATGCAGATATTGTTGCCATAGTTGTAGACAATGGATCTGGAACAATCAAGGCCGGCTTTGCTGGGGATGATGCCCCAATATCAATTTCTTCTGTCGTGGGGAGACTAAGAAATCAGGTTTGTCTTAGCTTTGACCAAAATAAAATTCTTACAGGATTAAAGTAATTTATAGTAATAATAAACTCTATAGAGATTAGTAGTCAGTAGTGTAAGTGAGTTGTTCGCTTTCTGCGTGCGTCCAACGTGACAGAAGGTGTGTTTCATTACAAATAGGCTATAAATTGTTGTATTATTTCTTTGAGATAAAAAAAATTAAAATAATTTTTCTGTACAGATGTTGATGTTAATTTTCTTTTTTTTAAAAGGTCAATAGATTTAACAAAACTTTAAAAAAATACTTCTACACTATTTTATTCTCTATAACCAGCTGAATATCATTCATATTTGCTTTAAAAGCTACAACCGTACAAAACGAAATGATAACACTCTAAAAAAAATGTATTATTTCTTTTCATTGGACGTCTTTAAACTATAAGATAAGATAATATTTCAAAGATTTACAGTAAAAACAAAGTTATTGATTTGGAATGTCTAATGGGTACCTGACATTAGTTCGGGAAAAATAAAAGCGGTTGGTCGTTGTGCTGGCCACATGACACCCTCGTTAACCGTGGGCCACGAAATCAGATGACATTTACGTCATCTGCCCTATAGACCACAAGGTCTGAAAGGGGAACTTTGCTTTTTTTTTTACTTTCAATTGTCTGAGGGGGGGGATGTTCACGCGAAAGGAAATTCCCTTTCACTTTCAGTTTCGAAAACCAGACCAGTTCTCAAAAAACTGTTGTATTTTGGAATCCATTCACATGACATTATCATGAATTTTTTTTATTTCAAAACTTCATTCAGATCCGACAATTGTCGATTATAATAGGTCATCATTGCTTAACAGTTCACTTAACAAAAAAAAAAAAAGTTTTCAAAGCCAAAAACTTGCGCCTATGGTGGATCCATATTTGACTGTCTAAGCAACTAGATCTATTTGGTGTTAGTTTTATTGCAACTGTTCACGGCTTTCCTCCGTATCAAATAACGTTATTTCCCGACTCCAGCAGGATTAGCAGAAATTATTATTATCTAGTTTGTTGATTTTTCATGCAAAATTTTTTTTCTAAATCATTACATTTGTCACGTATATTATTATAGGCAAAAATCTTCCATGAAGAAGTATTACTATACAGTACCTAATGTAGTAAAACATCCAATAAAAAAGGTAGGCATACTATGTTTTGGAACAAAAACAAGGCCTACAGCGTTAGAGGCGGACGAGCCCGTTAGCTTTAAGTGGTACAGTAGGCTATATAAGGTCTACCCTTAGGCTCAGTGCCGCACATATGATACTCGCCCAGGGTCCGCGCTCTGCTAATGCCGCCTCTGGTTACAGTCTACTCAAAACATTTATACGTTGCTTTATAATGAATTGTTTGTTTATTGTGTGTATGTCTTAGCTGGTCAGGAGGCGCTTTGGGCCATTTTCAGCATAACATAATAATTTTACCAGTAGGCCAATGTTAGCTCTACTGTGTGGGTTCATCTGTGTCACCCCGACCTGCGGCCGAGGGGCTAGATTAGCCGTGATCAAAGGCAGCAAATTTAAACTAACTAACTAGACTAAATAAGCTAAAATAAAATAACAAATAAAATAAAACAACTAAAGTAAATGTATAAAGCAACTACAGATATATTTTATTTACAACAAGGGAAACAAATCAAGAATAAAACATACGCCTAAACAAAAATACCGAAATTCAAATAGACTAAATGACAAAAATACTGATATAACCCAATAAACAAAACTTATCTTCTTATCTTATATAATACAGACGTTACGTCAAAAAAGAGAAGATAATTACGTCCTACGCGTCATGCATTCAGTCAGGCATATTTACCAGTGAATTAAATTCTGCCAAGTCACCGGTTTTTCTGGCTACCTCATGCAAACCATTCCATGCTCTAATGGCACTAGGGAAAAAAGAGCATTTGTACAGATTTGTCCTAGCATATGGGACGGGGAATGTGCATTTATCTTTGTGTCTTTCTGGGTATTTTATTAAGTTTGTTTTTGTATTTGGAGATTATGGTTCAGTGTTTTGTGTATAATTGCTACTTTACTCTTAAGTCTTCTATCCTGAAGGCTTTCTAAATTTAGTGATTTTACTAAAGGTGTTACTCTAGTGAAATGTGAATATTCGTTTGTTATGAATCTCGCTGCTCTATTTTGTGTCTGTTCCAGTTTCCTTATGTTTTCCTGAGTTGAGGGGTCCCAAACAGAGGATGCATATTCTATTATTGGCCTAACCAAGGTTAAATAGCATTTTAGTTTTATGTTCTTATTTGATTTATAAAAATTTCTTTTAATAAACCCTAATGCTTTGTTTGATTTTTTATAGTTTCATCAATATGAGGATTCTATGACAGTTTTTCATTTATTATAACACCTAGGTATTTTGCGTTTTTAGTCTGTGTTACTGGGTTACCATGAATAAAATGAGCGGAATTCATATGTTTTAGTTTTGTTACTCTTAATAACTGACATTTTCCTGGGTGGAAAGACATGCTCCAATTTGTAATACTGTAATTCATCTAATTCTCTTTGTAAAATTTCTGTATCTTGTGTTGTTTTTGTTGTCCTATATATAATGCAATCATCTGCATTTGTTCCTGAACTAATGCAATTTGGTAAATCGTTATGTAAATTAGAAATAGTGGACCTAAGACTGTTCCTTGGGGTACACCTGAGTTTACTGTTATTGGTGTTGATTTAGAACCATCTATTATTACAGTTTGTTCTCTTCCTATCAGAAAATCTTTAATCCACTGATGCAATGGACCCTCAATACCAAAATATTTTAATTTTTTAAGAAAACTATGGTGGTGAACTTTGTCAAAAGCCTTGGAAAAATCTAGTAAGATAGCATCTATTTGTTCACTTTTATCTAAAACCTTTTGAAAAGTCATCAATTAGTCCTATTAGCTGTGTTTCACATGATCTATGTTTCCTAGAGCCATGTTGGTATTGAGTAAGGACATTATGTTTATCAAAGTGGTTTATGATGTTGCTACATATTATGTGTTCTAGGATTTTACATGTGTTGCTGGTAAGTGATACTGGTCTGTAGTTTCCTGGGTCAGATTTTTCTCCTTTTTTAAATAGAGGTGTGACATTAGCTTCTTTCCAGTCCATTGGTACTCTGCCCTGGTTAAGAGATGCCTGAAAAAGTATTTTGAACACAGGTGCTAGTTCTTTGAGTAATCTAGCTGGAATACCATCAGGTCCCGACGCTTTATTCGGCTTGATGCTGGCTAAAAGTTTTTGGACTAAACAACTAACTAACATAATCTAATCAACCACACTAAATCAAAACCCTAAACCTAAACTATAACTAACCACAAAAAATATGGGCAGACTTAATGGCAGGCACGGCTTACAGGCGAGAAGACGAGCTATTATTGAAGGCGAGGAATTATTGCTTCACTACATGGTCATTGACCAGCCACCAATAGCCCAATACCGAAAAAGAGAGAGGGGGAACTGACCGGAACCACCCTATTTATAGAGCCAGGTCATGCCTCAACAACTTGCCAGATAATGTTAACAAAATAAAAGCCAAAAAAAAATAAATAAATATAAACCGCCAGGTCACATATGTATTGTTAGTATTTATTTGTTCAATGCAGTATTTATCAGTTCGTGTCAGCATTTATCAGCTAATTGTGTGTATGTACTTTCAGTATTCGATGGCTGGCATGGGTCAGAAGGAATGTTACATTGGAGACGAGGCTCAGACCAAAAGATTCATTTTAAACCTGAACTGTCCCATCGAGCGTGGCATAGTGACCAACTGGGATGACATGGAGAATATCTGGCACCATACCTTTTACAACGAGCTGAGAGTAGCGCCTGAGGAGCATCCAGTGCTGTTGACTGAGACGCCATTAAATCCCAAACAAAACAGGTAATCCACGGTTGATAGGGGAACTTGCACTTACAGCTCGATAGCGAGCAGATAAGATGTAACAATTTTCACTTAGGCTTAGTGGGCCTTTGGTCGAATGATCTGATTCATAGATTTGATTATAAACAGTTATGCGAAAATTCATCAGGCGAAGTGGTTTGACCACGTAATCCTATAGTTGTCACTTATGAAACAGTATCCTTTTTATACTTATTTAGACTTAGGTCCTCCATCGCCGTTCGGCCCATTGGGCGGCAATCTGTCTCCATAAAGATCTGTCATTGGAAATGTCTGAAACCTCCTTCCATCTGGTGTCTACTGTTCTAAGGTCCTCCATGAAGGTGTAGTAATACAAGATCGTCCCTGTTTGCGTTTTCCTCGTACTCCATGTCATCGAAACTCTTGGTTTGCGTAGTTCATTTTCTCGTAGAACATGTCCTGCAAACTTCATGCGACGCTCTGTCACAATCTCACTAAGTGCTCTACTCCCAATTTGGCATAGGACTTCCTTATTTGAGACCCGATCTGTGTAACTGACTCCCTAAATCCGTCTCAGCTTTTTTTTTTTTGTTGAGCCACATTTAATCTTTTCACACTTTTGACACATTATTGTAGCTTTTATATAGCGCTACTTTCATGCTTATAGCATGCTCAGAGAGCTTTGGTCCAATCTCATTTGTGGACCAGTTTGGGGGAGGGGGTATCTAGGAGTTGGTTTCCCGTGCTGCCTTTGGGCGCTCAGTAAACACAACTCTGCCCGAGTCGGGTGTCGAACCTCGAGCCCCCTTCTAGGTAGCCAAGCTCAAGCCGCACTTGGCCTCTCGATCACATGACTTCCATTATCCACAACAAAAAAAGGTCTCAATTCGATGGGGTAGACCGTATTCCAGAAAGTCGCCTCCCCCTAACGACTTTTAAAAATAAGGAGCTGTGTGCTGCAAAGCGCTATAATGAGGGTCAACATTAGCGTTACAAAGACACGCTTGAAAGATCCCTCAAGGAGCTTGTGGAGGCGCGGTGGCTGAACAGTAAAGCTTGGCTTCTGAACCTGGGGTCCCGGGTTCGAATCCCGGTGAAGACTGGGATTCTTATTTCGGGATCCTTGGACAGCTCTGAGTCCATCCAGCTCTAATGTGTACCTGACATTGGCTGGGGAAAAGTAAAGGCGGTTGGTCGTTGTGCTGGCCATATGACTCCCTCGTTAACCGTAGGCTACAGAATCAGATGAGCTTTACTTCATCTGCCCTATAGACCACAAGGTCTGAAAGAGGAACTTTACCTTACTTTACAAGGAGCTTGAGATTGGCATTCACAGTTAGGAAATAATTGCTCACGATGGCTCCTAATAGCGTAAAGCCGTTGGTTTCGGAGTCTCAAGATTTGAGGCAAAGAAAAAGACCAAAACGAAAGAACTCAGAACTAACCAACTGATGAGAAAAGAAGCCGGCAGTAGACCTAACTTACTCAGGCCATGTATGTCTCCAGCGAGGAATGGACTTTTTAGCTATCTTCTAGGAAATGAGACCGCGACCATCTTAGACCACGAAAACAATAGACAAATGTTATAAATAAAAAGTATTATTTCCCTTTTTCACTTCCCAGCTTGCATCTCCTGGCTACCCCTGTTATCTCCCTTTGTCGTGTCTAGACGATTACACAAGATAGTGCGCACCATCTGCACCATTTGATGTGTGTGCATGGGAAAAAAATCAAAAGGGGATATATTGTATGCACTGTACTCTCTCCGTTTCTACATTACTGATATCGGCAAATTAGTTAATTTTCTTACTGTGATGCTGCTGCCTTGTAGTTAATTTGCTTACTGTGATGATACCTATCTGCCTTGTGTTAATTGAGGCCTGTCTGATTTCGAGAGATTACTCTACAAATGTCTGGGTTTCTTGTGCGGGTGTATTTCAGTGCGATTAGCTAACAAGATACAAATAAGCACAACTAGTTTTAAGAACTGAAGAAGCTAAGTCCCAAACCATTGAACAATTCATATGAAATTTTAATCGAACAAAAGTCTGTCAATAAATATGTCTTACCCTTCTAAAATCCAATCACCAACGTATTTTCTGTTTCTAAGAAGCCTCTAACCCAACAAAGTTATAGCGTCACTAGTCGCGTTTAAAATCCGTCTATTATGGTGCGTCTCTACATAAACTAATAATACTAACTAAGTGTCTAACATTACTTGTCACTATTGATTACTGCTTGTTTTCTTGGAGCTTATAGTGAGAACTGGCACCTGTGTTCAAAATACTTTTTCAGGCATTTCTTAACCAGGGCAGAGTACCAAGGGACTGGAAAGAAGCTAATGTCACACCTCTATTTAAAAAAGGAGAAAAATCTGACCCAGGAAACTACAGACCAGTATCACTTACCAGCATCACATGTAAAATCCTAGAACACATAATATGTAGCAACATCATAAACCACTTAGATAAACATAATGTCCTTACTCCATACCAATATGGCTTTAGGAAACATAGATCATGTGAAACACAGCTAATAGGACTAATTGATGACTTTTCAAAAGGTTTAGATAATAGTGAAGAAATAGATGCTATCTTACTAGACTTTTCCAAAGCTTTTGACAAAGTTCACCACCATAGTTTGCTTAAAAAATTAAAATATTTTGGTATTGAGGGTCCATTGCATCAGTGGATTAAAGATTTTCTGATAGGAAGAGAACAAACTGTAATAATAGATGGTTCTAAATCAACACCAATAACAGTAAACTCAGGTGTACCCCAAGGAACAGTCTTAGGTCCACTACTATTTCTAATTTACATAAACGATTTACCATATTGCATTAGTTCAGGAACAAAAGTTAGATTATTTGCAGATGATTGCATAATATATAGGACAATAAAAACAACACAAGATACAGAAATTTTACAAAGAGAATTAGATGAATTACAGAAATGGGAATCAAATTGGAGCATGTCTTTCCACCCAGAAAAATGTCAGTTATTAAGAGTAACAAAAAAACTAAAACAAATTAATTCCACTTATCTTATTCATGGTAAACCAGTAACACAGACTAAAAACGCAAAATACCTAGGTGTTATAATAAATGAAAAACTGTCATGGAATCCCCATATTGATGAAACTATAAAAAAATCAAACAAAGCATTAGGGTTTATTAAAAGAAATTTCTATAAATCAAATAAGAACATAAAACTAAAATGCTATTTAACCTTGGTTATGCCAATAATAGAATATGCATCCTCTGTTTGGGACTCCTCAACTCAAGAAAACATTAAGAAACTAGAACAGACATAAAATAGAGCAGTGAGATTCATAACAAACGAATATTCACATTTCACTAGAGTAACACCTTTAGTAAAATCACTAAATTTAGAAAGCCTTCAGGATAGAAGACTTAAGAGTAAAGTAGCAATTATACACAAAACACTGAACCATAATCTCCAAATACAAAAACAAAACTTAATAAAATACTCAGAAAGACACAAAGATAAAGGCACATTCCTCGTCCTATATGCTAGGACAAATCTGTACAAATGCTCTTTCTTCCCTAGTGCCATTAGAGCATGGAATGGTTTGCCTGAGCTAGCCAGGAAAACCAGTGACTTGGCAGAATTTAAGTCACTGGTAAATATGCATGACTGAATGCATGACGCGTAGGACGTAATCATTTTCTTTTTTGAAGTAACGTCTGTATTATATAAGATAAGATAAGATGTTTATAAAGCTTTCCAATATACATGTCACAACCACACAGCAAGCTATAGGAAGTATGAAGAATCCACCATAGTTTCATTTAAGTTTTGTTTATGAATAAAAATACATTTTGTAAACCCCGCAACTCTCTATACTCCTCACAGCTGCCATTCGTATGTAAACACCTGTACAAACCGCGGACGATATGTTCGAAAATACGGGCATGCTTTGCACAAATCCTATCTAAATTAAGATACCAATAAACTAATGTCTAACACTCCACTTGGTGCGGTGGGCATAAATGACTTGTACGATTTCCACCACAAACTGTCTAAATACACAATTTGAGGTACAGTGGAAGGAGCACGAAGAAAATGTCATCTGGAGAAAAACTGTCTGAACAATATAAAAGAATGGACCGGCCTTTCTCTTGATATCCTGCTAAGAAAAGTTGCTGATAGAAAAAAAATGGAGGGAATTGGTTAAGCGATCTGTCACAGCTAGAACGAAAGCCAATGGACAGATGGTGATGACAGCTATGTGCTATATCCATATATATATTTCTCTTCAACGCTCAAGAGCCTGGACACCACGTAATGGAAAGATCAATCTTTTATTTTGGCAAGTCAGGCGGAGTAGAGTTACCCATGTAATTTTAGAGGCGAAAAAAAATAAAGGGGAAGAGAACAAGTATTCACTCGTCACTAAATACCAGGGCCGAACTTAACCATTGTGACTAGGTAGTCGTGGAAAGAGAAAAGTAATCTACTCTGTATTTACCCATCACTAAATAGCATTGTGGGGCCCTATGGGAAACGGATTTTGAGGGGCCCAGTTTGGGTAGGGATACGGACAATAAGTGAAAATTAAGAGGTTTTTGTTTTTTATCGCGCGTACGATTAGCGTCTGCCATATTGAATGACACCTCAAAATGACAATTTTGTTTATATTTTATAGTAAATATAGGAGATTTGTATACGGTAAGTTTTAAAGTATTTTAATAATTTCCAGAGAGATTTCCAAGACTTTTTCGTATATTTTGCAATTTTGGGAGATTTCCAGGAGATCCTGGTAAATCAACAAGAGGCCGTGGAAAATGGATAATAAGTTATAAAATGGTTTAATTTAATAATTTATACACCTAGAATTAGCGCGGGTGCTATGAGAGTGCGGAGCCCACTGCGGTCGCATTAGTAGGCCTATCAGTGGTTTAAGCCAGCCCTGCAAAAATAGCGGCGTATGCTACGCCGCCGGTCATCTAGTATTGAATATAAACGAGTTTGCTTAATTCTTCTTATATTTATGTTTTGAACAGAGACAAAATGACACAGATAATGTTCGAAACATTCTCAACACCAGCTCTGTATGTCGCCATTCAGGCCGTGTTGTCACTCTTCTCTTCGGGGACAGACACTGGTATTATTACTTATCAATGATATATAATTTTGATATGAGAAAAAAATATTCAAATGTTAAGTCATTTCTGAAATTATAATTAAATTCCAAAATTTCAGAAGACATTTAGATCTATCTAGACATAAACTTTTTCTCTAAATGTAGGTACAGTCCTTGATTCTGGAGATGGTGTCACCCACACAGTACCTATATATGAAGGCTATGCTCTGCCCCATGCAATCTCCAGACTGGATCTCGCGGGACGAGATCTCACCGAATACATATGCAATAAGCTGTTCCATTAGACATAAATAAATATAGACTGGCCAATAAGAGTTTCATGAAACGAAAATTTGTGAATTGCAATTGTGTGTACTTTATTTATGTCTATGAGTTTTGTTTAATCTCTAAGACTGAAGATCATAAATTTTTTTAATTTTTCATAATTCGGAAATCCGAATACAATAGATATACATGTTTTCAAGTTACATAAAGTTACTTCCTGTTTCCAGTCTATATCTATTTATGGCTATGGCTGCTACTAAAAAAGAGTCGATTTCTGATACAGTGTAGTAAGGTACATTTCAGACCTTCAGATATATGAGAGCTGATGATGTAAAGCTCATCTGTTTCTATGGCCGACGGTTAACGAGAGTGTCCTGTGGTCAGCACAACGACCAACAGTCTTTACTTTCGCAACGTACTCTAGATATCCATTAGAGTTGCGGCGTTCTACAGGACCTCATTCACCAATCGTAAATAAATACATTTAGCCACGTCATAATATTGATAAAACAATGAAAAATACGTATCACGTAACAGCCTTTATGGATTACATAATTTGCATAGAAGATATATAGATTCAAAATCCCACCATTTTTTTCACAAAGGCAGTTATAATAGAAATATTGAGAACACAAGCCAAGAGATAAAGTATAACCTATGTCAGCTCATTTCATTGCATACATTTATTAAAGTTGCTTTTTTAATAGAAAAACATCAACTTAAACAAGCTATGTATAGAGAATAAAAAGGTCTACTTTAATACTTATATTTTCAACAGAGAAAAAATGACACAAATAATGTTTGAAACATTCAACACACCAGCAATGTATGTCTCCATTCAGGCCGTGTTATCACTCTATTCTTCTGGAAGAATCACAGGTTTGTTTCGCTTAAAACTACTACTTAATATTTTTATAATAGTATAGATTGAAACAGAAGAAACCGCATGCTATTTCAAAAGAAATTAAAACATGTGTTTTTAAAAACCCAGGTATCGTCCTTGATTCTGGAGACGGTGTGTCACACACAGTACCTGTATATGAAGCCTATGCTCTTCCCCATGCAATCTCCAGACTGGATCTCGCGGGACGAGATCTCACTGAATACATGATGAGGATTCTTACAGAAAGAGGCTACTATTTCACTACCACTTCGGAAAGAGAGATCGTGCGTGACCTCAAAGAGAAACTTTCGTATGTTGTCCTGGACTTTGAAATGGAGATGAATACGGCATCGACGTCATCGTCTTTGGAAAAGAGCTATGAGCTTCCAGATGGACAGATCATCACCATTGGAAACGAGAGGTTCCGGTGTCCAGAAGCACTCTATCAGCCCAACATTCTTGGCATATGGAAACCAGGCATTCACGAAATGACCTACAATTCCATCAACAAATGTGATGAAGACATCAGAAGGGATCTCTATGCAAACATAGTTATGTCAGGGGGAAGCACCATGTTCCCTGGAATAGCCGACAGAATGCAGAAAGAGCTAACAAGTTTAGTACCATGCTTTATGAAAATGAAAGTGATTGCTCCCCCTGAGAGGAAATACTCTGTCTGGAATGGTGGATCCATCTTAGCCTCGCTTTCAACTTTCCAGCATATGTGGATTTCCAAACAAGAGTATGACGAGTCAGGTCCGTCAATAGTACACAGAAAATGTTTTTAACACATGATTTTATTATAATTTTAAAAAAGAAAAGAAAATAAATATCTAGACACGATATCTTGATATGGTTTTTGATTGGTGGTGTTACGATGAGATTGTGCTGATCAGACAATGCGTTTCTAATTTCCAATATTGTACAATTCTCTCTTTGAAGCACTGTTATAATTTTTTTTTTCAAATAAATACAAAACATTTATTCTAGAACTTGGAATCACTATAATATATATATATATATAATATATATAAAAGATTCTAATAATTTCCGGATATTTCCATTGTAGGCAATTACATACTAGCGTTTTTTTTATCGCAACTAGGATTGGCGTTTTCCATATTAAATGACAATTTTTGACTATATATTTCCGGGAGATTTTTTTTTTAGTTTTCAAAATATTTTTATAATTTCCGGAGATTTCCGGGACTTTTTTCGTATAGTTTGCAATTTCATGAGATTTCCAGGACCTCCTATTTAATAGATAGGAGGCAGCGGGAAATATGTTATAAATTTATACACCTAAAATTAGCGCGGGTACTATAAAAGTGTGGGGCCCACCAGAGGCGTCACTAGGCAGGTGCGGGGGGTGCGGTCCGCACCGGGTGACACCCGATAGGGGGTGACACCCAAGTGTAAAAAAGGCACTTTAAAAAATAATTAAAAAATACCAACTTTAAAATGTGACAGAAGCAAAATCATAAAGCTTAGAAATTGTTGAATAAAAATATTCTAAATGGGAAAACATCAATAGCTACATTTTCTTCTTCGATAAATAGTGGACATGTCCACAACGAGAAACTCGAGAGAAGACTGAAGAACATTTATCAGGCTTTCAAATTAGGAACATTTTGGGAGCAGGACTTTAGCTTCCAAAAATTGACAAGGACGTCATTGCTATGATTGACGTTTAGATGGGAAAACAGAGGAACATCTTGTATTATAGATTGCTTACTATCGCATTGTTTCTAGAAAAGAAAAAGTTGGTATATGGTGGCGAACTGAAGAAGACATTTCATTGAATAATGAATTTTTTTTCTCGGGATTGTGGAAACGTTATCCAAATATAAGCCAGTGCTGAAATAATAACTTATACGATCGCAAGTCAGCGATGAAAAAAAAAGTTACTTTCCAAGCTTGTACCAAAAATATATATATATATGTTTTAGCAAACCACTTAAGGGATATACATATCAGAGATGAGAGACATAAAAGCTGCAAGGTACTCTGGTATCTTGTATTACAGCACACCTAACATAGATCTCTGAAGTTGTTAGATATATTAACAGTAGCAATGGTAATGTTGAAATGACAGAAATGTAGGATATTCCTTCTTAATGTGGGCCAAATCTGGTGTATCAGTTCTGATAATTTAAAACGACTGAAAAAAGATGGGCTTAACATATCGATATGATGAGCTCAGGGACATGGAAATGCAGCTACAATGTCAAGGATTCATGAAGAAGTGCAGGCAGTAATAAATGAAGAACAGAAAAGAAACTTGAATGAATGTGTACTCCGTTTACATAAGTCCAAATTCTAAATCGGAAAATAATTTCTAATTATACTTTCTTGGTTCTCTAGAAAAAGGGTTTTCTTTCTTTGCCACTAATACTAATAGATAGGATAATATAATTAATGAAGCGTGTCATATGAAGAAATCGCTGGTGTGCTCATGGTGTTGCTGTTAGACCCATGAAAGAACGATTTTATGAAAGTGTGACGGCGAAAATTTTTGCCGTCTCTCTGAAAATACAAACACTAGAGGCGCAGCACAAATATGATTGCCAGCTGTCTGTGAATACACGCATAACTTTCATTTCTTGACTTTCTTATTGGCAGATGTACTCAAAAAAATAAACTGAACCCACAAGTACCTTCAAATTAAAGTGTTAATTATTTTCAAAGTGGTGGCTAAGCTCGAGCACTTAAACATTTACTCTACGAAATATGTGAAAAGTTAGCTCAAAATGTTATTAAAATAACTTTTCTCAAATCAAACTAGCATGTTAATGAAAAAGAAAAATACGTTTTAACAATATGAAAATATCAGGAAAGTATTCTTAAGATTTACTATTCAATAGAGAGCAAGAAGTTAATACTGAATACTCTTTTATATTGTGCCTGACGACAAGATATGTAAACAGAAATACTAAAACTAGAATACTAGAATGCAGCAAAGTTTTGAAAGACGACAACGAATCTCTACCAGCCTTTGAATTAAACCTTTAACTGTTTCTTGCCAAATGCATGTTTACAAGGCGTCATGTGAAAAAAGCTTTGTAAAACTTAATTTAACTAACAACGTTCTCTGATTAAAACATTAACAAACAACGTTCTCTCATTAAAACATCAACTACCAACATTCTCTCATTAAAACATACACTAATAACGTTCTCTCATTAAAACATCAACTAACAACCTTCTCTTATTAAAACATTAACTAACAACGTTTTCTCATTAAAACATCAACTAACAACGTTCTCTCATTAAAAATCAACTAACAACGTTCTCTCATTAAAACATCTACTAATAACGTTCTCTCATTAAAACATCAACTAACAACTTTCTCTCATTAAAACATCAACTAACAACGTTCTCTCATTCAAACATTAACTAATATCGGTCTCTTATTAAACATCAACTAACAACTTTCTCTCATTAAAACATTAAATAACAACTATTTTTTAAAATCAAATCAAGCAATTCTGTCCATTGAAAACGAAGTGCAAGATATATTGAGTTTATAAGTTTTCTAATTTGAAATCCTGAAAAGGAAATTTATATATTTATTTTCTAAAGTTATTGTAAACCTTTATATGTTAAAAAAAAATTCTTTAACAATTTTTGTACCTATCAATATACTTTTCATTAAGTTGCATTTTTCATTAGTTGTCCTCATGAAACTACCACTATATTTGATTATAATGTTCAAAAGTTTCCATTAAGAGCTGTTTAATGTTTACTTAGGAAAGCATGTTCAGTTGGTTTTTAATTTCTTTCTATTTAAAAAATCGTAGATGTTAATGTATATAATGAAAAACGATAATATGTAAGAGAAAAAAACATAATCGATACTCATTTAAACTTTGCGTAGCAGCAATTAACGAACTGTATTATTGCGCAAAAAACAACAACTGAACAACGATAGTTTTTTATTTGAAGAATAAGTGGAACGCTGGGGGGTGACACCCACCCTAGTGACGCCTCTTGGGCCCACTACAGTTGCATAGTTACTGTGGGCTAAGGTCGGACCTACAAAATAGCGGCTTATGCTACCCGCCGGTCGACTAGTAATTATAGGCCTAATAATAAGGCTTTCTTCGAGTCTGAAGATAAATGAATAAAGCAGTAGGCTATTTCCCGTGGCTACGCAGCCCCAGCTGTGACCTAGATATACACACTTCATAAATGTATAATTTAATTTAAATACCTTTTACTACAGTCGTTGAGGTCTCCCGAAACTGATAATGCATCTCTCTAAATACTCTCCAACTTGCGCCCTGAACATTTTCTTGAAGACTCCATGCCATTCTTAATGCTTATGGAAATTCCGTTATCATTTTAAATAACAACATACAGCCATGACCTTGCAATGAAAAATCTGTTCTAGTACCGGTATCAATGTTAAAAAAAAAACAGTGAAAGAATAAGCAAGTTATTGGCATTGTAGAACCCTAATGCGAAACGGATTTCGCGGGACCAAGTTTGGAGTGATACAGCTAATAAGTGAAAATCAAGAATTTGTATTAGAACTAAATTCGTCTTTGCATTTGATTCATTCTTTACTACGTACAGAATTACTTCTTTATAATTTGTCATATTTTTGTGTAAAGTTGTTCACAGTGAAATCTTTTGGTTTCCACCTCTCTTTACGAGTGTTCAATATAGATCAGTGCAGGAAGTAACACACCATCTGAGGACCCGACAGAAAGACACAACTACAATTGTAACAAGAGTGTGCCTGTGGAGATTGTGCTCGTATAGAGTATAGACTAGTCATAGACATACATAGTATAGAGCCTTGTAGAAATCACTAGATAGAACCTTGGTTGTTAGATTTGAGAATTCTATGTTTATTTACTATTATTTATTATGATTTCATTGGCTGACTAGGTAAAGTGGAGTGACGACCCTTGAGTTTTATCATTGTTGTCAGTGGACCAGAGTTTGGGGATTGACTAGTATAAGTACGATATAAGGCAGTTTTATAGTTGATGTATATATTTGGAGCTTTTGTTGTCTACGGTTATACTTATTTCTATTGCTTTTATTAAATACTTCTTATTTCTAAAGCATCCCTGGTGTTTCTTGAAGTCTGCCACCCCCACCACCCGATGACAGAATTTTAGTTTCCCCTTTCAGACCTTGCGACCTATGGAGCAGATGATGTTAAGGTCATCTGTTTCCATAGCCAACGGTTAACGAGCAGGGTGTTGTATGGACAGCACAACGACCAACCGTCTTTACTTTCCCTAAATAGTCAGGTACTCATTTAGAGTTGGGTGGACTAAGGGGTGCGCTAGAAATTCAAATTCGCAGTCTTCACCCACATTTGAACCCAGGACCCCAGGTTTGGAAGCCAAGCGCTTAACTACTCAGCCACCGCGCCCCATAGATGACAGAAGTGGTTATTATAAAAGACAAACAAGACCAATATCATTCTGAAGTCTAAAACCACAAAAAAAAAAAAAATAATAATAAAAAAAACACTTCCAGCCAAGAATTGTAAAACTTTTTATTTACAATGATTACATAGCATACTACTTTAACACTAGGTCAACTGTTGTTGTTTTTTTTTAAAATGTTTTAGTCAAATAAAAAATTCAAACAAAAGTCACAAAAAAAAAAAAAGGATACAGACACAAAATACAAACTTATTTAGAATCATTCTTTATTACAGAAAGTATAAAAATGCTGGATATTTATAGAGTTATACCCTGATTATGACAAAAAAAAAATTATCAATAAAATTTTGGAAAGAAAGAAATTGTGTGTAAATGCAAAGAAAAGAAGACCTATCTAATGTGACAAAATAAAATATTAATATAAGACTATAGTAGATACTTTAATATGTATAAATATTTTTTGTGTACCATATATGTAGTTGTAAACAAATATATTGATTGTACAATAATTGAACGTAAAAGGTGACATAACAAAATCACATACACTGCTGTTTCAACTCAAGTTCTGCATGTATGAGCATTATTGCATGTGGAAAACTGAAAAGTTTTTTTTCTTACATAAATGTCTTGGCAAGTTTTCCTTGTTTACTTCATTGTGTTGAACCAAGACCATTATGCCATAGTAAGCCTGAACACTGACCTATCGATCTCCACATCACTGGTCAGTTTTCAGGCTTATTATGACCACTGGTAGCAGTTGAACACATATAAAGACAAATTTCAGTATCACTTAAACAATAATAAAATGTGCATTACTTACTGGAGAAATTAAAAAAAAACAACAGGTTTATAAGTTTATTTCATCCATAATTAATCCATTCTAGTTCTTACTTATAAAAAGAAACACAGAGTTACTATTTGTGTTAAAATTGAGTAGTCATATGCATTGTTTCTTGTTGGTAAAAGTACATTTAAAACACTTATTATTATTTCCTAAGATAAGCTTTTATCTAGAAGGAGAAAATATCTTGTTATCATTGGAAAGATTTAAGCTTACGTTTAAGGAATAAAGAAAGCAATCACTATTTATATACTCTTCTATCAGGCAACACAAAAAACACACACCATCATTCTTACTGCCAAACACAATGCCCCCATACAGTAATTGAATATTTTATTGATTGGATAAAAGTGTATAATGGTTAGATTTCTTTCAAGAACTTATCCGAGTACTTAGTGTTACATAACCAACAAAATTGAATTGATATTATTCAATATCATGACAAGTGCACTGATTTCAGTCATTTAACTCACACACATGAAGTTTTCAGTCAATTCAACTATGTAATGAGCTATATTAATTCAGTCATTCAACTGTGTAATAAGCTATATTGATTCAGTCATACAACTATGTAATGAACTATACTGATTCAGTCATACAACTATGTAATGAGCTATATTGATTCAGTCATACAACTTTGTAATGAGCTATATTGATTCAGTCATACAACTATGTAATGAGCTATATTGATTCAGTCATACAACTTTGTAATGAGCTATATTGATTCAGTCATTTGACTCACAAACAAGGTGAGGTGATTCAAATAAAAAAAAAAGGTTAGTATTTTAGTGAAACAGCTATTTATTTAATGCATGCCTTGGGCAATATTTTATTAATACATTATAAGACTAAACTACTTACATCATAGCATGCTTTCAGTCAAGTATCTACAAAGTTAAACATTGGATAACAAACTTCTGCTATAAGCAGTTGTCAATTACGACAATCTCAGAAAATAACTGTAACCTAGTTTTCATGAAATGAGAAATGCAATACATATTAAGATTTAAAGTGAAAGGAAGCAGTTACAAGATTTCACTTTTACTAAATTGTCCTTACCAAGAGATTAAATTTGAATGGCCTGGCTATAAATTTCGAGAATTTTTAACCAAGAAAGCCATCAACAGTTTAAAATGTACAACTCTATGTAATAGAAGATGTTTTAATTACTACAAATAAACAATTTAAAGAAAAAAAAAAACTGCAATTACATTATAGTATTTAAAGTTTACTGTCTGTTACCATAGTTACCCCATTCACATACAAGCACAAAGTTTTTAGCCTCAGGCTCTGGTACAATAAAAAGTAGCAATTTTTATATCACAAAGTAGGAACAAAACAAACTTTCGATGCACTTTATATTCTGAGAGTCTGAGAAAGAGATTTCAATCAGTAACTATTAAGTACTTTTGGGGTCTAAATCAATGCTATTGATGCTTCACAAAATGTTTAAAATGTCTTTCACGCCAGAAGTTGCTTTTGAAAAGCTTGACACAAATCTGCCATTTATACTTTTTAATGTACACAATCTCTTTATCAAAAAATTCCTCATAGTGATAAACAAAAAAATAATTAGGTTTGATTTTATAATTTAAAAAAAAATCTTTGTCAAGATTGGGCTTAATTCAGGAAGAACATCTGTAGTGCACAGGTAACTGGGAAGACTTGTCCCATTAGAGCTAAAACTAAACTAACTCTTTTAGTTGTGTAATTGATTGAAATAACATAATGATTATATATATAAGTTAATAGGTATAAGAAAAGGAATCGGTTTAAATGTAATGAGTGATTTCTTGACAATGTTGTGATAGGAGCGATTGGAACACAGAGTACCAACAAAAAGGCATGCCAACTAAATGTTAATTTTAAAAACATGGTAAAACATTCTAGGTTTCTTGTTCTGAGGGAATTCAAACCATTGTTATATTTTAAGGCAGAGTGATTACCCTTGTCAGTTCTAGCTCGTATGTCTGATAGGTCAGTGGGGGCTTCAAACTACTGGCACATGACACACATTCATTTGAGCTGCGAGTCTGTCGCAAGAGTAGATAAAATATGTGCTTCAGAAACTTCCACTTCTGGTGAGCTCGACACCAAAAGCATGCAGAAACAAATCACCATACTGTTACTAAAACAACACCAAGCTGTAATAACTACAGTATCAGTAGAATGAAAGTACTGAAGTGACATAAATACACACAAATCACACATGAATAAAATCACTAATAAACAACATTGTATATCAACAAAATCAAAACAATCAAAAATGGACATTTACATTAGTTACCAGGGAAAAAAAAAGACAACTGGCAGAAAGCTTGCCCGATTGTCATTAAAACAAAAAAAAATTAAAAAACAAGAAAATATGAGTCAATAAAAATGACATTCTATTACAGACTATATCAAAATACATTTAAATATTGTTCTTAGTCCTATATATGCAACATAATGAAACAACATTTGTATGATGTCGAGACTTAGCAAATAGTGCATTGAAATCAACTTGCATTTTCAATTTTTTGAATTTCTTCTCAAGAACACAAATATACATGCAGAGAACTGAAATATCCTTTTGCACCATACCTCAATTCCCAATGTCATTCTAAAAAAAAAATTTTGGAACTGTTTTAAAGTTGTTTCTATTGGTTCAGTCATGACTCTAGTAGTCCAGCTCTTGACATTATTCATCTTGAGTAGATGACAATCTGATCACACAGTACAAACTTTTATTTACGGAAACCCAAAGACAAGTGAAGTCTTAGAATGGCCAGAACAATGACCAAAGATTTTGTAACTTAGCCCCAAAACAGATGATCACTTGTTAATCATATTAAATAATATGTGACAAGCCTCCCTACCCCGCCCCCTCCATCACCACTTCTACTGATACTAGCACCACATCCAAGGAAGCTCTTGTTTCTCAGAATACATAGATCTATTTATAAAACCAACTTTCCTATATTGAAATAAAAACATGGATGGGAAGAATATCCACTAAGTTAAAACTTTAATATGAAGAAAGAGGAAGAAGAAAAAAAGGAATTTGTAGTTCAAATGTTTGGGATGAACCAGAGGAACAGAACAAAAGAATTTGGCTTAAGAAAAAACGTGAGCTTAACTAGAGAGGAGAAGATGTAACAACTTAAAAGGATGGAGAAAGTGTGAGCTTAGCTAGAGAGGAGAAGATGTGAAAACTTAAAGAGATGGAGATGGCGGGAGCTTAAATTAATGAAGGAGGTATGTGCTAAACATCTAAAGCTTAACTTTAAACTCTCAAATGAAACAAACTGATTCATGGTTCACCTTTTCTGTCTGAAGACAAAGTTGTTTATTTACGGTAAAAACTGGTCATACTGTGACCATAACATATTTTATTTTTCTATTCAATAAACGATTCAAACAAACTGTAAAAATAGGCTGTTTCAGAATTAATATATCACTACATTTCAGAAAACTTTTCATATTTGTTGCCCTCTTAAATTTTCTTTGACTGGCATGACATGATAATGAAAAGTTTTTTTGTTTTCTTTTATTATAAAGACTCTGCATAGTTTTAACCCTTTCAAGAGGACATTAGCTAAAGTTGCTTATAACAGAGAAATCAATGTCTAGTACTGAGTATTAGTCTCAAAACCTGTCTAGTGTTAGAGTGAGAAACTTATCTTTGAAACAATAAATGGAGTTTACTTGAAGATAAAATAAATGGTGACCACTTATCTCAATACCAAATTTTTTTTGTCACCTCCATTTTATTTAAAACACGAAACATGACCATCGATTGAATTACAATCAACAAAAATATATTTTGTATTTGTATCTATTTCTCTTTACATTAGTGTACTCTAGCCTTTTCACAGTGTGCCTAAAAGTAAAGTGTCCCCTTCAGACCTTGCGATCTATGGGGCAGATGATGTTAAGGTCATCTGCTTCTTTGGCCAACGGTTAACGAGCAGGGTGTTATGTGGCCAGCACAACGACCAACCGCCTTTACTTTCCCCACCTAAGGTCAGGTATCAATTAGAGTTGGGTGGACTCAGGACAGTGTGGACTACCAGATAGTTTTTTTTTCCCCAGAAGATCACACAATTATATGTATACAACATGAGAAAATGTTGATAATTAATGATGATTAACCAGACGCTGAAAATAATGTGAATTTTACATTTTGATATTATGCAAAGTTCTTGACCACCAACTAGCCATGAACAAAAACACATTCCGACAACAGGCATCTACTCTGTCACTCACAGAACTAAAAGAAAGAATTATTTGTGAGACAAATCTGTTTGAATGAATTTCTTGAAACAGAAGAGTATAAGTGTGTGAAACACTTGAGCAAGAGAGTATATCTATCAAAGGGTATCCAAACAAACAATTTTCAGGAAATAATCTTTTTCCTCTCATCCAGAGCATCATTTGTATGCCCCAAAGGGAAATAAAAAACTTATGCTCAGACTTGAACTAACTGTAACAATTACGGTCGACCAAATTTCCCAATGAAAACAGCTTATCAAACTGGATACTAGTCCATGAATAAATAAATAGTATATTAAAAAATGCTTTTCTCTAGACACCATTGCAAGATGGGCTTACAAACTATAGAGACAAAGGCGAGTTATGTATTTTACAATTTTGAACAATGTAAAAATGTTAGTATTGGTTGACAGAAATGAAGTCAAGGATAAAATAAATTTTACATGACAATCATTTCTCTAGGCAACATAAGTCGATGAAAGCAAATAAATAATTCCAAAATTAGTGAGCCATTACTAACAACATTCTGTACAATCAACAAATGATCATATCCATGAATCAATCATTATTACCATGACAAAGGACCAATCACAATAGTTTTTACAATGGGCTATTCCTTTGTAAAGAAATTTGTAAAAAGTTAATAAGTATTACTGGTATTATTAATATAACAAAAAGGTTTCATGATAGCTGAATATAATGTATTGGTGGCAAAAACAAAAATTTAAAAAAAATACAGATTATAAATATATGTTGTATTGGTGGCAAAAACAAAAATTAAAAAAAAAAATACAGATTATAAATATGTTTCTATATATTTATTTATATGTCATGACAGAGCAAGCTAAGTAAATATAATTTGAGCTCTGTTTTTATGTTAAAAATCACATAATAATATGCTTGAACCAGTAGTTATTCGGGTTCTGTAAATGGTAACTAATTTTTACACAATTTTTCAATGTACTTTTTTTTTAATTCATGATAGAGTTAACTTAATACTTATCATCTTGCTAACTTATGAACGTTACAAATCACATCATAGTTATAAGCTTAGTAGTGATTCTGGTTCTATAAATGGTAAGTAATTTTTACATAATTCTTACAAACTAAATAAAACAGTGACTTAACCGACATTGTGATACATTGTTTTATTCTGTCAGAATTAAGTCCAAACTGGCCCTAGAGACACAAACTGGAAGGATCCCTCAATAGGAACTAAACTATAAAAATGCTGAGTTTACAGAAACAGTAGCTATCAGTTCCTCTAATTCCCCTATAAGACCTTGCAATCAGTCAATCTATAGGGCAGAGGATAAGGTCATCTGTTTCTTATCTTATCTTATATAATAGAGACGTTACTTCAAAAAAGAAGATGATTACGTCCTACGCCTCATGCATTCAGTCATGCATATTTACCAGTGACTTAAATTCTGCCAAGTCACTGGTTTTCCTGGCTGGCTCAGGTTTCTTTGGAATATGCTTCATGAGCAGGGTGTCATGTGGCCAGCAAAGATCAACATTAAATAAGAGAATCAGTAAAACTAGTTGTTATTCTTTAGGGCCAGAAAATCGGATGATGTTTGCGCACCCACAAATAAACTTGTCATGGATCATTGGTTTGGGTTAGGGTTGAACTGAGCTATTCTAATTTTACAAGAACTGTTTCTTTCTCACAAAAGCTTAAGACAAAAAAAAAAGTGTGTCTATATTTACTACTTATTAACTCTTTCTCTCCGTAATTATTTACCACATTCTAGTGGAATCAACGTTAGTATTGTCTGTTCGGAGAGAAAGAGTTAAGAATATATCCAATACAGTATTTCTAAAATTAACATGTTTAGGATAACAAATGAGAATTGGCCTAACAAAAGTCCAAGAAAAAAAAACAAACCAAAAATAGTTTTTGATGATTTAAAAAAAAAAATCTGCCAAAAATAAAATTTAAATGTCATAATAAAACAAGTGAACGCTATGGCACTAGTAAAAAAAAAATTGAATAAAAATAATTTTTAACACATGAAATAATACAAAAAAAAAAAAAAAAACATGAAACCTGAATTCAATGTAAAATCATATCAAAATCATAACTGATGTGTCTGTTTGTAAGCCAGATAAGTACAAATATTTTTTATTTATTTACATCAAGATGCTTACAGAGTGCAATGTTTTCTTGAACAAAGCTGATTACATTTAGGCAAGAGAACAAGTTAGGCCACTTTGAAATGCTATTGCTCTGACTTTCTTAGTCTCAGCATTCTTGCAAAACATTAACAACATAGACTTTATGCATTACATTCAAACTTGAACTAACTGAAGAACAAGACTTACAATTAACCAAAAAGTCTACCAAAAAAATCTTAATTTAGATAGCTTTTTGTGTAACCAAATTGAGTGCCTTGTCCAGATTTTTAGTTGTGGTCATCATTTTTTCTCTCTTTTTCCTTCACCTTCTTGGCATCGCTGAGCGCCTGGGTTTTGATGAAGTCGATTTCTCGATATTCCGTGGCAATCTCTTTGCCGCGGTCTGAATGACCATGTGAATGGCCTGGAGCATGGTGGCTGTGTCCATGGGTCGGCCTGGGTGTGTCCTGGGCAGAGTCTGGCAGGGCTAGGTCTATGTATTTGAGTTCCCTGTCCATTTCCAAATCAGGGGTTGGTGCAGGTATAGAGTGCAGCAGACTTAGAGAATGGTGGGTCTAAAAGAAGGAAACAATCTTCAGTACAAAAGTCATGAATGAAAATAACTAATACATTATTACAATACTAGGGGGCGCTCTGGCTGAGTGGTTAAGTGGTTGACTTCTGAACCTGGGGTCCTGGGTTCAAATCTTGGTAAAGACTGCGATTTTGAATTTTTGGATTTTAGGGTGCCCCTGAGTCCTCTAATGGGTGCTTCCTTTAGCTGGAGAAAGTAAAGGCGGTTGGTCACTAGCCAAAGAAAAAGATTACCTTAACATCATCTGCCCCATAGATCTCAAGGTCTGAAAAGGGAACTTTACTTTATTATTACAAAACTGAGGTATTTGGCATTTTACTACTATAATGAAGTGGGAAGCATGGTCGAGAGGCTAAGTGCGCTTGAACTTGGCTTGGCTACCTAGAAGGGGGCTCGAGGTTCGACACCCGACTCGGGCAGAGTTGTGTTTACTGAGCGCCCAAAGGCAGCACGGGAAACCAACTCCTAGATACCCCCTCCACCCCACTGGTCCACAAATGAGATTGGACCAAAGCGCTCTGAGCATGCTATAAGCATGAAAGCAGCGCTATATCAAAGCTATAGTAATAATGAGGTATCAGATATACTATTACAATAATATAATAATTAGACTCAACACAGGCATTAAAGTTAACAAAGATGCTCTAAGAGAAACAATACTTTGATACTGGAATCAAAGTTTATCTACTCGTAGCTTGAAAAGTTCACATTAGGATGTGCATAGAATTGAATTATCTTATTTCAAAGATGGTCTGTAATTTAGAAGCTTAAAATAAGCAATAGTTTAACTGTAGTCAAAGATACAATCATAAAAAAAAATTGTTTTAATGTTTATCAAAATAACTTTTTTTTCCCCCAAAGAGTTCTACTTAGCCAGTATTTTATTTTCAGAATCTATTAATCTAGTACTAGAACAATTTCACTTAGTGACTATCAGGGGAGAAAGTTTATGAAGGAAAAAAGCATCTTGATTTCTAGCCAGAACTTAAAATTGTAGTTTTGTTGAGTTGAAAGGTCAAAGGTCTTACCTCTTCTTCAGTGTCCTTGAGCTTTAATTTGCTAATAATCTGGTTAATGAGAATTATAAAAAAAATATTTAGAGCTAAAAAAAAATTAAAGTTCATATATTTGTTTCTTTTCAAAAAATTTCCATGTCATGATACTATTAATATTCAAAACGTTTCAACTGCACACACCACAAAAAAAAAGGCTTAAAAAATGTTTTGATGAATAAATACTTTACTGTATCAGACAGACACCAAATTTATAGAAATATAAGATCATGTCTGTGATATGAATGTCTACAAATGTAACAGAATAAGAACATG
>JADKLZ010000728.1:3437549-3466672 GCA_021533235.1 Biomphalaria straminea | reverse complement strand
TGATCTATAGGACAGCGGATGTAAAAACAACACCTGTTTCTGTGGCCCACAGTTAACAAGTGTGTCATGTGGCCAGCACAACAGCCAAACACCTTTACTTTTTCACAACTAATGTCGTGCCCTCATTAGAAATGTGTGGAATCATGAGGTGCCCTAAAAAAATAATTCAAAATCCCAGTCGTCATTGGTATTTGAAACCTGAACCTCCTCGGTTTGGAAGCCAAGTGCTTTATCACACCCTCTAAACTTTTGTCATGGTGAAAAAAAAATTAATTTAAAAAATAAAGCAATGTTTTCTTATAATGGGGACTGAGTCATTCCAGTGGTGGCAGACACTTTAACATATCAAATGTAACCTGTTTCTGTGGCCCACAGTTAACAAGTGTGTCATGTGGCCAGCACAACAGCCAAACACCTTTACTTTTTCACAACTAATGTCGTGCCCTCATTAGAAATGTGTGGAATCATGAGGTGCCCTAAAAAAATTATTCAAAATCCCAGTCGTCATTGGTATTTGAAACCTGAACCTCCTCGGTTTGGAAGCCAAGTGCTTTATCACACCCTCTAAACTTTTGTCATGGTGAAAAAAAAATTAATTTAAAAAATAAAGCAATGTTTTCTTATAATGGGGACTGAGTCATTCCAGTGGTGGCAGACACTTTAACATATCAAATGTAACTTGCTCTACATGGGGCTCAAACAAACCACAGATTTTAAAACTATTATTCAAGCAAACTAAACCCAAGAAATAAAAATGAACAGCCATTAGAATATTACTTAATGTTATGTGATTTTTGTATTTGGTGATATGGTATAAAAATCTAAGCTATTGAATGCATGTAAATTATGTTTCTCTGCTCTCACAAAGTGTGAAATGATATTTCAGACAAGGTAGACTGACAACAAAATGTAATATATTTTAGAATCTTAATTAGATAATACTTTATCACTGGTGGTAGGCTTTGCCTACAAGTCTTTCAGATTTAACTACCATTCAAATCTGCAAATATATATCCAACTCAACCAAAATTGCATTAACAGCCTAAATAGTAAGTGAAAAATTTTTCTAATTTAGTTATTAGCCATAGACAACATCTATAATATAAGCTGCCAATAATAATAATCTCTACAGCTATATGAGTTGCTGCTACAAAAAATTGATATAATAGTTGATACAAGGCATAATGTGTACAGTATTCCATTTATCACAGCTTTCTTTATCTTTTACTTATATTTATTTCTGACTCGTTTAAAAGTACCTTATGTTATGTCTAGGTGTCCCCGGTTCCGCTGTGACTTTAGAAATAACACAAACACTAGATCAAACTAACACATAGAAACTTTAATCAACTTCACTGGATCTCACAACAAACTGGACTCTTACTAACAACTAACACACTTCCGGTCATTCGCGCATAGGTAAAAATAGATTATACATTCATACGCACATTCATCCGTGACACCATTGACTTTTGAAGGGAATACATTCCAAGAGTGCCACGAAAGTCTAATTTCTACAAAGTGGAGATGCAGCATTTATTTAATTTCTTATACATACACTATTTTTGGATATGAACAGTATCACTGGACATCCCACACGTTAAACCCCTAAATAACGACTAATAAACTTTACATGCTGTTTCTTTGAAGTAAAACAGTTCATAAATAACACACATAAACACCAAGCAAGATAAAAAAAAAACATACTAGCTTGACGAAAGGTGTTGGGTGTGTAAGAAAGATTTTTCTATGGTACTATGATCTATAGTTAGCATATTATATTCAACAAGTTAATGTGCCAGAATATGCTAGATATATAATATATGAGTAATTGAGTTATAATATTATATAGTTAATATATAAATATAGTCATAAACATAGAATGATACATATATAAACAATTTATTAGGTAAAATTTAAAAGGCTAAAAAGCTATTCTATCAGACTCTATCTCTAACTCTGTCGACTTAGAAGTCTAAAGTCACTTTAACTACTTTAAGTTTAACAGTACTTTAACTTTAACTGTTAACTACTAAACTAGATCTAGTAGCTATGTGAAAATATGTAAAACCGGAAGTTAAAAAATAGCATAAAATTTTGAGATTCGTTTTTTTACTTTCTCTATATACAGGCCCTTGATTGAAATCGATGCTAAAATGGGTAGATATTGATACATTTTATATGGAGGAACCTTTTTTCATGTGGACTTTCAAAAAAAATGTATTTTCTTACTTTTTTTTTTAACTTGAAAGTATATGTATTTTTATTTTTACTGATACTCATCTTAGGTACGTAGTCAGGTGTCAATTTTTTTCTATCTAGTATATAATGTATCGAGCTATATTTCTGCCAATTTTTACTTTGATGCCTTGCTTGGGTCGATTACAAAAAAATTTAGAAAGTTTGCACTGATTCATATGGGATTTTCAATTTTTCCGATTTTTTTTTTTAAACTATCGTTGGTCACTCCCAAAAAAATGCTTAGGCTAGTAGATATAGCAATCATGTAACTAGTTATTAATGAGTTTTTTCTGCTTTCTCTTTTTTGTATTAATTTTAAAGCGCATTTGAAAACATATTGTTTCAGACGATTTTGATCCCACCATTTAAATATAATATTTTGTTATTTTCTCCCATCACATCGCCGCCATTTTATCCACGCCTCTCTGACATTTCTTTTAGATCTAGACCCGATAATTTCTTTATTTCATCAATATTTACATTTTAAACAAGTAAATTTCATATAAATAAATTAAATCCGATTTGTAAGCAAGAAATTTACTACGAATACTAGCTCTACAATTAAATTTCTTAGTTAATAAGTAGATTTATCCTCTATGAAACTCAATTCCAACTTCTTAATTGTGGTTGTGTCTTGCGAGCTGAGCGACTGAGAGAGGCGATGACGCGTGATTTTCTTGTTCCATTACAACCCATCATCCCATGCTATCTCAAAACGAATCACAAAAAAAATCATTACTTTCTAACTATTAAAGATACAGTCATAATTTATATACCATTGGAAAGTTCTTTTAAAGTATTTTAACAATGTACTAACGAAAAATTGTTTTTTCAAAGATAATTTTTTTTATTTCACCTCCCTACAGTGATCTAGGATTATGATATAAATTATATATAAATTATAATAATGAACTAATTCGAAAGTCTCTAACTTCTAAGAAGTCTAAGACTCTAAATTTAACTCTATAAACTGACTACTAAATTTAATTTAAAAACTTTATAGAGTCTAGTTCTATTGTAATTGTCAAGTACTGTCTAAACTCTAAACTTTATTATTACTTAGAGAAGTCCAGAAGTCACAGTAGACCTACCGCACGAAATATCCTAAAAGTAGACGTTAGTCGTTTTTCAGGTGGAGACTTTGTCATCCAACCAGAGTGTACGACGTTTGTCATCTTGGTGGGCTTTCGCCTCTTCATTCATTTGAGTTTATGGGTTGAGCTTAAAAGAAAAATAAGTTAAGACATTTTAGAAAAAAAGTTACGACATCCTCGTAAACTTTTGTTTACTTCGACGCCAATCCAAAACAGGAAGTACTGTGAAACTCTGCTTCCGTCTTTTAACACCACAACTTGTTAAAAAGTTATCTAGAGTCTACTTTTCCCGGAACTAAGACTAAAGGTCTAGAAAATAGTCATTGATTTTTCTTTTATTAAAGCATGATTAAAGATTCTGATCTAAAAATGACACACTAAATGACTACAGATCTAGATCTAGAACTACCGTCTTCTCATCATAGTCATATAGTGATGATATACATAGATCTATATAGATATATTATAGTGTTTTATATAGATCTAGAATCTGAATATACTTATATAGATCTATTTATTAATAATATAATAAATAATAAAATATAGTTAATTAGAATTATTATTATAATTAATTATATAGATCTATATAGTATGATTATCATGTTCATGATGATCATATGATGATGATCATATCGTTATAATCGTAACTAATTTTAACTTGGAACTTGTCAATAGACTCAATTATAGACTAGGTACTTCGATAAAAATTTCAAAATGATCACAATGCAATGGAACCTATTTAGTTAGATAGAGCTTGAGAAATGCTTTCCAATGATACCAATTTTATATTGCTGAGTTAATTATGAGGGAAGTTATTAAATTTTTAGTGGCCAAAAATTAGCCTTCTTTAGCCTTTGTAAATCGAAAAAAAAACTGTGACCGAAACAACAGACAGTTGAACTTTAATTAACTGTATTATAAAAAGTCTTAAAGATATGGGGTTGAAACTTCACAGTCTTTTTCATTAACCTGTATTCTGTCAAAATAAATTAAAAAAATAAGACCAAACAGTAAAATCTTTGAAAAAAATTGAATTTGTACATAAAAAAAGCCTTCGACAAAAAAATAAAATATATGTGATTATGTCATCATATATGCCCAAAAATCACACAAAAAAACAAATCAGAGATCTGTAGTGTGGTTTATTTTGTTTAATTATAATTCTGATATATTTAAATAGCTATTTATATGCATCAGATAGATAATTTGTAGAAATTATAAATGAAAATAGTACTGCGCAGAAAAAATATTAGCTAAAATTTAATGAGCATAAGTTAAAAAAAATTCATAAAAAACAATTTAAACCTTTTTGTAGAGCACTGGCAATTAATCATTTTAATATGCCTGAATTCAGATTTAAATGCTTTAAAAATTAAATTGTAAATGGAAAATTTCTTGCATCGGACAATAAAATAAAAAAGAAACCTTGCGATTTTTTTTTAGAAGTCATTAAAAGATTTTTTATTTCAATTTTTGTACAGTAATAGCTCATCATCTTAAAAATATAATGTACTCATTTATTAAGTATTAATTTACATGTATAATAATAGAAAAAAACACAAGGAAAAAAAAATTGATAGTTCGCAGAGCTTAAAATATGAAAATACAAATTTAATATTATTATTTTAAAATATTTATTTATAAATTAAAATATTTATTTTTACTTTAAAATTTGCACATTACAAAGTCATTATAATAAAGACACACTTTTAATAAATAGACCTAACTTAAGTTTAAGACTTAACAGTATTAATTTAACTTGTTATTAGATCTAGATCTATAAACATATATATATATATATTGTTATAAACCTGGTGGTGTCACAGTCGGGGGTAGTGGTATTTGTGTAGACAGCCGACGCGAATCCCCTCAGGCCAGCGCTAGACGAGCGGTCAAGTAAAGCTTCCGGGAACATGTGTTATTTCATTCTGTTTTGTCCGGTTCTGAGCTGAAAAATTATTCGTTGGTCATGTTGAGATAGCTTTTTCTTGTAATTGGGATGTGAACTGGTCCAATTCTTATTGATTCTACTCTCTGTTATTTTCATCTTTTTTTCTGGATAGAGAAGGATTTTCATTTGTTTGTTCACTCTTCCCTCTTTGGCCAGAATGTCTTTTTCATTGCCTTCTAATTCAATGTGTTATTTGTAACTACTATAGTTATATAGTACTAGATATATAGATCTATTTATTATATAATTATGCCTTATATGTCTTAGTTTCTAGATCTACATGTGTATGTAAAATTACTTTATTTACAATCGCATACACATTACTAACTACAAAAGTACTAACTAGAGGGATATCCATAGTAGAGTAGTTATATTTGTCTATATAATATAAATCTATACATCTGCTCTTTTTTTTTTTCAGATTGGGTTTGACTGTTAGACTATATTTTAATTACCAAATACAACATTTTAAAATGTTATGATATAATATAAATAGATCTAGGTGGTCTAATGCTTATTCAAGCAAGTACTAGAGTCTATGAACATAAGATTAAAATGAGTAGGTCCACAGTCATTGTCACAGGGAAAGAAAAAACTAATACTCTATCAACTGATGAAATAAATGGAAGGATAGCAGATCAGGTTATTATTGCGACCTCAGCAGCTGAATGGAGCTGT
Organism: Biomphalaria straminea; assembly: GCA_021533235.1. Lineage (NCBI taxonomy): Eukaryota > Metazoa > Mollusca > Gastropoda > Planorbidae > Biomphalaria > Biomphalaria straminea. The sequence goes on along the minus strand of JADKLZ010000728.1, from coordinate 3,460,708 downwards.
AAAAGGTGTACTTTGATCAACCAACCAACAGTTTCTTCATGCTCGGTTTGTGGGGCGCCTCGTCACTCACGTCTACCAACCTTGTCAGATGTGGACACATGTGTGGAAAACAGTTCTGTCACTGGGACAACAGATAAGCAAATAATTGATTTGACCCTGTCAGATGACAGCAAAAATGCAACTTCCGAATCTGATCAAATTGAGCTGCCATCAGAAAACTTGAACACAAAGCCAAAAGGCTCAACATCGAGTGACGATTCTTCGCATCTAATAAGTGTAGATGAAGAATGGAAGTGTAAACACTGTACCTTCAGTTGCAATCCTGACTGGGAGAAATCTTGCCAAATTTGCAAAAAGCCAAAGACATCCCTCCCAAACTCACAGCGTAGCAGTATATCACCACCCAGCCCCATTGCCATTGTAAACGGCAATGTCTCCTACACTCACCGTCCTAACGACCAGTCTCCCATCCAACACCCACCTTCTCAGTCCCCATGGAACTGTTCAAAGTGCACTTTTAAGAACTCTGCTGATAAATCTGCTTGTAGTATGTGCCTTAATCCCAGGTCATTATTTGACCTCTCCACCTGGACGTGCGGCTATTGTACTGTCATCAACAACCCAGTTCATAACAACTGTACAGTTTGCTGTATGCCAAGGCCCCTCGCGGACAAATCACAGGTCGCTAATGTCCTCCCAAGCTCACCTTCTAACAATCATTTGACGCAAGCTAGTTCTCCTGCTGGTCGTGCCCCATTTGAGCTGCTAAGACAGGAGAGCTCTCTAGTGGAAGACATTAGAATTGTGGAGGAAAAAGAAGCCAGCGAACTCCGTCAGAGAATAATCCAACATTGCAAATCTGTAAGTAAACAAAGTGAATGTCAATCAGTAACAACTCTTTTAGCATTGTGACTCACATATATCTTATTAATGATGTTTTTCTTACATTCAAACACAGAGCTACAATCTCATGAAGAACTATTTCATGAACATCTTTTCAAAACATAGAATAAAAAATTGTTAAAGACTATTTGCACTCATTATAAACCGCAGTTATATTAAAGTAAAGTTTCCCGTTCAGACCTTGCGATCTTTCGGGCAGATGATGTATAGGTCTCATCTGTTTCTGTGGCCCATGGTTAATGAGGGTGTCTTGGCCAGCACAACAACCAGCGAATTTTACTTTTCCCTAACAAATGTCAGGTACCCATTAGAGCTGGGTGGACTTGGAGGCAACCAAAAGATCCAGAAATTAAAAAATCCAGCCTTCACTAGAATTCGAACTGGTGACCCCCAGTTCTGAAGCCAAGCGCTCTACCACTCAGCTACCATGCCTGTATGATATATATATATATATATATATATATATATGATATGAACAAATGGTTGGCTCTATTAACACTAGAACAGAAAGATTTTAAAACTCCTTTATTCCTTTTCACTTAGGGTGTTACAAGTTCATGTATCATCACTGAGAAGTACATAAAAGCCTAATCCCAATAGCACTTCTTTGTTATTAATTTATATGAGAATGTTGTTCATTATAGACTATATTGTTATTGTTATAGTAATAATGCTGAGGTGGACAATTGTAGGAAAACTAAATTTGTATTTGTGTGGACCGATACAATTATCTTATATAATTAATTGTCATATATAAACAAAAATGGTACGCTTATCATTGTATGCATTATGTTTAATAATTTTGCAGAGAAAGTATTTTCTTTAATGTCAATTTTGTGTTAATCTTTTTCTAGACTGGGGACACGTTTGTTGATGATTCATTTCCACCAGCACCTAAATCACTCTTTCTTGATCTGAAGAGACAATATTTTGATCAAGAGACCCAGTCTCAAAACATGAGGCTCTCAGTCAGCAATATTCAGTGGTTGCGTCCCAAAAATATTGTAGTTCCTGATGGCTTAAGAATACCATGGGCAGTTTACAGAACTCCAATGCCAGAGGATATATCTCAAGGAATTTTGGGTAACTGTTGGTATGTATAAATATATGTTTTAAATTTTTCTCTATAAACTGCACTGGGTCTGTGCACAACTCAAATTGAAAAAAAAAAAAAATATATACTTGCAGGTTTTTCAGTGCATTGGCTGTTCTAGCTGAACGGTGCCACTTGGTTGAGCACATCGTCATCAGTAAAGAGATGTGTAATGAAGGTGTGTACCAAGTCAGGCTGTGTAAGGATGGCCTGTGGAAGACTATACTTATTGATGATTATCTTCCCTGCAATTCCTTCAACAATCTTATTTCTGCTCAGGTCAGTGGGGTCTAATTAACCTCTAAGATGATCTTTTTTTAGAATATATTTTTCTGGGCGCTAGATATTTATATATATATATATATATCTCCTGCTCTCGGACTAACTAATTACTCAAAGTTAAAATTGTTTAATTGTAAAAGTAGTTGAAGTACCCCCTTTCAGACCTTGTGATTTAAAGGGCAGATAATGTAAAGGTCATGTGTTTCTATGTCCGATAGAGGTGTCATGTGGCCAAGACAATAACAACCATCTTAACTTTCCCTAACTAATGTCAAGTACTCATAACAGTTGCATCCTAAAAATACCAAAATTAAAAAACCCAGTCTTCACTCCATAACCTTTGGGAGGTGGGGGGATCACTGTTGGTGACTTTCCCCATTGTATGTTTAACTCTCTACTAAGGGCGCTTGAACTTGGCTTGGCTACCTACTCGCAGTAGAGATTTTAAAAAAAGTAATTAAGACAGGCTTTTTAAAAAAATTGTATTGTTGTTTATTTTGAAATTATTGCTGTCTACTTCAGGCAAAGAGAAGACAATTATGGGTTCCTTTTATAGAGAAGGCAATGGCTAAGTTGTATGGCAGTTATGAAGCTCTTGAAGCAGGCAAGTGTATTGAAGGACTGGCAATACTGACTGGGGCACCATGTGAAAGTATACCATTACAAGGTAAATGTGATTTGTGTTACAATGTAATTGTGATTTGTGTATCAACTTCTCACTACCCATCACTGCCGTCACCTGTCATTTAGTCTGGTAGATCACCATCAAAGTATCATTAGTGACCAACATAGAAAGCTATCAGAGGCTCTCATTTTCTTTTTACTTCTATGGCTAAAGGTGATACTTTTCTAGTTAAACTCTAGTAGGAAAAGAAGTGATAAGAATAGTTGTAAAGCGTTTCATACACAGGAAACTGGAATAGTACAAAGTGGTGTTTGGATTCAAGCAAAATAAATTTTTAAAAAGTATGAAAATGTTTTTAGTGTTTTACTTTGGTTGCTTTGTAAATGTAAGTAAATTAATAATTAAAAAAAAAGATAATGATGAAGGGATATGAGACTTCTTTATTTTCTTTATTTAATGATGTGAGAATTTTTTGTTTTATTAATATTTCTCCAGCATCATTGAGATCAAGTATTTTGTCACCAGCCGAGGACACTGCAGGTGAAGAAATCTGTCCTGATCTGATCTGGGCCAAACTAATGAGCTGTAGAGATTTGAAGTAAGTGCTAATTAGCCCTGTCTGTGTATCTTGGGGAGAGGAACTGATCTTATAAGAACATCAGCATACCTTGAGCGCAGCTATCTGTCCTTTTTTTTTTTTTTTTTCAATTAGAGCATAAGTGTACCCCTTTAATCAATGTTTCAATGCTAAGTACATCTCGCCCCAAATTAAAATGGGTTTGTTTTAAGAACAAGCATTTTGTTTTGGTACATAAAAAAAAAATGAAAAATAAAAAAGTTCATAATAAAATTCTAAAAATGTTCTAATGACTTATTAACAATCAAATGCATGATGACATTGCCTACTAGAATCACAATGGTAATATATATGTATATTAATATTCAATTAAACATTCTATACCTTTGGGTATTACACCCCTATCTCAGTACAAATTCAGCACTCCAGACAGTGAATGACACAACACCAACCCACATCCAATTAGTGAAATTATTATTACCAGAAGATAGCAATACAGAGCTTAAAAAAAAAAATAACAATGTCCACCATAGTGAGAAAGATATTCAGCTAACAAAATGTAATACAGCAACCAAAAAAAGAATTAGTGCAAGTATAACTCTCTTTCCTAATTGACGAGATACCAACCATCGTTGATTTGACCTCATTAAATTTAACTAATATTTAATTTTGTAAACTTCATATTGTGTAAATAATTATGAAGAGAAAGAGTTTAATAATAATGAAATAGGAAGTTTTAAAAATATAACCAATATTTAAAAATGACTAATATCAGGCATGAAGAGTGAGCTGATCTTTTTCTGGCCTCCCAAAACTTGTTCAAACTTGAAGTTATAAAACAGGTCTTCTATAAATTCTAATTCCCATTAATAATTTCAAAGAAATATTATGGGTCCTTTTTTAAATGTTTATTATATTAGTTATTTTTCTGGATGGTTTCTCTTATAATGTTACTCTAATGTAATCATCATTCTTTAAAGATTATAAATCGTCTCTCTTTATGTTGTCGGCAAGGTTTTTAATGGGAGCATCTTGTGGCGGAGGCAGTATGAATGCCAATAAGGAAGACTTTGCCCAGGTTGGACTCAGATCAAAACATTCCTACTCCATTCTGGACATTCAGAATCTGGAAGGCAACAAGTTAGTGAACATATTTTATGTTGTATTTTCTCCATTACAGCTCTAGATTACTTCTGTTATAATTTAAGTATGTTGTTGTTGTTTTTTGTTGTTTTTTTTTGTATTGGTGAATTATCAATTTGATAAGACTGACTACAAAATGAAAAATGTCAAAATGTTGTTTTACGTTTGGTTCCAATGCCTTTGAAAGTGTTTATAAAACTGATGTATTTTTACAGGCTAGTTAGACTGCGTAACCCCTGGGGACGCTGCTCTTGGAAAGGTGCATGGAGTGATGGATCTCCCAAATGGAAAGATGTTTCAGAGGCTTCAAGGAACAAGCTGCTGTCATTTGGGGAAGAGCATGGTGTCTTCTGGATGGAGTTTTCAGACCTCATGAGGTAATCTTGAGTGTCATTCTTGTTAGTTGTTTAGGTTTTGTTTTGCATACAAACCCATTCAAAACCAAGAAAAGCTGTGGAATTGGTGTGGAATCCCAACTTAAGGAAAGAGAATATAGATTTCAGAATGGGGTCCATTCACCAAATGTAAATAAACTTGTTCTTCTTCTTCATTCTCATTGTCATGTTGGAGGGTTCAGATCACTACACCAATATCTGAGATGAACTGCGCAGTGGTTTCCAAGTCAGGGAGCTCTCCATATAGTTCTCTTTCTATTGGGGTGTCCTGCGGCCAGTGTCTTAGACGGGCCTCTTGGTAAAGAGCGCAGTCTTGGAGGACATGGTTGGCATTCTCTGATGACACTCCACATGGGACAAATAAATAAACAAATTTAACCATAATATTGATAAAATAGTGAAAAATAGGGATCACGTGACACCCTTACGGATTGCGTAATTTGTATAGAACATATAGAGAAAATGTTGTTTGTTTACGTTTGGTGAATGGACCCCATTACAGAATATTACCATTATGAAGAAAAAAAACTTTAATGTTTGCATGCAAGAGAATTTCATGAATTGTTTTTTTTATCTGCCTTTATAACTTTTAATTAGAGCACCCATGACTTCAATGGGTATCAGACATTAGTTGGGGAAAAGTAAAGGTGGTTGGTCATTGTGCTGGCCACATAGCACTCTCGCTAACCATGGGCCCCAGAAAGAGGTGACCTTTATATCTTCTGCCCCATAGATAGCAAAGTCTGAAATAACCTTATTTAACTACTTTTACTAAAAATTCAATGAATAACCATTTGACAGTAAAAAAGTTTTTAAAAAAAATCAATCCACAATTCCATTTTTATTTCCAGGTATTTTGACAGTATTGATGTATGTAAAATACGCCCAGGCTGGGAAGAACGCAGAATTCAAGGAGCATTCCCTATCAATGGTACCAGCCCTTTCAAACTGATCAAGTTAAGTATATTTCAGAATACAGAAGTAGAGCTCGGCTTGTTTCAAGAAGGTCCCAGGTGAGTTCCTGATGTTATAAATCACTATAAATGTGCTGTTTTTTTTTTTTCAGTTTTTTTTTTTTTTTTTAAAGAAGACTTTTTAAGGAAATTAGTTTCTTTATCCCTTATTATGCCATTATTCCTAGACAAATATTAGAATGAAACAAAATTTGATTCTACATTTTCTATTTTCAACATATTTTAAAATTTATTTTGTCTAAAAGTTGATGGGTTAAATTTTTTAATTATTGGTACTTTACTATTTCTTTTTTTTTTCTAAAATATACTACTTAAGGAAACTTATGTTATTTATTTATGTTTACAAACTGGTATAACCAACTAACATTATTAATATGCTGTTCAGGAAATCTTTTTTTTTTTTTTCATATTTTGTACTTACATATCCTTCTATTTATTTATCTTCAGAGGCACAAATGGCAACAAATTTCTGTTGGATCTGTGCATTGCTGTGTTAAAAGAAACCCAGAATGCCCAGCTGGTATCAGTGGGAAAGCTGGTTGTTCACAGTTCTCGTCAACTTCGGGGATTTGTTGGTTGCAATCACATGTTTTCTCCTGGAGAGTACATACTGGTGCCGCTAGCATTTAACCAGTGGAGAAAAGTGCCTGGTCAGTACTCTTTTATTCTATCCTCTTTCCGGGAGGTTTCAAGTCACGTAGCTTAGGCTCAAAGGAAAGATCATTCCCCTCCTTTAAGTCTTCCACCCATCTTCTAGTTTGTCAGAACAATAGCAAGTCTGGTTTCTTTTACTTGGCATTATACATTAAAGGATTTGTTTAAGAAAAGCTGTTTGGTCTTGTAACCGTTCTATCTCCTACCTTGTTTTTTTGTTTGACAATGCTGAGTAAATGAATGAAATGAAATGCTTAGGAAGTTAGTGGAATCATAAAACTTCTTAGACCTAAAAATATGATTCATCAATAGATCCAACCAATGAAATGACAAATTATGGCTTTTGTGTTACATTGAAACTATGCTCTCTTGACCAAGTGACAGTCATGTGTGACAGTATTTATAGAATATTTTATACTTTGTTTAAAAAAAAAAGTAAAGTTCCCCGCCCAAACCTTGCGATTTAGTGAGCAGATGTTGTAAAGGTCATCTGTTTCTGTGGTCCTTGGTTAACAAGGGTGTCATGTAGTTACCGCATTGGCCAACTGCCCTTACTTTTCCCCAACTAATGTGATGTAGGTAGAGGCATCCTAAAGATCCTGACATTCAAAATCCCAGCCTTCACCAAGATTAGAGCCCAGGACACCCAGTTCAGAAGCCAAGCACTTTACTGCTCATCCTCCTATACTTTTTTACTTATTCTCAAATCATTGTCTTAGTTAATTAACAAGTCAGCTAATTTACTAAGAAACTAATCACATTGTCTTTATTAAAGATCTCTAAGAAACTAATCACATTGTTTTTATTAAAGATCTCTAAGAAACTTATCAAATTGTCCTTATTAAAGATCTCTAAGAAACTAATCAAATTGTCTTTATTAAAGATTTCTACTTCGTAACTCTGTATTATTATATAAACCCACTGTATACTTTTGCTTTGTCTAGATCTGTCCAAAGTCAGTCACCCAAGCTATGTGTTGACAGTGCACAGCTCCAAAAAACTGATGGTGACAGAGAATATTTGTGACAGACCCCATCTACTCTGTGATGCACTCATTCAGTTGGCTGTCACAAAAGGAATCAGAGAGGAGGTAACTTACTCTTGTCTTTTTATTCCATTTCTTTTGATATCGTGATGATAATTCATTTGTTTTGAGCTTAGTATAAAACTGTATGGCTACAACTCAAAACTCTGGCTGGCAAAAGGGAGAACTGGTCAATACTGTGAAGAGACAAAAGCTGAGCCACATTGTAAGACATGTAAAGTAAAGTTCCTCTTTCAGACCTTGTGGTCTATAGGGCAGATGATGTAAAGGTCATCTGATTCTGTGGCCCACAGTTAATGAGGGTGTCATGTGGCCGGCACAATGACCAACCGCCTTTACTTTTCCCCAACTAATATCAGGTACCCATTAAACCTGGGTGGACTCAAGGACGGACGAAAATCCAGAAATTAAAAATCCCAGTCTTCACCAGGATTCAAACCCGGGACCTCCAGCATGGAAGCCAAGCGCTTTACCACTCTGCCACCGCATGACTTGACTCATTGTCTAACGTCATTCCTTCTAGGTACAGTGGATGGAGCAGTGTCGTCCAAAGAAAAGCTGGCTGGACAATTTTAAAAAATGGACCGCTCTTTCTCCTTATCCTACTAAGAACAGCTGCCGACTTGAAAAAATGAAGAGATTTGGTTACCTGAGCTGTCACTGCTTGACTATGACAAAAGTCAAGGGACAGATGAGATGATAAAGTTGCATTGTTCTAGCCAATTTGTTGAACTTAATATTTTAATCTTTGCATCTAGTTGCGGCCAGGTGTCACAGCTTACTCTCTCATGAAGGGCTGGGCAGGGTGCATCTTTGTGGTGGAAAACTGCCTGGAGTCCAAGTACATCCACCTGACCACAGACTGCACAGACAGCATGAATATTGTGTCCACTAGGGAGACCTTGACAACTATGGACATCATCCCCCCTTTCCACAGGTTGGTTTGCGTTTTTGTCTTCATCAACTGGTTAAATTTAATGAATGTCTGTTAAGATTCTTCTTCAGATTTTCTGGATCTTTTCTTTTTTTTTTTTTTAATGATCTCCAGTCCTCTATTTTAAAACATTTAGTTTCCTAGAAAGAAGATTTAATTTAAATGTTTTATACTAAAGAATAAAAAAAGACTGAACTAATAGAAAAAGACTGACGTCTCTAGCACCCAGTCAAACACTGTGTTCACCTGCTATGTGTGCATGTTTGAATGTCTCTCCAAAATAGGTCGCTAAAGCCATGGGAAGAAAAACTGTACCGGATGAGGGCTAGAGGCAGCCTGCAATATTTTATTAACTTCATCAATTAGTTTGGATCGTTTATGTAGTTATATGTAAAATTGACCTAGACATAATAAATCTATGTGATTAGACATATTTTTACCTATTGTTTTTGTTTATATTTCCCAATTTACGATCCTATCACTTGTCAGGCCCCCCCCCCCCCCCCCCGCCGCCCCTTACATAAATGTTGTTTTTTTTTATTTATAAAAAAAAAGTTCTCTCAGGGCTCAAGAGTCCTCAAGGGGACTAATTCAAACTTAAACCACCACATCTGTCAAGTTCAATTTTTTTCCTTTGTTCAAGATATCAAACAAAATAATTAATTACCAATAGTTAATTAACTTATTTTTTTTATTTTTAATTGATTCTTGTGTTGTCTAGTAAAAGAAATAATTGTGCAAAGTTTCAGCTTAATCCGAGGGTGTAGGAGAAGTAACGTACAAACTTTTTCTAGACAGACAGATTGAATTTATGAACTTTTCATGACAGTTTATTTGCTGATGTATCTATTAATTTTTCCAGTTATTTAAAGACTAGATACCCAGAATACTTCTCTGAAAAGCATTTTTTATCCAATCATATAATTCTAATATTTGCCTCTGTATTTTATTATGGAGATTAGATCCTAAAATATATTTTTGGCCTATTTTGAGAAAAATCTGGTGTTTTATCTCTTACTAGTTGTGTACTATTTTAGATCTAAATTTTGTCTTTGATTTGATGCTGCTCATTTATTAGTTTTTATTTCCTTGCCATTCGTTCTAGTTCTGAATAGCTTCTTTAACTCTTTCTCTTTTACTTTATGATACCATCATTGATTTGACCTTTTTTAAACATTAATTTGTGTTACATAAAAAGAGCATGCATTCCCATTTAATTCTATACCAAATAGAATTCTTTGAGATTACAAAGTTATAGAATTTTAATCATAACACAGAAGTGATCTACTAATGAGCAAATGGAATCATTCATTCGGATCATGGAAAGTAAATACGGAGAGAAAGAGTTAATAATATTGTAAAAAGGGAAATAAATATTTTAACTAAAACAGTTTTCATCTTTCTTTCCAGACAAGTCATCTTAATATTGTCACATTTGGAGAGAACCCTGCCTTACCGTCTTTCAAGAAAACTCATTCACCGTCCTATAAGTAAATTTGAACTTCCACCAAGACAGAATGACCCTGAATTATCTCCAGAAATTGCTAATCTACATATAGCTAGACCCTACGTTTAGCAACAGATCAAAAGTTTATAATCATTTTTACTATTTATTGTGTACTTACAAAATTTGTTGGCTCAATACTCAATATTTCCATAATTGTTATGTCAAGGGACCTTACTACAACTGTCAGCAATGCAATAGTTTCTTTAATTTCTGATGTTTTTCTAATGCAGTCATATCCTCATATCTTTTTTAAAAATAGATATCTCATTTCTGCTAACTATGCTTATTTTAATATAATCAAGCTCCATTTTTCACCTTTAATGTATCTAAGTTTTTTGACTGTTTCTATCAAATTAGCTTTGAAGCATTTTTAACTTTGATAACTGATCTATTAAATGTGTTGATCTTGTCATGCTCACATGGGCCCATGTACATAGCAAGGCTTAGCAGCAATGTCTGGACCAAGCTTTGCCCTAATAAAACTATGCTTCAACATTTATAGGCATAGGGGAGAAAAGGGAGATCATAATCAATTTTGTATTTTTAAGAGCTTCTTTCATTGTGCTTTAAGCAAGGGCAAAAATCATCATCGTTGATGTCATTAAGGAGCAGCCCCTTTCAAAAGGATGGTGTAAAGGTTAGCATTACTTTTCATTTCTATATTTCCATCTCCCGCTACACATTTAACATGCACAATATAAAAATAATATTATTAATTTTTTATAATAAAAAGTAGTTGCTCCTTCGTACTTTAGCCTTCTGAATTTTTATTAATTAATTTTTTTTAATGGAGTTTTTGGTGAACATTTCTTGCATTTTTCTTTATTATGATTATTTTTTTTAAACCATTTTTCTAGTAATGCATTAATGCCAGACATTTTATAATGTTCATTTCATCTGAATTTTTGTTCAAACTGATAAAAGAAAATTATTATAGACACCTTGATATGCTTTCAATATGACTTTCATAGGCAATGATTTCTTTTCCAACATTAGGGAGCTTTCACTTTCAAAGTAGATATTCTCAATTGACTATGAATTGTATGTAATATTTGAAGTAGAAACTAATTTGTTTTAGTGAGTTAACAGTTATGAAGTCTATGTTTTCTCTTTTAAAGTTATAAATTAATCTAGACAAACACTGGTTTGGAGGAGATTGCAAAGTGCTTTGGCTCTCCCACTTAAAGACCTGGTTTCTCACTGTTGTAAAGGCCATCGTTGGTTTTTGTTCAATTAATTTTAGTAGTCCCCTTCAGAGGACTTGAGTCATTAAGCCCATGAGGAACTGGATTAAAAAACCTGCAGACATATATATATATATGAGAAATATCCTTAAAATACACAGGTACAACAAAGTAGAAAACACCAAACTGTGGGAGATGGGTGTCAGAAAAATATAGAGAAAATAATGGAAAAATGAGCATTGACCTGGTGTATACAATCACCAGATATTAAGTCCGAATCGGCAGCTTGACGGACTAGGTTCTTTACAAAGGACAGGTTCTTGGAAAATGTTGAAGTTATAAATATAACTTATATCTTGATGAGATGTTTAGTAGACTTATATATAGAAAAGATACCAACAAAAGAGCTAGGCAGGACTTAGAGTGGAACCCACAAAAAGAACATGGCGATGCAGTATACCAGAGGAAGCCAAGAGGACTAGAATGATCTGGGAAGCCATGAAAAAACTATCAAGAGACTGTGGAGAGAGGCGTGTTTTTGATGAGGCCCTATGTTCCATGAGGAACCCAGAGGAATGATTATGAAGATAATTTGCTTTTATATATACCTAAAATTCTAGTGACACGTAAGCTTTCTGTTTTGTTTTTTTGTTTTTTTTTATATAAACTAAGCTTGTAGATCAAGCATATATATATATGATGTTTCTTTTTAGTGCTTCTTGAATTGAGGGAATAATAGTGGTTTGAATCTGTTCTAGCAGTTGGTCTGTGGCCACCAGTTTAGACGTGTGACAATCCAAAGTCCTGGTTTTATCATTAGAGCCTTTTGAAGACAATTATTGATTTAAAACAACTGTGTTTTTTTTTATATTTGTTATAAAAAAGTATAACATCATTTTTTTTAATTTGTTCACTTTGAAAACTGCAAAGATCATGTCAACCGTGCCTCTACCCTGCCTGAAGCCGCATTGACTTTCCGGAAGTAGGCCAGTTTCTAGGTGATGTTGTAATCTGTTCAAAAGCACCCTAGCCAGAATCTTGCCAGCAATGCATAGGAGGGATATGCCATGGTGGTTATCGCATGACTGCCTATTACCCTTTCTCTTGTAGACGTGGATGATGGAGGAGTCTTTGAACTCTTGTGGTAGTTTTCTTTGTTCCCACATTATCTGGTAGATTTCTGTTAGTTTAGCAGTAAGCTCTGAGCTGCCAAGTGAGTAACTTTCAGCAGGGATGGAGTCTAGCCCCAGTGCCTTACCCATTGAGAGATTTGATATTGCTGCCGTTACTTTATTTAGCCGGGGAGGGTCAGCGAGTTAGTGGTTTATTGGGATTTGTTCCAGGCGCGTTATTGCTTTGGCACTTATGCTTGATGGTCAGTTAAGGACTGTACTGAAGTGTTCAGCCCAGTGAACAAGTATGTCCTCCTTGTCTGTGAGGAGTTTGTTTCCATCAGCACTGAGTATTGGGGATGAGCCACTTTGCTGAGGGCCATAGAGAGCTTTTATTGAATTGAAAAACATTTTTGCATTTTTACTGTCAGCATAGGACTGGATTTCTTCATGTGTCTCAGGTTTCACTGGACCTCTCTTTTGACAATAGTGTAGCGTTCTTTGATTTGCGGGCAATCTGGATTACACAGAAAGGCCTTAAAGCAATGTTGCTTCTGTGTTAGCATCTGTTCAATTTGCGCATTGTTTTCGTCAAACCAATCTTGGTGCTTGCATTTTGGCTGACCGAGGACGCTGCTAGCCAGAGAGTACACTGAATCCCTTAATTTGTTCCAGCTGTTTTCCACATCATTGGTCATATGCAGGGTTTTAAATTCACTGTCTAGTTTGTTGATGAGCTCTTGTTTGATATCTGGGTTTGTGAGCCTACCAATATCTACGCCAACTCCAAGAGAAATGTAGAGAACAAAACTCAAATCTCTATACTGCTTTCATAGACCTGACTAAAGCTTTTGACAATGTCAGTCGTGAAGGCCTTTGGCAAATCATGTTCAAATTCGGCTGCCCTGACCAATTCATAACAATGGTGCGCCAATTCCATGATAACATGCAGGCAAGAGTTCAAGACAACGGAGACTACTCCAAGCCTTTTCCTGTCTCTGTGTGCTGGCTCCAACACTTTTCAGCTTAATGTTCACCGCCATGCTGAAGGATGCCTTTCACAGAGAAAGCATTGGAGTCGGCATATGATATCACACCGATGCAAGCTTATTTAATGCTCAGAGACTCAAGGCAAGGACCAAGGTAAACTTCGACTGCATCAGAGACCTGCTGTTCGCAGATGACTGTGCCCTAAACACTGCAAACGAAGAAGACCTTCAAAAGAGCCTGTCCCTCTTTGCTAATGCCTGCACAAATTTTGGACTCACTATTAATGTAAAAAAGAAGTGCTGCATCAACCTCCTCTAAATAAAGCTGTCACAGAACCAGACATTCTCTTAGATGGCCAGAAACTAGCAAATGTCAAAAAATGTGTTTATCTGGGAAGTACCATATCAGCAAGCGCCAACCTAGATGTTGAGGTTGACTTCCGTATTGCTCGTGCCAGTGCTGCTTTTGGCAGACTTCAAGAACAAGTGTGGCAAAGGAGAAGACTCAGTTTAACCACAAAACCGAAAGTCTATAGTGCTGTAGTTCTCCCGTCACTCCTATATGCATCAGAGTCATGGACCTTGTATTCCTGCCACACCAAAAAGCTAAACTCCTTTCATCTACGCTGTCTAAGGAGTATCCATAATGTGTTGGTCTGACCACATACCAGACACAGAAATTTTAAAGCTGTCCAACATGCACAGTATTAATACTACAGTAAAAAGAAAGCGCTCCCAAGGCGGCCAATACAAGTGCTACAAAGACACCCTCAAGAGCTCCTTCAAGAAATGGGGTATCGACATTCACGGCTGGGAAGCACTAGCTCTAAATCGCTCTGCATGGCGCGAAGCTGTGAGTCTCGGAGTCTCAAGATTTGAAACAAGAAGAGTGGCCAGTGCGATAGAACGCTGAACCAACAGAAAGCAGAGAGAAGAAGCAGGCCCATCTGCAACTGACAAAACCCACCCATGTCACATATGCAGCCGTCTTTTTAAAGCGAGGATTGGACTCTACAGCCATCTTCGAGTCCATAGGAAATTAGAAATGTGCTCTTCTTCGAACACGAAGGAGGAGCTATATATATATATATATTATAAAAGGTCATAGCTGCTTTCATAAGTTCTGATTTACCATCAGTTTTTCTTGTTAAAGGCATGATACCAATAATATGTGTCCCAATCTAAAGTATTGGTATTCCATATTTACTTAAAACTCAACAAGAGTGGCATCTAGTAACTCCATATCCAAACTGAAGGATTAATTATACTTGGGAGAAATGCAGCAAAGCACACAGCTTCTTCAAGATAGCAAATTTTCATTTAAAAACAAAGCAAGAGATAAATATAATAGCTCTTTCACAGGTCCATCAAGCAGTAGAAACTTTATCAATGCCTTAGCAGTTTCTACATATTCTCCTCTTAGATTACAATTATCCATCATGATAGTTACAGCTTGGCTTCAGTCTGTGCTTTTTAAAATCTCCCCAACAACACTAAAAAAAAGTTGAAGCACTTGAAATATTCACTTCTCTGGTGCCTACAGCTAGTTAATTTTTTTTTTGTCTTGAATCGTCACAATATGGACCTATGATGCTTAAAATGTATTATCTGCATTATCTGTGATTTCATCTATATTTAATTAAGCAATTTTTCCTTTTAATTTTTCGTTAAATTCCTCTTATGGAATGCCAAACTCCATGAGAGGTGTGCCATGACAAAGTGATGACTGTAATATCTTTGCTAATGTAAATGTAAGGCTTTGTTAGGCAGGGTTACAACAGTAATTTACTGTGCCTTCTTTTTCTCTCATAAAATTACAGTTATCAATCATGCAGAACTTGGCTCCAAACAATACTCATCCATCCATCCATCCCAGTGGACCTGGCATGGTCTAGCACATCTTCCCATTCTGATATATCCTGGGCTTTTATGTCTTAATGCCAGGACTTTTAGCTGTTGTAGATCTGCCTCTACGTCATCAAGCCACCATACTCCTTCCTTCGGCACACCTGCTTTTTAGTTTTTCAGTGAACAATCTTTGCGCCTCTGACGTTCTTTCAAGGTGACCTGCCGAACCGTAATCTGTTCCTTTTTATTTCCATTACTTTAGAGGCGTCATTGTATAGCTGGAATATTTCTTGAGTGGTGTGACTCCTCCATCCGGTTTCCTCTTGTATGGCACCAAACATTTTTTTTAAAAGGATTTTCCTTTCCCAAGTGTTTAGCAGATAAATCAATACTCATGGCTTTTAGAATTTCTTCAACAGCAATTGCATAATGCTGCTTAATATCTCATTCACTGTATACTGAGTTGATTCATCAGAATGAAATTCACTCATTTTGTTACCTATATTACTAGTAACAAGCAAAAAAACTATTCTAATTAGCCAATTAATTCTCCTTGCACAATATGTACAAACATATGTTCATATGTTTGAAACTTGTGGCATCCATGCCCTCTGCCTTCTATTTCTGTTTGGTAGTTATTCAAACCAATGTGAATACTGGGAATATCATCACCAACTTTTATGGACATGATTTCACTGAAATAACTCAATACAACTAGTGGTCATACAGACTCATGCTAATCTTGACTGTTAGAGAAAAACAGGCAAATACTTTCTCATTTCATGCTCAGTCTTGTAGAATTTCTCTAACAGCACAGGCATAATAGTGATGATCATTCCATTCACAATTTGTTGAGTTGATTTATTATAATGAGTTGATTCATTAAAATGACATTGAAGAATTTGTTACTTGCATTATCAGTAAAAAAAAAAAATTCTTATTTTCCAATAAATTCTTCTTGCACCATCCATCCATCCATCCCAGTGGCGCTACAGCCCATGGAGGGCTCTGGCCTGCTTCAACACATCCTTCCTTTCAGATCTCTCCTGGGCAGATATGCTTCCACATCATCAATCCATCGCATTAGGGGTCTGCCTTTGGGGTCGCCTGCCTTTTGGTTTTTGCCTGTATATGATTTTCGCCCCTCTGTTATCTGTCATTCTCTTCTTGCACCAGGTCGTGTGAAAATCTGTTTTTTTGACATTACTGACATCCATTCTCTCTAGCGTTTATTTCTTTTTGACACTCCATATCAACCAATATCAAGGCTGGAAATAGCTTTGCCAATTTGTGTGCACATGATTGGACATGATTTGATTTAACTTAATTGCACACAGTTGTAGAATCTAAATCTTTTAACAACTCGAAGTGAAGACCTAAAGATGACTGACATTATTGCCACACTGACATCAGTGTCTGTAGGTACTATATAACAAAAAGAGGGAGAGGTATAATATACTTAATGCTAAACATTTCACATGCTGTTGCTTTTTTTGCTTGTTTTTTCTTCCTGCAGCCTCTTTACCCAATTCTACTTGCTACTGAAAACATCTGCTACGCACATTTAAAAAATGTACACCTCTCTAAGAAGAAAGTTTAAAAAAAACATTATTAAAAAATAGCTTTAAAGTAGATGTAGTTTTTGTTATTGGAATGTTAATCTTATGTTATTCTTTAGGGTAGTTATTGTAATACAAATGTATTTTATTTTGTGCTATTGTGTTTGATATTTTTTTGCCATGACACCATTGTCACCATTACCTCCCTTTATGACTAGTCATAGACATGAATAAATATTGACTGGCCAATAAGAGAGTTTTATGAAAGAAAAATTTGTGCATTGCAATTGTGTGTACTTTATTTTGTTTATAAATTATGTTTTATCTCTAAGACTGAAGATCATGCAATTTTTTAATTTTTCATAATTCGGAAATCCAAATTCAATAGATATACATGTTTTCAAGTTACATGAAGTTACTTCCTTTTTCCAGTCTATATTTATCAATGTCTATGGAACAAGTACTGGAGTGGCTCAAATCTTCTCTTTTTAAAAATCCCATGGATATAAATAAACTTGTGGTTGTGTGTAATGTATGCAACCCTAGAACAAGTGTGTTCCCCGACCTGTCAAACATTTGGCAAGTCTGGGACAAGCATATAGAACATAATGTCAATATTTTTTTTTTACTTTTTTAAAAATGTTACTTGTTTTTTTCTATTTTTCGTGGATTTATATATATATATGCAGTTTCTTTTATTTATTTTTTATCCAATGAAATAATTTATTGTGATGAATTAATTGTGTTTTGTACTTTGATGTTAAAAAAAAAGTTTGTATATTTTAATATTTAACTTTTGTATTTGTTAAAGTCTTTGAATCATAGAAGCAGCTTCCTTTGAATTATACTTTCATATTTAAATTATTATGTTAAAAATATTTCTAACATATCATTATTGTCAAACAGTTTTTTGGCTGGATTCCACTATGTACAATTTATTGTTAATATTTGTAAACAAAGATGCAATCTATTTCTGTTACATGTACATGCTTTTGTTATTTCAATTACACCATCTGTTATGTATTCTAATGTCTGGTTGCTTTTTGTCTAACTATAATATTTTGAGTTGGATATTAAAAAAAATGATATTTTATAATTTGAGTATGTTTTTAGTTAATTTATCTGGGTAACTATAAAAGTAAAGTTCCCCTTTCAGACTTGTGGTTTATAGGGCAGATGAAGTAAAGTTCATCTGATTCTGTGGCCTATGGTTAAGAACACTCTTTTCCTTAAGCCTTGTGACATTAAAGTGGCCTGTGCCCATTAAAGTAATATAGTTTCTGATAGGATACTCATAGATACTTGCATTAGCTACGAGTCTTTTATATGTAGGGCCTAATAATTGTATATTTTATTGATAGTATCCAGTCACATTAAAATTAAAATAAAACTGAATAAAAAAAATAGTTATTTTTTTTACAGTTATTTTTTTACAAAGCTGCACGTCTGTCTGTCTGGTAAAAATTTTGTACACATTATTTCTCCTACAACCAATCTCGGATCAAGCTGAAACTTTGCACAATAATCTCTTTTACCTGACAGAATAATTATAAATTTTTTAAAATTTACCTATTAGTTAATTAACTATTGGTAATTAATTATTTTGTTAGGTATCCCAGGTATTCGCAGGTCAGTTCTGAAGCTTTCTGCCGCATGCGCCCATTCAACTCCTGGCTGCGGTTTTCCTTTGCGTTTGGTGCAGGCACAGAATATTATTTATGAGCATGCCATGTTTGGGATGTCTTCACATTAATGAAACATTTAGCCCTTAAAGTGCTGAGCTGTTTCAGAATGAGTGCATACAAAATGGAATTACAATTCTGATCTAGAGGGTTAAGGGCAAGACATGGCCTGTGTGTCAATGATCATATCTACCAATCTAGACTACAGAAAAGAAGATTAAAAATTACCTTTATATCTACCTCACATACATTGCGAACCTAAGCTCTATGACCATCTGCCCACATATGTTTTTGTCCAATACACATAAAGGTCTCCTGCAGCTGCTCATTTGTGTATATTTTTACACATAGGTCCACTGCAGATGCATGGGATACCACCTTGTAAGCTTTATGCCAATGATTGTAATTTCACAACATGCAGTTCCAAAAGAGAAAAGATATAAACCAAACATGTGTACCATTAAAATATATATTTTATTACTAAGTGATGTACAAATGAAGACATGAAGCAAACATTACATGTATGTAAGACCTGTCCTAACTTATTGCATTCATATTTTCTTGACTAATCATGTTATGAATTGAAACATGGGGAACATAATTTGTTTAAAATAATCTATATATTAATTGTCATATTTTATTGAAGTTATTGACACCTGCTTGGTAAGAAAGTTAAGAAATGATCCTTCAAATATTTTTTTTTTGTAAATTAAAACTTGCTTTGATAATTACAAATAAAAATTTGTAACTAAAAAAAATTTTTTTTCTTTCTGTCATCTGTTTAAATTGAGTTTGTTACTATTATATACTTGACACGATTAATTAAGTTTGAAGACTATGAGAGATAAGAATGTTTACAAAAAAACATTGGCATCTAATGGACCTCATTCACCAAAACGAATGGTCACATGATAACCATTGATAAGCAATGCAAAAAAAAACAACCTGTCACGTGATAATCATTGTTGATTTGAATTAGGTCGTAAGTTGTATAAAAGAGATAGGGAAGCACGCGGCTCAATGTTGTTTGTTTATGATTGGTGAATGAGATCCATTGGAATTCATAACTTTTTTCTTTTTACTAACAATGTGTCAAGTTAGTCAACTGATAGCGTGAAGATTTGTTGAAAGCAAGTATAGCCATAGTCACTGGAAATTACTTTTGTAATTGGAGATCACTTATGGACACATTGTATATGTACACAGTTATTCATTTTAAAAAGGGTGAAAAAAAAAAACACATAAGAAGACCAAAAAAAAAAAAACAGCTTGACAGCACTATCTTCGGTGAATGACAAATGATGCCTTGACTTTTGTAGCAGTTTGACATAAAATGGGCTACGCATGAAAAAAAAAAGTTTATAACATTAGATTGGTTTCAATACTTTATATCAATACAGTAAGTGAATGAAATGACAACATTAATTATATCAACAGCTGCATCCATTATGGGGTTTTATAAACAGTAGCTTGTATTGTGCCATGGGTATTTGTGAGTCAAAAAGTTTCACCCAGAGTGCTAGAGTCAGGCCACCCTGACCCTAACCAAACAAAGCACCCATCCTCCCAGAGACTCCATCAATGACTAGAGTTCTACATAACTGATCATCTATTATCACTAGAGAAGACATGGTGCAACACCTAAAGATTCAATTAGGAGAAAAATCACAAGACCTAATAATGTTTAAAACCAATTTGATACTTTAGTCCTATCTCTTTGACCACCACACCTCACTCGATATTTTAAAATAGTAAATACAAAAAATCTAAACCTAACCCTAAAATTCATTCAAAAACAAGATTGACTTTCAGAAATTGGTTTACAGGACAAAAAAGGGGAGCTTATTTTGAATCCTTTGTTTCCCTAAATTTTAAATATAAAAAAAAAAAGGGGGGGGGAACAATTTTTACCATCAATACATCATTGTCAAATGTTTATAGAAATAAATATTTCTCTTGTAGTAAGAAATTTACGTTCATTATTATAACAATACAGAGAAGAAGCTGCTTCAAAAAAGAATTAAAATTTCCAAAAACTACATTTAAAACAAATTTCTAAAGCGTAAATCATTTTGTTGTTTTCACGAGAGAGGTTTGGGAATAGAGAAAGATGCATTTGTTCATAAATATAATATTGTTATTGTATTGGATGCATAGAGTGGGCTAACAAAGTCTCTCATATATTGGACTTAGAAATTGTGTCTAGAAACTATAGTAAATGCTTGGAATATTATTCCCCTTTCAAATAAAAATGTTACAAATAGATCATTATAAACAACTATACACACATACAAGAAATGTATAAATTAATTTCAAATAAAATAATTTGAAAAAAAAATTGAATGTTGGAAATAACAGTAACCAATGTCTCTAAGGGGCAGTCAATGCAAGAGGTGAAAATAATGGGCAATGTCTTTAACTTCATCCCAATGGAGTAATAAATAATAACAGTAACACAAAATATGAAGGGGACGTATATTTCTAACTTCAACTTAGTAGTCACTGACATGCATATCATTTACGCTCAACCACACATATTTGTTATTTCAGATGAAGAATTGGAACTTTTAAGAACTAATAGCCATCCAAAAACATGCCATGTCAACATTTCATTCTTGCTTGCCATGTCATCAATATTCATTTGTAAACAACAATAAAAAAAACAACAACATAAGTTTAGTATGTGTATTTAGATATATGTCAAGATAAGTATATCTGTTGGATCTAGAACCAGACTACTCTCTAAAATTGTTGTCATTTAATTAAGCAGAGGCATAACTAGGGGGGGGAGGGATAGGGGAGAATTGGAAAATCCTCTGAGCCCCCACTTGAAGGAGTGTTTTTTTTTACATTAAATATTACTCAAAATGCCAAGAGGTCAAGCCCTAACCCTAAATGATGGAAAAATTCCTAGCTACGCCACTGCATTAAAGATGATTCAAGAGTATTTACTTCACTCTTTATGTTCCCAAGTGAGATTGAGTATTTAGGCTAGCCCAATCTCATTCATAAGAAAAGCAAACAAAAGAAGAAGAAAAAAACAAGATAAAAATAGAAGTAGCAAAGAGTAATTGAAAGTATTATTTACTTCTGTCCTTCTAGGTAGACTTAGACTCCCTAAACAAAAGAATTTAGTCTGTTACACTTTACCAGATGATATCACAGGCAACTTGTGTAAATAAACGTTTATATAACAAGCATCTTCATAGACATAACCCCAGTGCCACAAACTCCTGGCTCAACTCTTAAAGAAGTAGATTTAAAAATTCAAAGCATATTTATGAGAAGCCCGAACTAGAAACTGACCAGAGGGAAGTTTTAGTGAATGAAAAACTCTAAACTGCTGCGAATGACCACATACAAGGTAAATCCCCTGCCTATCTTTGAAGTTCATATACAATGCAAAGAGATAAAAAAAAAAAGGCTGTTAAGAGAGTTCTTCTGAACAGTAATCTTAAAGCACAACATGGAGTCTTAATGAAAATCATTCAAGTCGTAGCAGTGTGAGGGGTCCTGGGCGAGTGACTAAGTCATATCAGGGCCACGAAAATTTGAATGATCAGCTGACAATGACAAAAGATTCTCTTTATTGCGAGGGTGTAAGGCCTGTGGTGGTTGCCAAACTCGCCATTCCCTGAGGTCGTCTCAGCATTAAAAAAAGTTTTGACTGTAGCTTTAACAAAGAACAATTTCATAAATTACTGTCCTGGGCCATTAACTTGTGGAAGTGACACTCTGACAAATAAATATTATTTGATCTGATGCTTTGTACACATAGGATTCACGTTGGCAGATTGATTTAAAATGTGTCTAATGGTGAGCTGGCAGTAGAATAAACAAGATCAAATGGCTGAACAGACCTTAGATTTATAGGATCAACAACACTGACTGGCAGACTAGTGCTTTGAATGGAGCTGAGAGGTGATCTATGTTATGCAAGAGAAATAAGCAATCCAGTCTCTTAAAGCAGCAAGAGACGACCCAGCCCTATGATAGCAGTCATGGCAAACATACAAAAATGTCAAATTTAGTTTAGAATTAGATTATTGAAATATACAATTACAAAAAAACAACACTATATAAAATGAACATGTTATCAGTTCCTGTCATAGACATTTCAAGTTTTAAAAATGTCTACTCAAACATTATATTATATTTACATGTATATATACATTATGTGCAAAGCTAAATTGACTTTTTCATTTTAATTACATTTTAATCAATATAAAAAATTATCGACAATACAAAAAAAAACAACAAATAAACATTACTTAACTAAAAAAAAATAATAACTTGATTTTATATAATTAAGCATACCCCTCAATTTTTTTTTATAAAAGTATTCTTGTATGAAATATATCTTCCTTTCTTTGCAAATTACATTCTAGATCTATATTTTTGCAATATCACAAGTTGTGTTAAGGCCTCTCTGAATCGACTAACTTAAATAATTGTAATAGAAAAAAATATCTCTACCTTACCCCCAAAATAAATAAATTATGATATAAATATAAAACACTGAAATTCTCCTTTTATGTTCACAATCCTAACCTTTCACTTAAATGTACATATTTTAAATGAGCTTCCAACATTTGTATGTATGTTATGTGTGTTAGAGTCGTGGTAGAATGTAGGAGCTAGAGTCAAGTTAGA
>JADKLZ010000728.1:3416656-3437539 GCA_021533235.1 Biomphalaria straminea | reverse complement strand
AATCTTTATTAAAGATCTGTTTGATATAAACAAATATTTACTATATCACAAAATAAGAAGTTCCTATTACCAAGACAAATGGGTTAGCGTACAAAAGGGGATTTTGAGGAGAAAAAAAATTTACAACAAATTATAATATTGTACATGATATTCTTATTTAAAATTTATGGAGAGATTTAAAATTAATATGACAAATATATTGAATAAGTCCTATTCCAAAATTATTAATTTATATACTTAATACATTAGATATCAATTTAAATCTTAAAGAAAAAAAAAGGTAATGAACCTGCCTGCCAAGTAGCTAAAACTATGACAAACAATTTTAAAAGAGTAGAGTCAGTGGTCATAAACCATACATTGTACATACTAAAAGTCCATCATCTTTATTTACAAGTTAATACCACAATAGTGTTTTATGATAAAATTTTAACAGAAGTCAATTACCACCATTTTGAATTTACTTGTCGGGCCTTTTAACGTTTGATTTATCTCCTCGACAGTCTGGACAGTACCACTTTCCTTTGGGCTTTGTGCGGAGTCCAACACACCCAAAGTGATACCATTCTATTACACATTTTTCATTGTCACAGCCGATCATTTCACCGTAAGAAATGTTGTTGCAGGAACAGTAGGTTGGCTCGTTGGGATCAATCTGCACATTCATGGGAGAATCTTCCCCGTTGGTTTCTTTCTTGGCGACTTTTCGTTTCTTTTTCTTCTTTGGAATCTTGTCCTTGTCTTCCTGTGAATAATAGGAGATATCCACGTTAGACAACCAATAGGTCTACAACTTTACTTTTACCTACAGATTGAGTTAATCATCTTGGTAGGTAAAGGTACCTTTACGTGATATTTAGTGGCATATGATGTAACACTCATCTGTTTCTATTGCCAACCTTAACAAGGGTGTCATGTGATCAGCACAATGATCAACATTTATCCAACAAATGTCAGGTAGGTAACCATTAGAGTTGGATGAACTAAGGGGTGGCCTAAAAATAATAATAATAATCCCATCCTTCACTGGGATACAATCCCTAACCCACAGTACTGTAGCCAAGTGTTTATTACTCATCCACTGTACCTCTATAGTTAGGTAGATCATCATAAAATCAAAAGAACTCAACACTCTCAGTTGAGATTCCTAACAATTTAATAACATAACAAATATGCTATTATTGAAATGTTAAAAGTTTCTAAACTTTTCAAAGGACAAAAAAAGTGTACAATACAATAGTCGTACAGATAGTTGAGAATTTAAAAACAATTGCCCATAAATTAAGAACGTAATTATGCAGTTATAATTTACATTTGTTAAGTTAGAATAAAAGTCATAATAAAAAGAGATTTTAAAAAGTCTTACTTTAGTTTCTTCTTCATTGACGTCGTTCTTTGTCCGTCTTTGGCGCTTCACCGCAGAGTTGTTCTTCTCTGTCTTTTCTGGCTCCACTTTTATCTCCTTCTTGACAACAGGAGCCACAACTTCTTCTGGCTCTGGCTCTTTTGTTGACCCAGGATCTGCAAGCATTTGTTTGACTTTATTAATAGTTGTGTGTGGTAGTAAGGCAGCCAGTCAGTAATGTCAAGACTTGGAAGAAAGGAAAGAGGAGGCAAGGATAGTTTTCCACAAACTATCACCAAATTTTTTTTTTCTTTCTGCCCACTACAGCGCCTAAATGTTACAGCTCTGCCTCAATCCTCTCCACATAATTGTCTCTATTTTTTTAAATTAATACCTCTATTCAACCAGATCTTCATGGAACCACAAGAAACCTGGATCCAGGAACCTGGTCAGTTGATCTCAAAAATGGCTTTAATGATTTTCCTAGAAATTTAACAGTTGATGTATATTGCTGAGAAAGGAATTACCAGCTCAATGGCCACATGGGAGAAAACTCTAGTTTGAGAGTTACAATTTTTCAAAGAAAAAAAAATAAATGTAAATTTGGCTGGAGACTATACCTAGGACCTAGAGCTAACATGGTGTAGTCAGCCCTATTATCTTAAAGTTGTTTCAATTTTATTGAAGTTTATAATTGTTGCTTATATTTTTAAATAAATGTAATATAGATTACATCTAGATTCTAGATCTAGAAGTAGATATAGACTAGATCTTAAGAGTTCTTTAAGTTCTACAGTTAGCTCTATATATCCATATAATGAACATACCAATAAATAATTGCAAAAGTATACCTTTCTCAGTGGCAGAGTGAAAAATGTGTAAGTTCTAGAAGATAACAGTGTTACTGGTTCGATACCCCAATCGGTAAACAAATTAAATTATTTTTTTAAAACTATTTTATTATAGTTAAATTTAATAAAGGAAGGTATTGTCTTAAAATTTATTTTTTTTTTTATATTTTTCTACTTTGCATTATAAGCACTTATAAAGCTGATTTTATAATTTAAGGTTTTAAATAAAAATGCACTAATTAGTTCAGTTTTTCTATGATATTTAAATTAAAATATATAATATAACAAAATACATACCATAAGCTTAATCTTATTATAGCTGTAGTTCAACAAAATAATTATGCTTTTTCGTTTAAAAATAAGTAATTTAAGCAATGATTTCTAATTTAAAATACAAAACTTTTATAAATCTATCATTATGATAGTTGATATCTATTACATCTATATAAGAAACACTATAATTATAACTACTTAGAATAAGAGTTGACATTATGCAAATCTACGGGGGAAAACAATGCAAGCTAATTTTAGATTTTACAAAAAATTTTAATGAAGCTCCAACACTGTACACACTATACTTTAAATGCACTTTAAAAGCTTCAATAATGTTGGAAAGAATAACAAGGTTGATAGATTTCTCAAAACCAAGAAATAAACGTGTTTGTGAACTAGAGAAATATAAAGACAACTTAGCATTCGATTAATGTGAAGCATATATTTACACTACCTAGATGTTCTCTGTCTTGATCCAATTGTCTGGATCTATTCTCAATAAGATCTGTGATTAACTGAACCAACTGTATTTTTTCATCTCCAATCTCTTGACAATGAATTAATGCCCTTTGCAATGCAAGACAAGCCTTTTTTGATGATCCTGTCTCCTTCATGGCAGTATTGCGCAAGTTTCTAATCTCTTCTAAAATAGCTGAGAATGTTAGAGAATAAAATATATAAAAAAAGATGATGTTACAGAGCTAACAAAATAAAATGGCTTAAAAATCAAAAGCAAGAGTTAATTACTCTCACTTTTTATTTTTTTTATTTTACATACATATTTTTTTTTTAATTTTAAAAACCTCGTATATGAAAGGGTTAACAATTAAACATTGCACTATATCCATAAGAAATGAAGAAACTAATAGTAAATAAAATAAATGAGAAATGGACAAGCTCTCATCCAAATCACAAGAAAGATGATGCTTGCTATAAGCTATCCCGACAAGATCAACTTCTAATCTTTCGACTCAGGACTGGACACTACAGAATAAGACAAAAAGTTCAAAATTGCAACCAGTGAAATCTGCCCATATGGAGCGTCACCAGTGAATGCTGACTATGTCCTCCAAAACTGCTCTCTTTACCAAGACACTGGCCCCAAAACACCCTAATAGAAAGAAAACTATATGGAGAGCTCCCTGATTCGGCAAACACTGCCCAGTTCATCTCATATATTGGTCTAGTCATCTGAACGCATCAACATAAGAATGAGAACAAAGAAGAAGAAGAAAGGATTCAGAATATTGTAGCAGGGTTTTATAATGTGGATTTCACTCAAATATTGAGAGATAGTATAAGAATTTGGTTACAACATGACAGTATTGATAGCTGTAACAGACTAGGTGGTTTAAAAGCCAAGCTGCAGAACCAAAGCTCTTGAGTTTAAACCTTCATGAGGATTAAAAATTTTACTTAGAATTACTTTTATTACCAGTATCACTACATCTATTAATGATTTAAAGAGAAACTAGAAACCAATAGAATAGAGCTCAGGATAACCAGAATACAAAATACAAAATGTTTATTGTAATATAATTTATTTTAACCTATATAAAATGTCATATATATATATATATATTAATAATCCTTTTCGTTAGGCACAAGTGCTGCAGACCTAACCTTCTATGCTATGCATGCAGCTAGTTTTTTTTTAAGCAAGGATAGGATTCCTATTACTAAGACCCCTGGGTTTGCATACAAAATGGATTTGAGGAGAAAAAAAAATATAATTAATTATAATAAAATGCAATATCTTTGAGATCATAGGAAATGAGAAATGCACTCATCTTCAACTATGAAGTAGGAGATGTAGACCATATTACATTCCTAAAGGTTAATAATTATTTAAAAAGATTCTTATAATGCATGATGCAGACAATAAAGATGAAGATTAATAAGATTTCCAATTTGAAACAAGGCTAATTACAAGGGCCATTAATGAATTAAATCACAATTACTAAAATAACCAAATATATATATATTAAAAACTTAAATGGCAGTTCTTTACAGTAGATCAGATTTACAGTAATACTGTTAACAATTTTACTTGAAGGACACTACATTGATTCAAGTGGCTTGATAAGACAAGTTAACAAGTCAACATAACATAACATAAAGAACCTCCAACCACAATGCTAGTTAAGTTTAATTCTACTTGAAAATAAGTTAGTTCTGCAAGTTAAAGTAAATGCAATTTAAAAAATTCATGACAGCTGTGTCATAACCATTAGCCTACTTGTTATTTCAGAGACAACAGATTGAGCCTAAGTCAGCCTAAGATCTACCTTTTTATACAATTAAAAACCTTCAATCTAGATCTATAGTCAGTATAGTTAGAATCTAAAAGTCTGGTTAGTAGATGTACTAGATGATGATATGCCATCATCATATATTCATATGCTATGTTTTAGATCTAGAATCTAGATATAATTACAATCCAGAACTAGATCTAGATCTACTTCCATCTTATGTATTAAATTTCAAATGATGTATTGTATTATATTGTGACTTGTGTTCTGAACTTTTAATTGACTGATCATGTCAATCATGATCATAATACTCAGAATTGACAAAATTAGGGAATACTACAGTGTACACTTAACACTACACACCAAGGCCAGGTCACAAACATAAACCAAATCAATCAGATTAAGTATTACCTTTTGTAAAAGAAGTAAGTTATTTATTTTAAAGACGTTTATAATGATGATCATAAACATATAAATTATAATAAACCGTACCTTTATTTTTTATATGAAGCTCTCTCATCTGTGATATATTTCGTTGAATATCGTCCGGCAGCGTCTCCATTGTATCTAAGTAATTTGATAAATAAGTTGCGGAACATATTGCCTCAACGGCAGCGTTATTTACCATAGCAGCCAGTTTTGATTTTTTAATGTTAATTAAACAATATCCCCAATAATATAATCAATCACCATTTGTAAACAATGAAGATCGTTTTTTTAATTTGGCTTGCGTCTCTTGGTATTTTCGTTTCTGTGCATCCACTTTTTTTATATCTGGACATGATATTTAAAATCTTGTTTCATTGTAAAATTCTTTATTAGATCTAAATCTTGAGCAATAGTGTTTTAATGTAGCAATGCATAGATATATTTCTTTTAAAAGTATTTTAAAATAAATGATTAATTTTTAGACTACACTAAGTGACTTTTATTTTATGTTGACAAGATTTGATGTTGAGCAGTTAATATTTTTTATTTTTCCATTATGGAAAAAAAATATCAAAGGGAGACAATGCTTATTATTATTATTTTATTTTGTGTAAACATATAACAATACATGGAAATAGCGAAATGCATTGTCAAATATAAGAGATTAAAAGATCGTATTAACAATAACAAAGAGTCTAGTGGTACTAGATCTAGTCATTTTCAAGATACTGTCATCTATTATAACATTGATCTAATAGTAATACATACATGGTTAAGACTAAGAGTAAGACACATAATGACATAGTCATTATATAGAATAGACAGAAGTTATAGACATAGTGATAGTGTGACATAGATTTAGATCTAGGTCTATAGTATTATAATTATTATTATTAAATATTATTAGTATAGACGATCATAGGGTATATAGATCTAGTCAGTGGCGTAGCTAGATTATATGATGCCTGGTGCGGTACCTCATCTTGATGCCCCCCCCCCCCAAAAAAAAAACTAACTAATTAATAACATTGCTAAACCTTACTTTTTTGTTCAAGATAATGTATTCAATTATGAAATATTGTTAATTCAAAAAATTAATTTTGCATAAACATAATACAAGTGAATTTTACGCGCTTTCTTGATGGCACACGTATCAATAATTTTATCGAAATCAATATTTTCCACCAGCTCTTGTTCAAAATGGCCAAATTAGTGAGTCTAAAATTTGTCATCGTTGATCGCAAGTAATTCTTGATCAGTTTAAGCTTGGAAAAACTTCTCTCGCATGTAGTGACGCTTACCGCAATTGTCAAAAATATGCGAATCATGATGACGATATTCGGGACTGAATCAACTAGCTGATATTTTTAAAAAAATAAAATTCAAGAGCTTAACAGGTCCTTGTTTTGGAAGTTCGGAGGATTCTGATGAAACTGTGACAAACAGTTGAAGCTGTTTCGCTCCAGCAGAAATTCGTTTTTATCAATGTTGCTATTAGTACTATCGAGATTGATTTCGACCTGAGGATTAAATTCATATCTATCTGCTACATCATGAAGTTGCTCAAATCGGGTGATTATTTCTTGAACAATCCTGTCCAAGGTAGAATATTCGTAGCTCTTCTTTGTGTGTAAGTACAGAGTCGTCACTTTTCTCACCAGGCATCTTTATCTTATGGCCAATACGTTTTTGAGGTTCTGTACTGATTCTTAGATCTGAGCACATGCTTTCGGCAAAGGCAACGCTGGCTTCAGCGATGCCCTCTCGATTACTACTTAAAAATGTCTTTAATGTTTTTAGTTTTTTTGAGCAGTCTCAAGTAGACAATCCTTGTTTTTGAAGGTAGACTTGTGCATCATTAATTTCAGTAAATATAGGAGCCCAAAATCCAAGATAGCGGAGAAAAATAAAAGACTGAATAGCAACTAATAATCCACCTGCTTCAGATCTAGTCGATGAATTTTCATCTCTGCTAGTTTAATGTCTCCAGAGTTTCTATAATTTTAGAAAATGCATCCCTAACCATCTTGACATTGTAATAAATTCATTTTGTATTTGTGGAGACATGTATGTATTCGGTCTGCAACAAAGTTTAGTTCAAAGCACATGCTCCCTCAAGAGTGGATCGTACTTTGATAGTAATGTTACTAACTCCAAGAAAATGCCTTGATTTTGCGCTTCCAACACTTCTTCAACTCGCTCGCGATGCCCACGAAGTGCCAGATTTTGCTTTGAGAGAAAACGAATGATGTCCAAGATTCTCTTCAGGTAGTCTCTCCAGTTTTCGTCTCTTGTATAATCAAATCTTGGGTCTGGTTGTCAATACTGTTCCCTACTCCAAGCAAGCGATCACTGAATGTGAGTCTGCTGGTCTCATGTTTTTTTATTTTCGGGGATAACCTCCACCAGTCATTGAATCCATCTTTGGATTTAAGTGAAGATTTGGTTCTTGATCTTCTTGAGAGGTGTATGCAGGGGAAGCAAAATAAGGATTTTTTTTTTTTTGGCGAATAACACGTCCACTTTCTAAGAACTTTCTCGCCGTTTGACGTTTGCCAGAAAAACCAAGACTTTGAAAGCTTTCTAGCCTTTCCTTTTGCTGATTCTTGATGTCTATGCACCTCTCTGAATTGACTGTCCATACGCTGAACTGTTTCAGATCCTTGAGTGATAAGGTGTATGCGAGTATTATCTGTAATGACATCAGTCCAATCTCCAATGTCGTTCAGTCTAGAAATTATTACCCTGCTTTCTGTATTGTTTACACAGTAAATTAGATTCAATCTGTTCTATAGCTTACATTGTATTGAAGAAATAGTCAATGAAATGAAACAAAATAGCGACATGACTAGTTTATATATACGTCGTTAGTTCATGTTTAAAATACAGTAGTTTATGTTTGTTCGTGTCCATACAATTAGTCGTTTTTACTTAAAAGCTCAGGGAAATAGGAAATTAATACACACTGGGGGAATTTTGGTGCCCCTCTCCACTTGGTGCCCTGTGCGGCCCGCACCACCCGCACATTGGTAACTACGCCACTGGATCTAGTCCCGATAGTTAGGTAGTACACTTAAAGATCTACTTAAAAATGAGGATATAGAAATATTATTAATAAATATAATTCTTAAAACTTTATCCTTAAAAGTTATTTGCCTTTAATTTTAACTAATATATATAGTAGAGTCTGGTATATGGCACACCTCATCCGATTCTTGTTCAGTAAACAGGTCGCTTTTTTTGTTTATAACTCATTTGTTTTTATGTTTGTAGCTAAAAATGACGTTTCGGGACTGCGCATGTCCAATTTTAGATAAGCTCCTGTATTTTTGTTCCGCTTTTCCAAAGTAGAGGGCAGTTTTAGAGATTCTCGGAAACCATGTATGTAAAGCTATTGTTTTAACCTCCCCCGGCAATTCATACCCATATAAGGGATGAAGGCTATATTATGAGCCTATTTGATCGTAGGCTGATGGATATATCAAAATAAGCTTCCAAACATCTTTAGAAAGACTTTCCAATCACATTTATACTGTTAACTGTTAAATAAGATTTTAAAAAGGGGGTGTTTCATCAATAATGATGAATTTAACACATTCTCCTATAGTGCACACGGTAAAATCGTAATAAGAAATATTATTGGGATTAATAAATCTATGATTTTTTCAATGAATAAACGTGACCTAGATCAAGATATCTAGAATATATAATTTACGAATGAAAGAAAAAGTGAGGGCTGCTAATTTGAAGCCAGAGACCATGCCCACTGCAGGGGATCACCCCAGCTGAGCTGGCGGTGAGGAGAGGTATACAATAATTATAATTTATATAATGAGCATGTAGTGTCACAACCTATCAAACAGGCAGCAGGGGGAGGGAGGGGGAGAGAGTCATGAAAAGAATTTATATTTAAGCATCTATGGGAGGGAGGGGAAAATATCAAATATGTTTATTAAATTATAATAATTAATGTCTAGATCTATAATCCATATGATAGAGATTTATTTCTGTCTGTTGCTACACAAAGATTACATAGGTATATAAATAAATAAACTATAAACGATATATATATATATATATATATATATATACATATATATATATATATACAGAGAGAGAGAGGCAATATGATGCAAAAGACTATAAATACATATTGCATAAGTGATTCTACTTCTTTTAATACAATCTAAATAATTTTTAATTAATAAAGATGTAATTTATTAGCAAATACATAGTGGTGTTTATTGAAAGGACTCGGTGTGCGCTGAAAGGGAAAGCACAAAAACTGCGTGCCGTATAGGAGCATGGAGTGAGTTGCTGTATTTTAAAATAAAATCTTAACTATGAGTGGTAATTCAAAGAAACACTGCTATTTTTATAGTCCTTTAGTTGCAGAATAAGAATCTGATTTCAGTTTTTTTTTTAAACTTAAACCTTGACCTAATAAAAAAATTAATTAAAAAATTGACCTAGTTCCCAAAGTCGGTGTGCCATATACCAGACTCTACTATAAGTAATCTATAATATATTATCTATAAAGTGGATACAAAATTAAAATAGAAAAAAAGAAAAACTGGACCACAACATGTGAAAAATTAGACCTAAACAAGGATGGTCGAAAGGCCTGGACCCTTCTGCATCGGCTAGCAGGAAAAAAGCAAATTACTAACCCCCAACCATTAAAAGACACTGATGACTTAATTACAGAAAATCTAAAAAAGGCAGAAACCTTCAACAAATACTTTGCTAGCATAAATAAGACAAAACCAAGAAAACAACTGGACCAGGCTTTTAGCAATATCCTAAAAAGAGAAGAACAAGCTCCAACTGTCAGCTGTCATATCTTTGACGCTCCCTTCACTCTATATGAGCTCAAAACTGCCCAAAAAAACCTTAGGTTAAGAAAATCCCCTGGACCAGATAAAATAACAAATGAAATGATCCGGGGACTAGGATGGCAGGCCCAAAACTGCATACTCAATCTTATCAACTATACATGGAGAACAGGAGACATACCACAGGAATGGAGAAACGCAAACATAATACCCATCCTCAAGAAAAATAAGCCACCAGGAGACCCTAAAAGCTATAGACCAATATCTTTAACATCAAACATTGGCAAAATGGCAGAAAAAATGATTAATAACAGACTTTATTGGTGGCTAGAAAGTACTTGCTCACTCCACAACGCACAAGCTGGCTTCAGGAAAGCAAGTAGAACAGAAGACCACCTCTTTCGCTTTATCCAGGACACAATAGAAGGGTTCCACGAAAACAAACACACTACAGCAGTATTTATAGATTTGCAACAAGCCTATGATAGAGTGTGGAGAAAAGGTCTATTTTTGAAGATGAAAAAAATGGGCATCCATGGAAAAATGTACAGCTGGATCAGGGCTTTCCTAAAAAACAGAACCATCCAAACCCGATTTGAAGGCGCCATCTCTAGTAAAAAAAGTTTGGAAGAAGGCCTACCGCAAGGTTCAGCCTTTAGCTGTACACTCTTTCTAATCTTCATGAATGACCTCCCAGACCTCATTTCAGTCAATAAGGCACTTTACGCAGATGATCTCCTAATTTGGACAACAGAGAAATATCCAGTGCTGACTAGATCCAAATTAAACAGAGCCCTCACAACTATCTCCACGTTTTCAAAATTATGGAAAATGGAAATAAACAAAGAAAAGTCAGTTTATTCAATCTTTAGCCACAGTAACAAAATAGCAAAAAGAAACTACATCCTAAAAATAGACTCACAGCCAATAAATAAAGAAGAAAATCCAACTTATCTTGGTGTAAAATTAGACCAAAGACTGTCTCTAAAACACTTTATGGCTGATTTAAAAGAAAAGGCATCTCAGAGATTAAACATAATGAAACACCTAGCAGGAACATCCTGGGGAGCTGAAAAGAAAACCTTAAGACAGTTATACACTGGATATGTCAGATCTGTCATGGATAACTGTCTCTCCATACAAGTAGCTGCCAACAAAACCTATCAGTCAGCTTTGGACGCAGTCCAAAACCAAGCCTTGCGTCTGGTCAGTGGAGGTATGAGAACCACTCCCACAGCTGCCTGTGAAATAGACTCAAATATTGAACCTCTTAAGTTAAGGCGCAACAGAGCAGCTTTAGAAGCCATTGAGAGATACAGAAGGTTGGAGGATGACCATCCAAATAAATTATTAACACAGAGAAATAGGAAAAGCAATAAAAAAAAGCAAAGAACACTGATTCAAATTACTGACGAACTAGCCTTAAAACACCATCTACCCAATAACAGAGAAAAAATCACCAGATTCCCAAACATAACTCCTGGACTTAACTATAAACAACCAACAATTAAAACACATCTAATAAATAATACTCTGACAAAAGAATCAAATCCACTGGAGCTCAAAGTAGGCACGCTTGAAACAATTGAAAGCTATCCAAAAACAACCATCCATATATACACAGACGGATCAGCCTTCAAAGCCACCATCAATGCCGGTCTTGGTGCCTTCCTGGTCTTCCCCAAAAACATACACTTTGAAATAAGTGCACCCTGTGGCGACTACTGCTCAAACTTCCAAGCTGAAATTGAGGCAATTACCATAGCCTTGCAGACAGTCGAAAATAAATTACATGAAGGAATACAAGCACCATCAGATATTGTTGTCTTTACAGACTCACAATCCACTCTTCAAGCACTTAACAGCAGCACCACAAAAAGCCCAAGAGAGTTGACAACACTAAAAATGATAATACACCAGATGATGACCAATTTAAACATCAACATCATATTACAGTGGATCCCTGGACACATTGGTGTCATGGGAAATGAAAGGGCAGATAAGCTCTCAAAGGCAGGATCATCTATGGAACAACCAGATAGACCTGTCAACTACCTCACCCTAAGGTCAATGCTAATCAACAACTACAAAGAGGAGTGGCTTAACCAATGGGCTACAGGAAACACAGGCAGAGCCATGTACAAAGAAATGAACATGCCTAACAAACTGGACAGTATTAACTTCCTCCCCCGCAAAGAGCAATGTACAATCTTCCAACTAAGAACAGGACATACACCACATTTAAATTATCATCTCAATAAAATAAATCCCACACAACTCCCACTTTGTAGACACTGCTCCCACCCTTATGAAACTGTAAACCATATCCTTTTTGAATGCCCCCTCCTAATCCACCTTAGGCAGACCCTACTACCACTACAGCCCAACATAACCAACACCCTTTATGGCAGTGCTGAGCAACTGAAAAAAACAGCACAGTATTTTTCCTTGGCACAGTCTGCAAAAGAGCTGACAGCTCAGCAGTAAAAAGCTGGTTAGAAGAAGAAGAAGAAGAAGAATCTATAAAGTGGGGCTTTAATCATTATAGAGTCTAGATCTAGATCATCAGCTGTCTCATGATAATGATGAGACTCTTATCCTTTTTTGCTCGGTGACCCTTTTTACCATTCCTCACTACGCCGCGACCCCCCTCCCAGGGCAAATGTAAATTATTTTCATTCATTATTATCATGGACAACTCAGTTGAACTGATGTTAAAACAAAAACTGAAGTATCCTAAAGAAGAAAAAAAAAAGACCTTAATATTCATAATCATATATATATGTGGTCAAGAGTCCTTATGATAATGACTTGACCATATAATATAGACAATAGTCCAGAGCTTTCAAAAACACGACCAGGCATAATGATATGTTTTGCATTGATGCGCATTAACTTATATATTATAGTGGTAAAAATAGTTCTGCTGTCAGGTGACAATTCAAATGTTTGAAAACAATTCTGATTCAGTTGTTTGCAACATTTGAGTAAATTTCAATGAAAAAAAAAACATGTGAGTCAAGTTTTTCGTGATACAATTGACCAAAAGAAAAATCCATACTTTGATGGTCTTAAGTGACCCCTGATAAATTGTTTTGAAAGAAAATTATCAACTATGACCAAAATTAAATATTTTTTTAATGTCCACAGTTTGATCTGTTACATGCCAAATTAGCCGCTGATTGATACAAATTAAGATGTTTTGTTTAAAAGGAAGCAGTGAAGTTTATCCAGCTTTGTTGTTGGCCAGAAAAGTTTCCAAGCTTCGTCATGTCAGGTGTAAAAGGCACTGCATTCTTTACAACAATGACTCGGATCAGAAAAACTTTTCAGCCTCTGAACCAAATCAAAGAACATTTCTTAGACAAAGTTACTCTACTTGCCAACAGTTAACAAAATGGGAACAACCCAAAGGTTATGATACTGGAATAAAAGTGTATAATCCCCTTGTTAAGGATAAAGTCCCCTTGGTTTTACGCAATGAAAAAATAGCCCATTGGTAAGAAAGGGATATTTTTATTTATCTTATAAAACCTACTTTGTCTTATATTGTCTAAATATTAGTAAATCTGTCATCTTTCTTTTGAGTTATTCACCTTTCTGGAGGTGCGGTGGCCGAGCTGTAAAGCGCTTTAATTCTGAACTGGGGTTCCAGGGTTCAAATCCTGGTAAAGACTGGGATTTTTAATTTTGGGATCTTTGGGCGCCTCTGAATCCACCCAGCACCAATGGGTACCTGACATTAATTGGTAAAAAATAAAGGCAGTTGGTCTTTGTGCTGGCCACATGACACCCTCGTAAACCATAGGCCACAGAATCGCATATATATCATCTGCCCTATAGTCCACAAGGTTTGATATAGGTATGTGATAAAGTGCTTGACTACTGAGCTGAAGGTCCTTGGTTGGAAACCTGGTTTACACTAGGAAATATCAAATCAACTTTGAGGATGTGTATATTTATCCTTTGTAGAGTACATTCATTGAGGAATGTAAGAATTTGTATACTTATCTCTTATTGGGTAACTTCTTTGGAAAACCTTACAATATATCTTTTAAAGGAACATTCTTTTGGGACTGTAAAGATAGAGAATTATCTCCTGGTAAAATATCCCTATTATAAATTTACTTGATGTTACCATAAAATACATACTCTTTCTGGATTAGTGTAATACATATTAAACCATTTCAATTTGTATGGTTTATTATTCTCATATTCAGGTATGCCTGTGGACCCACAGTGTATGACACATCACACATTGGACATGCAAGCTCCTACATTCGTTTAGACATCATTAGAAGAATCTTGTCAGATGCTTTTGACATCGAGATTGTGTTGGTCATGGGTGTCACTGACATTGATGACAAAATTATCCACAGATCCATTGAGGTATGTTACAAAGTTAGCTCCCCTTACTTGAATTTTAATTTTACTAGTTAACATTTTAATGGATTGTCACAATGAGCTGTTTGTTTGTCCCCACTTGAAGATGATGCAGTTTTATAGTCAAATTATATACTGGAACACAGGCATGAAATTAGTAAAAGCAGCTTTATATAGTTAAAACACATTTAAAAGCACATTCTAGACTGCTGTAATTTAATTTAATTTTGGTAAGTACTGATGTGGGAGTCCCTGGTTCAAATCCTAGTGAAGACTGGAATTTTTTATTTGGGAATCTTAGCTGTAAGTCCACCCAGCTCTAATGGCTACCTGACATTAGTTGAGGAAAAGTAAAGGCGGTTGGTTGTTGTGCTGGCCACCATAACAGCCCTTGTTAACCATGGGTCACTGAAACAGATGACCTTTACATCATCTGCCCTATAGATTGCAAGGTCTAAAGGGGGAACTTTACCTTTATTGTATAAATTAAGTGTCAGAATTAAAGAATGTAATACCCATTTCTATATAGGATGATGTATTGGGAATTGGAAAACTTAACCCTCTCCTGATGGGCACGACATGGCCTAAATTGTGCCAATGTGCCAAAAACCCAAAATATACCCTCTCTTGATATGTTGTCAAGCTTAAACTTCTTCTGCCTTGTGAACAATAGGATTATTTTGTAAAAAGTGACATTGTCAACTTTTGAAATTACAGAATAATATGGTTTAAAAACATAGGATTTACTTGTTGTTTTTTTTCCCCTCAGACTGGACAAAGCATGGACAAAATAACCAAGTTGTATGAAGAAGAATTTTTCACCAGCATGACAAAACTAGGTGTCATCCCGCCAACTTTTATCAAGCGAGTCACGCAGCACATTGATCCAATCATTCAGTTTATCAAAACTTTAGAGAAGAAAGGTCTAGCCTACAGAACAGCAGATGGTAAATTTCAAGCACATTGTTGGGTAGGAGGGAATGGATGTAGGAGGAAAAGATGGTTAAAATGATAAAGTAGGATAAGAAATATATACAAACAAATAAATATAAATAATGCTTGTCTTCAAGTCCGAAGATTAGTGAGGAATTCAGTATTTCCCTTGGCTGCACATCCCCGGCTGTAACCTACATATTTTGCCACACCCAGGGCAAGTTTAACCATTGTCCAAAGGTGGTCAGCTTAGATTTTCTTTTCGCCGTCTGCATCTGTCCTCTGCAGCAGATTTTCTTTTGGTCTCAAATGTGTGTCCCACAGCCTTTGTGAGTGACCTCCGGCTGTCTTGCTCTAAGATCACATGCAATCAGGTGCTCTCTTCTGTCAGCTAAGGCAAGTTACGTCGTTTTAGCTCACCAAAAAAGACTGCCTTTGGCATACGTTCGTCTGGCATGCAGGATACGTGCCCTGCCCAGTGTAATTTTGGATCATAGGAAGTCCCTACATACTGTCCTTACCCACGTTCGCAAGGACATCGCTGTCTGTAGTGCTGTCTTGCCACCATATGTCCATGATAGAGCACAAGCATCTTTGTTGAAAGTGCTAAAGTAGTCTTAGTTGCTTTCTGTTTAGTGTCCATGTCTTAGATCCACATAGAAGGGTTGAGACAACTAACTAATCAATACATTGGAAAGACAGGCAAACAAATAAGTTATGAAATATGGTCAAAGATATAAAAACCAGTAGATTATTCAGTATGGGTGAAAGATAAGCAAACCATTTTTTTGTAAATGTATCTTTGGATCTGACAGTTCCTTAACACCATTCGTGGCTCATCAAATGTATTATTTGTTTCATTCCTTCAGGCAGTGTATATTTTGATGTCAAGCAATATGGTAAACATGGAGTCTTTGCCAGTCATCCTGATCAAGGTCCAGGCAAGTGATGACATTTCTATTATGGCATTCATTTGATTGTTATGGAA
Source organism: Biomphalaria straminea (assembly GCA_021533235.1). Lineage (NCBI taxonomy): Eukaryota > Metazoa > Mollusca > Gastropoda > Planorbidae > Biomphalaria > Biomphalaria straminea. Next base: position 3,421,250 of record JADKLZ010000728.1, on the reverse strand, counting down.
TACAATTCTTGTATGATATGGTTAATGTTCAGTGGGAACAGGAAAAGACAAAACAGTAGTCTCTTGCTTAACTCTTTCTCTCCTAACTAATGATATCAACGTTGATTCCACCAGAATGTGGTAAATAATTACGGAGAGAAAGAGTTAACTTTAATGATATTGTTTTTCTTTTCCTAGAAGCACTTCAAAGAATACATTTTAGTGTAATCAAACATCTAGCAAAATATAGATTTAAAAAAAATCATTAAGCATAGTTTGATTGCTATGAAATGTATATTAAACAATCATAGAGCAAAAAGGAATTTTGTTTTAAATGTACAATACAAAACAGGATAATTAAGAACTTACAGTCCATTATAATTAATTTTAAATCAATTATTAAGTAGCTAGCTAGATGAGTTAGATAGTCTGAGTCAGTAATCTAAATGTACAATAGTTTAAGTCAGTGACTTTTTCAATCCTAAGTTTTATACTATAATTTATTTGGCCACTATTTCATGTCATTAATTTTTTTGGACAATATTTTATGCTAGTAATTACTTTGGTTGCTAATTAAATCTTGCAGAAAACTCCATGCTTTAAATTTGAATCAATTATACAGATAATGAAAGTGGGAAAAAAAGCAACCAAGATTTTGCGCTTTGGAAAGCTTGCAAACCTAAAGAACCTTTTTGGGAATCACCTTGGGGTAAAGGAAGGCCAGGCTGGCATATAGAATGTTCTGCTATGGCCAGGTAATCAGTACATTATATATATCAAATCAAGCCATATTGCATCTGTAAAATTATACATTAATAAAAGTGGCAGGAAAAGCCTTGGGACAACACATGTTCATCAATGGACACTAAAATTAGAGTTTGGTATACACCACTACACATGAGTCAATTTACATTGATTTTAATATAAGTTCATGTATTTAAAGAACGAAGTATATATATATCATTTTGAATTCAAACTTGATTACTAAAACATTTCAATATGCTACAAATGACTAAAAAATTAAATGTTTCAATGGGCTAGAGTTTTTCTAATTATAACTATTCAACAGTGAGGTAAAAGCAATAACAAACTATAGTTCAGATTCACTATATTTTTTGACTTGAACCAGACACAACACAATAAGACAACATATGTTCCAGAAGTTAAAAGTCAGGACTGGCAAAAGTTGCCCTTGTGGAGAGAGAATCACCAGAGAATGCTGACCATATCCTTCAAACCTGGGCCTATATCAAGAGGCCCTAACAAGACCCTAAACCCTCTTATGGAATAAATACTAAACGGAGGACTGCCTGATTTGAAAACCACTGCACAGTTCATCTCAGATATAAGATAACTGATCTGAACCCTCTGGCATGAAAAATGAGAACAAAGAAGATGTTTGTAAAGAAATCAATGCTAAGAAACAAAGAATTCATTAACATGGAAATTAGAAATTAAAAAGCAAAACAACCTTTGCTCCCATAATGCTGAAAAAAAAAAATCAATTTGATTTGTTAAATTATCTAAATAAATCAGAACTTGCTGAACTATTGGAAAATAATCTAAATAAAGAAACATCTTGGCTCGTGAATATGTTAACATATTATGAAAAAAAATAATTTTTTTTTTGCATGCCTTTATTGATAAATAAAAAAGTATCTAGATAGGTATTTTTCAAACAACTAGATTTCAATCATAAATGAAATTTGAAAACTAAATCTGTCCCAGTCCAAGTTGTAAGAAGATAAACCTTGTTTTAGTGTGAAATACTTCAATGAGTTCATTTATATTTTTTTCTTCAGTGGTATATTTGGTTCTAACTTTGACATTCACTCTGGAGGGGAGGACCTTCTTTTCCCACATCATGAAAATGAATTAGCCCAGTCATGTGGTTACTATGGCAACACCCAGTGGGTGAACTATTGGATACATACAGGTATGTATCTTTTTCCTCATTCATTGACCTTTGACCCATCAACCCTTTTACTTGGCTCCATAAGTTTTTAAGTCTCTGTTGAGCAGCTGTTCTAAAACAGTTGGTACAGAAATCTTCCTGTTTAATGAATCTATAGAGATGAACCAGATCACTCCATTTTTGTTGTCCTAGAAGTTATTCTTCAAGCAACACTGTTTGTAGTCAGGCTACCTAGGTAAAGCTAGTCAGCTTTAATTATCTTAAAATTAGATGCTTATATTATAAATTTTGACCCTAGTATAGCAAATAAATAAATTGATTTATTAAAAAATTAATTATTTTGTTTGATACCAACAAAGGAAACTATGCTTGAGAATATATTAAGAAAAAGAAACATCTTAATCAGATATAGCCCATGATTCTATATTTCTGGCGAGTTCCTGTGACAAAGAATGAAGCAATTTTACTAAATAAATTGATTCAATTTGTAGTTTAGAAAAACAACGTCTGAGCTCAACCAAAATGCCTGTTTCATTTGCTAAGAAATTTCTTTGTGTTTATATTATGTACATTACATGTGCCTCTTTTTAAAAAGAAATAATAATTTTTTTTTCTGTCGGTAGGTCATTTATATTTGTCAGGACAGGATGACAAAATGTCAAAGTCACTGAAAAATGTTATATCTATACCAGAGCTGTTGGACAAATACACATCCAATCAATTCCGCATGCTTTGTTTGTTAACACATTATAGAAGAAGTAAGTAGAAGTCTCAACAAGAGGTTGTTAATATTCATTGAAGTTTTTAAAAAAAATCCTTTTGTCTTACCTTACACTATTAAATATATATAATATATAGAGGCGCGGTGGCTGAGCGATAAAGCGTTTGACTTCCAAACCGGAATCCGGGGTTCGAATCCTGGTGAAGACTGGGATTTTTTATTTCGGTATCTTAAGGCACCTCTGAGTCTACCGAGCTCTAATGGGTACCTGACATTAGTTGGGGAAAAGTAAAGGGGGTTGGTCATTGTGCTGGCCACATGACACCCTTGCTAACCGTAGGCCATAGAATCTGATGATCTTTACATCATCTGCCCTATAGACCACAAGGTCTGAAAGGGAAACTTTACTTTTATAATATATATAGTAAATAATATATAGTACTAATCTTTTCTCAGAGCTTGAGTTCAATGATGAACGTATGGAGAAGGCTTTGTCTATTCTAAGCACTCTCCACAGTTCTCTGAATCGTTGTGATCTGGTGGTGAAAGACCAGTTACATTGTTCGAAGATTTCAGAAGCAGAATTAAATGAAAAGTAAGTAACAGTTTAAAACCATACAACTTGTGGTTAATTCATGCTTCTTTGATTCATAATTCATTAGGTGTTTGGTTTTCATATAGATCTACTGCGTATTTACAGAATAACATAGTGGTGACACGGGTAGAGTTGACCTTGTTGGCAATCAGTTGAAACAAGGTCATTAGTGTTAAGGGATGATGAATGGGCCAACAGGGCAGTGTGCTGGTATGAAATCACCAGTGATATGGTCATCAGATTATGTAGAAAGAACTTGTATTTTATGGGAAAGCTTCACAGACCGTATAAAAAGGAGACAGAATATCAGAGTCAATATGATTCGGTCTGGAACAGTTCAGCAAAGCAAAGCCAGTCTGGTACATTAAGTCCACAGCCAAAGAGACGTTAAAAAAAATAAGCATAGAATCTGCTGTGATTGGTCAAAACAGAATTATATTTGTGTATTTTTAAGATATTTCTCAGACATTTATTGATGAAGGTCTGTACTTTTTTTAGTTGTTGCTTCAATTGTTCTCCATGTTTCAGAACCATACGGTAGGACAGCCTTGAGATTAGAGTTAAAGATTCTTGGTTTAGTCTTGTTTGAGATGTGGGGAGATTTCCAGTTGGTTTTAGGTGTGTAAATGTCTGACGCGCTAGATTTATACAGCGTTTAATGACTTCATCTGTTCCGCCTAATATAAAACTATCTAGTTGGCCAATGGCTTGAGAATCCAGTGCTATGTCTCCAATTTGTTTGTTGTTTACTTAAAGTACTATTGTTTTTTGGTGCTTTATTTTTAGGGCTTCTCTTTTTCCTCTTCATTTAAAGCTTTGACCTATTCTTGCATATCCTGTAGTCTGTGTGATAATAAGTCAACTTGAAATGGAACACAATAAAGAGGATTATTTTCACACACTATTTCCTTTGTGTATAATACTTTTTTTACACAAATTATTTCTACCATTTTTCAAGCACCTGAATTTTTTAGATTTTTGTCAAATGGATAATCTGTTCTTGATATTGATATTGAAATTTTGTTACACGTTTATGATTAAAATATAAATAAAAGTTATAGGCAATGCTGCAATGTGATCTGTGCTGTTACTCATGCTTTACTTTTTTTGTTGTTTTTTTTTTCAGACTACAGTCCACCAAGGCACAAATAAAACAGTCTCTAGCTGATGACTTTAACACACCTCAAGCTTTGGCACACTTAATGCGTTTTATCAAGTTTATGAACCAATACATGGGTGAGAGCACAGAGTCCAGCAGTCAGGAGGTAGATAATATTTATGCAATCATCCATGGGTTAGATTATGTTTTATCCATATGAGCAGCAAGGTGGTAGATTTGTTTTATCTATACTAGCAGCCAGGAGGTAGATAATGATTTATCTAT
>JADKLZ010000728.1:3392294-3416646 GCA_021533235.1 Biomphalaria straminea | reverse complement strand
GGGTAGATTATGTTTTATCTATACTAGCAGCCAGGAGGTAGATTATGTTTTACCTATACTAGCAGCGAGGATGTAGATTTGTTTTATCTATTCTATTCTTCTGTGCAATTATGCCTTTTCTTTTTCTCATTTTGAAGTTACTTTGTAATTTACCTAACTGAAATGTTGTTTGGAAAATCACATTGCTCAGTGGATAATTGCTGGAGCTGGCTATACCTCTACCTGCCCTTTCGATCATTTTTAACTCATTTAACTCACTTGATTGAGTCAGTCTCACTTGTTATAAAAACAAAATGATAATAATAGCTGTTGAAACTTGTAGTACTTGTAAAATGTCCTATTTTTTTATTAATACATTTTTGTGATTTTAACAAGTTTATATTTGTTCCAATGCATTGTTACATTTTTATTTTAGGACGCCACAGTACGTGGTTATGGGGCTTTAGTATCAGCCACTGTATTTATAAGGAACTTCCTGCGGATGCTAGGCTTGGAAATATTAGATAAAGCTCAAGTAAGTGCTCAGAGTACAGTCTAGTATACTCACATTTTCCTGACACTATCTATTCTCACAAAAACATAATACAAACAGTCTAGTATACTCACATTTTCCTGACCCTATCTCTTCTCACAAAAACATAATACAAACAGTCTAGTATACTCACATTTTACTGAAACTATCTCTTCTCACAAAAACATAATCTCAGCATAGAACTTAAAACTTAAACCTCTGTTTTCTTCTTTGACTTTTGAAAAATATCATGACATCTGTGTCTAGTCACTCAATGAACTTTTCTTTGTGTTGTGTCTCTTTTATTTTGTGAATATATTTGTTTTTAATTTTAAAAAAATGACTCCTTGTCAGTCCTTGTAATCAAAACAAATTTTCACTCTGTTAAGCAGTCTTAATCTTATGTGTGTAAAGATTCAGTAAAAAAAAGAAAATTAAAATTCCTTTCCCTGATTTCCTTTTAGGCTGGTCAAGATTCAAGTGCCTCACACTTACAGTTCCAACATGCTGTTGAGTCTGTGGTCACTGCTAGAAATATGTTGAGAGACTTTGCCAAAAACAAATCATTCATGATTGAAACAGCTGGTGTGTACAATTGTCTATTTCTTTTTTTTTTTTTTCATTTGACCAAAACAAAAAAAAACCTTTCAAACCTTGAGATATATAGCTCCTCCTTCGTGAGGACATTTCTCATTTCCTATAAAGTCAAAGATGGCTGTAAAGTCCAATCCTTGCTTTTAAAAAGCCCGCCACATAGGTGGCATGGGTGGGATTTGTCATTTGCAGATGGGCCTGCTTCTTCTCTCTGCTTTCTGTTAGTTCGGCCCTCTTTCACACTGACCACTCTTCTTGCTTCAAATCTTGAGACTCTGAACCTCACAGCTTCTCGCCATGGGGAGCGATCTAGAGCTAGTGCTTCCCAGCCGTGAATGTCGATACCGCATTCAGCAGATGGCGTAAAGGTGATCTGTTTCTATTGTTGATTGTTAATGAGGGTCTCATTTGGCCAGCATAACACCCAACTATCTTTACTTTCTCCAGCTCACGTCAGGAACCCATTAGAGTTGAGTGTACATAGGGCCGTTCTAAAACTTGTTAAGTTTGGAATGCTAGTCTTAACTCTTTCTCTCCTAACTGACGATACCAACGTTGATTCCAACAGAATGTGGTAAATAATTATGGAGAGAAAGAGTTAATGGAGAGTAGAACCTGGGGGCATTATGTTTAGAAGACAAGCATTTTACCACTCAGCCACCATGGTCCCTAAATCATTTTAAGATAAAATCAAATGTCCCATAAGATAAGGTTGTTATTGGTTGTAATTTAAATCCGTATTCTATGAAAACAACCATATCTATACCCCAGCTCTGAACAGACACAGCAAAAGTAATTTCCAGTTACAGTTAAACACAAAGCAAACATATTTGTGATATGTTATGCTCATTTGTGCTTCAGATACTGCACAAAGTCATCTACAGGCTTTATAGGCACAACTCACACATCATCTACAGGCTTTACAGACACAACTTACACATCATCTACAAACATAAAACATTTTTTTTTTTTTAGAATTGATGTATTTAAAATTATGTATTAAAGTAGTACTATTATGTGACTTGACTGACTTTATCTATGCTGACAATTATTTTTAGGTAAACTTAATATCCCAGAAGACAAAGCCTTAGAACTGATGAAGTCCTTATACAAGCCTTTATGGTCAATGACAGATCAAATGAGAAAAGATCTTTTGACTAACTCCCATGTTCAAATACAGGTAACACAAAATTCTGAGCACATGTTATTGTGATATTTAAGCCACAATATTATAATTAGTCTTTTATGATTTAAATGGGAAGTTAAAACCCTGTGATCTAAAGTAGAGGTTCATATAGTTTTATACTGATTTAAACCAGAGATAAGCAGCCTTTGTACAAATGACCATTAGAAAAAAATTATAGTATAATATGCTGCACCAAAAATATTTCCCTTTTGTAATCTTTACATAATCAATATTTTCGATGGTCTTTGACGACCACTGGCAAATCGCCAATTGACCCCCAAGGGGGTCACGACCCATGGGTTGAGAACCCCCTGACATAGGGGAAAGCTTCTACTGGTTTTTTGCTGTCAATTTGCATCTCAAAACAAAAAATTTGAAAAACTATTTCACTATTGCCTGTATTGAGCTTTAAAAAGAGCAACAGCTTTTTTTGGGTCTCCTGTAAGCCAAACCTTTTGTTTTTTTTAATGAAATATGCAAACTTTTTTGTGCTTCCACTTTTTCTTTAGAAAAACTTGAAGGGCTATTGGAAATATGATTTTAGTATTACTGTATTAAACAAAAAATGCCATGACAACCTCTACTTTTGGCCTTATGAAAACAAAACCTTTTGTTTTGATATTAAAATAATTAAATATACAAACTGTTGTTACTGCCTCAAAAACCATTTCTTAAAGATTGTTTAGTTTTAGTAGTACACCAAAAGGGGAGGGAGCTACACTCTTTTGTCTTCTGTAACAAATAATGTTTTGGTATTTGAGAAATGAAAGTAATGCAATGTCCTGCAATGACTTCTTAGTCATCAAACAGTGACTACTTGATGTTATCAAAGTTTGCACTTAGGATTAAAGTTCCCCTTTCAAACCTTGCAATCTATAGGGCAGATGATGTTAAGCTCATCTGTTATCTTTGGCTAACGATTAATGAAAAGGGTGTGATGTGGCTAGCACAACAACCAACTGCCTTCGCTTTCCCCAACTAATGTCTGGTACCCATTAAAGTTTGCTGGACTCAGGGGTGCCCTAAAAATCCAGCAACTCAACATCCCAGTCTTCACTGATATTTGAATCCAGGATACCAGGTTCAGAAGCCAAGTGCTTAACCACTCCTCCACCACTCCTCTACATATATATTCATATAAACATTTTGACAAAGCTTGATTTCATGTTTAATCTGCCGAATGTTTAGAAGTGTGTTCCTAGGACTTACAGGGGCTGCCTTAGAGTTGCTAAATGTTTTGTGTATAACACAAACCTTTTTTTTTTTTTTTTTATTATTAAAACTTGTTTTTATTTATTTATTTTTTTGATGTAGTAACATAAATTTATATATATATAGCAATAATATATTTATAATATATTTATTTTTCTAATGATACGTCATACTTTTATTCACACATAAATTATTTGCTTCTATGTAGGTCTTAATATAATATAATTAAATTATTAAACAGAAACAATCTGATGTAAACTTTTGACATGTACATTGTGAGTGAGTCTGGTGTGAATGAACATTTTGTTTCTCTTTATAGTTATAAATGTTTTGTTTGGTATAATGCACAAATTGTAAGACAAATTTCCTTATGGACAATAAAGATTATTATTATTATTATTATTAATAATAATATGTAGCACTTCATTTGTTAATTCTATCATTTCATTTTAGCATTATTAATTAATATTAAATAACCGTTGTTTTAATTCTATTGTGTCCAGGATAACGTCAATGGATCCACTTGGCATGTTGTTGAATCTAAAACAGTAACAATCGAGAACAAAACAGATCCTAAAGAAAAATCTAGCCAGTCTAACAAAGTGCCTAAAGACAAACAAATCAAGCCTAGCAAGAAATCCAACCCAGAAAAGTCCTGATTATGAGCTTTGTATTAATTAATAAATTAGTTCTTCCATTTTGTGATGTTGGAGCAAGTACTTATTTTCAAGAGGAGTTTTAAGGAACTGTGATGATGTCAACTGCATAGTTTTAACTCAATTGGTGATTAACAAATCAAGCTCAATCTTGGATATATTCTACTTATTGAGAGTTGTTGTTTTGATTTTTCAATAAGAGTAAGAGATAGTTGACAGAGAATAAAAATAAGTAAATTGCTATTATATTTATGTGCTTTAAACTCTCAAAAAGAGATACCGGTATTGTAGACAAAGTAATGTAATGTTATAAAATGCACTATTATTAAATTAAAGTGACTGTAAATCTGATTATGCCATTGGGTTTTTTACATTTTATTTTAAATGCTCAGATAAATTCTTATTCAGACACAGAATATATATAGGTTATGGTACTGTACACATTATAGGTGGATACAGATCTCGAAAACAGCTCTCACGTTTTTCATAGAAACTTGACTTTTTAAGTATATCTTTGGAGGTTTGATTTGTGATAGGGCAAAGAAATAGTGAGTATATAATATTTACAACAGATTTTTATTAAATTATTTAAATTTTTGCTATTTTGACTATTTGGACTGAGCTATGAAGAGCGAATAACTCTTGAGGGATTGAGTATGGGCACGACATGGTCTAAAATTGTGCCGATGTGCCAAAATAAAAAAAACATTATTAGCTAATTGGCCACTCAGGGAAATTCTGTTTGACCATTATAAGTCATCCAAAAAATAAATTTGGTCTATATCTTGAACACATGTAATATTCAATAAAGAGTTAATAAATTGACATTCAGAAACATACCTGTCCTAAGTAGCAATCATTAGATGGACCAAACTAGAATCTTCTGTATCATACCTCTAACTAGACTGGAACTGTATACCAAAACTAAATTTTATGCCATACCTCTAAGTAGATACAGTATTCTAGTCTAGACTACTATCTTTTAATGTTTCTTTCAGGATCTATACTGCTGAATTTTATATACTCTTCAGTAAATTATATATGAACGTAACCATGTTGTTTTTTCATGAAGAGCAAAGTAATAGCTCTTACAAAAAGCCATCGATATTGTCTATCATCATCCATCCATTCCAGTGGCGCTACAGCCTTTGGAAGGCTCTGGCCTGCTTGCACACATCCTTCCATTCAGATCTCTCCTGGGCCTTTCGTCTCCATGCCCTAACCCCAAGCTGTTGCAAATCTGCTTCCATCCACATCATCAATCCAACGCATTCGGGGTCTGCCTTTGGGTCACCTGCCTTTTGGTTTTTGTTGGTATACGATCTTTGCTCCCCTGTTATCTGACATTCTTTCAATCGATATTGTCTATGTTAAAGTTATTTGTTCATCATTATTTAAGTCCAAAGTAAATATCATGCTGATAATTTTAATTCATTTCTACTTGAAGAGGGGAGAATTGTTTTTTTAGGTAGAACATTTTCCATACTATCAAGTCGAAGCCATTTATTTCTTTTTTAAAAAGCACATTAAAGATTTGTTTTGTTGAGATACACTAGAGATATCATGGAACTTACTTTATTCACCCTTAGAATGATTTTAAATGAGTTCTATAAAAACAGCTATGGAAGAAAAGAAAAATATAGACTATTGTAAATTATTTTTATTTCCAAGAGAAATATATTATAATTGTTACATTCAACAAATAAAAAAAATATCAAACTGCCTGAAGCGTACAGAAACATAAAAACTTAGTTATTCACATATTCTGTTTCGATGAAAATGTAGATTTTATTAATAGAATATCATGAGACGTATGTATTAAAGTGCAATTAAAGTCACAAAAAATAGCCATCAGCACTTCTAAAATGGTAAATAACAGACAAATTTAGGATCCTCTGAACCAAATTTACAAAATTGTTAACTGAGTATAGGCCTTTAGAAAAATAACAGTGCTATACATTATGTGTTATACACAGATAAAACAAAATTTGCAGATCAAATATTTCAAGATTTAAAAAAAAAATGCAATCTTTTTTTAACCATATGCAGAACAATAGTTTAAACAAAATAATATTCAAACATAAAAACTTGTCAGGACGGATTAAAGAGAACAAATAATAAATATCCAGGTGAAGACTTTGAGATGCTATAAAAATAGAAATGAAATAGATGCACCAACTAGGAATGAGAATGTGCAAGCCATGATGAGATCAATGGTGTGGACTGATAATAACATGAAATGGTGTTAATAATTTTGCACTTACAACACCACATAAAAAATAAGTTAAATATTAAGAGGTATAACTTTTTATCTAACAACAATTTCATATTATAACATTTCTATTTCTTGTTATATGGTCTTAATTTTTTATGGAGTTCTTAGTCAACCCAAACCACTCATTATGTGGATATTTTGTTTTAAATTGAATACAAAAGTAATCTACATTAGTAGACTATCAATATGATGTTAAAACTAAATTAAAACAGAATGATAAATTGGGGCCAGGATGGAATGTTTGAAATCAAACTGCACGATTCATTGACACTAAAATAAATAAAAAGTTGAATCTGTGCCATTTGAAACAAAATGTATTAATGTTTGAGACAAGATTAAAGCCATCAACATGATTGGTTGTTATAGGAATATGTTAGAACAAAAATCTCTATCCACTCTACCATCTATCTGACCAGTCGGGTCTGTCGTTGACATATCTTTTGGCACTTGTTGGTCGCCTCACAGCACTGCCAGGGCGACTGCTAAGTCTAGAGCTAAGGGATCTTACTGATGAAACTCCACTAGAAAAAAAAAAGTGTAAATTTTGTTTAGCATTATAAATATAATTATTGTGACATTAACTCAATAGGCTCAAACTTCGAAATCAGATTGTTAACACTATTTCTACAAAGAAAACATTACAAGTCTCAAGCTCAATTTCAATACTTTCTTTTGTTTAGTTTGTATGTACTGGTGTAACCCAGCCCCCTCAACCCATGATACAAAATTAATAAAAGGAAAATTCACGAGTCTTCTAAGTTTGTTTCCTATTCATATATTAAAAAAAAACAACTTAAAAAAAAATGAGAAAAAATGTTTAAATGTTTTTATGCAGCTATAAATTAAAGAACTAAAAGAAGGAGTTATTTTTTTTTATACTTAACTAAATTTTTTTAAAAATGTTTTTCTAATCAAATTATTAAGTACTTAAAAAAAAAAAAAAACATTATCTTAACTCTTTCTCTCCGTAATTATTTACCAAATTCTGGTGGAATCAACGTTGGTATCGTCAGTTAGGAGAAAAAGAGTTAAAACTTCCAAACAAATGTTGTGAAATCATCTAATTAAAAAATAGGACAAGAATAAAACGGATCAAATACCTAGTGAAACTGGTCATTGAGCTAGCAGAGTCATCATAAGCACTTCGTTTACCAGGTCTTGAGATTGGATGCAGCGCAGCAATGGGGACACCATGCAGCATTGTACTCTCATACTCTCTAAGCTGATTTTCTCTGGAGATACTCTTTGTGGGCTTCACTTTCTTCAAACGCTTCAAAATGGCCTGCGGAAACGAAATGGTTAAACATTGAATCCTCAGGGTCCATTTGAGTCAATTAGTCAGAATGGCAATTTAATTTGATTTCCACTGGTTTTGATAAAAAAGAAATTGTTAAACATGAACAACTGGCATACTCGACACTTTCATAAATTATTTGACTGCAATGAAAATACATTGTCAACTAAAGCATACAGTAATTCACATGTCATGATTCTTTTATTGAATTTATTCCCAGGATTTTATTTTCTCTTGTAAGTTTTTGTGCAACCAGATTGGATAGGGCCAGAAAGCTGTTCTATGTTACTCAAATCTGTCATATCAGCCCCCCCCCCCCTTTTTTTTTTTGGAATGTGAAATCAGCTCCAATAACCATTTGTACTATAATTGACATTTATCCAAATCGACCATAGCTTTAACCCTTTAAGTGCTGAGCTGTTTTACAATAAGTGCATAAAAAATGGAATTACAGCTTGATGTTAAGAGGCTAAACTACCACACGCATCTTATGGGTTAACAGGAACTGGAACGAATCTATAAAAAAAACGACATACAGTAGTTTGCTTTTCTGCACTCATAGAATATTTGTTAAAATGCTGTGAGTAATCAGTGATTTATTAGTCAGTCAAAACTCTCTCTCAAGCCTGTCATCAGATTTGATTTTTTTATATATATGTATTCTTAAAAGACCCTTTATCCAGCTCCATCTAAGATTTACATTGCCCTTTCTAACAGAATTTAGCACAGATAGTTATTAGTTTATATATGTAATAGTCAGTGCTTTTACTATGGCCTCTTTATGGTATCTACGCAGTGGCAAGAGCTAACAGAATTAAGGCCATTCACTTTCTGTTGTTTCCAAAATGTTTTTTCTAGGTACTATAAAGTAGTTACTTGAGATAATATGCTTTTAAATGTTTGTAATACATAAGAACCCTGTTCAGACCATGGTAAAGGTCACCTGCCATGCTTAATGGAAGTGTCATGTGGCCAGAACAACTATCAACCACCTTTACTTTCCCTAACGAATTTCAGGTACGCATTTGAGTTAGGTGGATTCACTATAAATTTAGAACTCCCAAACAAAAAAGATGTATCAACATGGATTAGTAAATAAGACTAATGTAGATAAAAAATTTTGCACTTGAGTTAGCAAAAATAGAAATGAGACAGGAACTCAAAGTAAAAAGTATGTGCTTATTTTTTGTAGAGAAAGCATGGTTACTATAGAGACATGATTGCTAATTTAGACTATATGATGGAGTCTTGCCTATGATCATCACCTTCATAAATTAAATACAGTTAATATTGCACAAGATGTTTTGCTCCAGAATACATCATTCGTTTATTCTGTTGTGTTGGTCAAATTGAACTCCTGTACAATACTTTTGTAATTGACTGGTAATTTCAACAAAAAGCAATAAATAACAACCAACAGAACATGTTTATAACACTACAACTGATTACAAAACATTTACTGTCTAGAAGATTTCTACTAGGTATTTAAAAGTATACCACACAGAAAGATTTGTTCTTACCAAGTTTTCCATTTCTATTCTTCTGATATCACGTTCCCTATTCACGGCAGACGGGGTCAGTTTCTGAGTAGTGATTGTTCTAGCACATGACCTGGAATGCTCCCTGGAGTTGACCTGACGCACAATCTCTTTCAACAAACGGTTGTTTTCCCTCTCAATCTCTCTGGTTTGATTGTCGTCAAAGGTATAATTGCCCCGCTCACTTCTGTTCACTGACATGGGGGCAAACATGACACGGCGGGTATTGGTTTTCAACCTCTGTTGTTTCTCCAGCTCTCCTACAGCTTTCATAAGGATACTTAGGTCAAGGTTACCAAGCCTATCAGGGTCATAATCTAGGTCAGTTACGGGTACAAATTGTTGTTTCCCATATCTACCATCTCCATCACCTTTAGTCCTCATCTCAGTTTCTCTGAGCTTGACAGATTTTCTTTCTTTTTCATGTCTTGGAGACTCCATAGGTGATACATCTGTCATATCACTGTCTGAAAGTGTCTCTGAATCTGACTTATCTGGTTTCTTACTGTCTGTGGGTATTCTGACTCGACCTTTTGCAGTTTTAGGTCTCTCTTCAGCAGGCCATTTGGCCTCTTTCTTTTCTTCATCCCATGCCTGAGATTTACTTTGTTGAACTTTCTTGGTTGTTCTGCCTCTTTTACTATACCCATCATCATAATTGGGTTTAGATTTTGTTGAGGATTTTTTGTGTTTTTCGTCTTCTGAATTTTGGCTCGAATCCTGGTCTGAGTCTGAGTTTTGAGATTTTGACTTATTTTGTTTTGCTTTTTTGGCAGTAAGTTTAGAAGGCTGCTCCGAATCATCAAATGATTCAGAGCTATATGATGAATAATCTTTTTTTCCTTTTTTACTGTTCTGAACTTGTTTCTTGCTGACTTCTGAAATATCTTTATCGGAGGATAGGCTAGAAGTAGTGGATCTACTGGAAACACTAACAGAAGATTTAGAAGAAACACTGTTCCTTGATTCATCCAGGTCTTTACTAACTGACTCACTACTGATACTTTCTGAGTCACTAGAGCTTGAATCAGAGTTTGATTCACTCAGAACATCATTTTCCTTCATTGCTATAGTTTTACTATCTGAATGAGAAGAGAATGAAGTGATACTCTTGGGCTGCACAGGGGGTTTTGAAATAACACTGCTTGACCCTTCATTGGGCTTACTGTCTTTGACAAAAGTATCATTAAAGTCTTTCACCGGACTACGAGGAGTTTCAAAAAAATCAAAATCCACACTTTCGTCTAAACTCTGATTGGATGCCATGACTAAATGCTGTATCTGAAATATATACAAAGTCATTGATGACAAGGAGAACAAACTGTAGTTCTGTTGCATGAAAAAATATATTATTGCATAAAGAATAAGTAGGAATTTAAAAAATCTAATGAGTGGGGCAAAGGTTTTAGTCTATGAGCCACATTGAAGTGCATTTTACCATTGCTAAATACTAGCTTCATTTTTTTAAGAACAATAGAAATTTACTTTAGCTGTCTTTTGAAATAAAAAAAATACCAGAATCTAGGTTTAATGAGCTGGGAAAAAAATAACACAATATTCATATTCTTTATGGTGGCTATTTGAAATGTCTGGATTTTAATTACCGGTATTTAAGTAATTCAATTCAAATATTTAACAGCGTAAATATATTATTTTATAATAAATATTTATCAGTGAGATTTTTAAAAATTATGACATAGTAAAAATAGGTCCTAACTATTAAGCATTTTAAATATGTTTGAATCACATTTTTAAGCTGTTCAAATCGTTTTAAAGCTGTTTTAATTTATATTTTGTAAGCTTAAAAAAGTTTAACTTATTTCATTTTAATTATTTTAAAATTAGAAAATTTATAACCATGATTGAAGTAGTATTATTTAAGCAGTTAAAAAAAAATTGAAAGTAACAATAGAATAATAAAAACTACTTTGTTAAAATGAACTTGAAAAGTGATTTCCAAATGCATCCTTGTACAACAAATACAAGCAAAATGAGTTTTTAAGGTAAAAAAAAATGTACTAATGAAACAAAATTATAATCTTGATCCACTTTAAAAGGCCATGAGCAAGAAAATTATTTCAAGTGGGGAAATAGTACAAGTGAAAATAGAACTGTAGCCTAAAAGTATGGGTCCGTGTGTTGCATTATAAAGCAATTCATTCTACTTTAAGTCAAAAGTATGTCAGAAAACAGGGTATCTTAGCCCCAAAAAATATATAGTCTGGGAACAAATCAACACATGTTGCCAGTGTTTAATGCTATTAGATATATATATATATTTATTTATATATATATATATATATTGTTATAAACCCGGTGGTGGCACAATTGGGGTAGTGGCATGTGTACTCAGCCAACACAAATCGCCCCAGGCCAGACGAGCGGTCAAGCGTGACGAGCTACTGCGGTCAGCCGAGACGCGTTTCGACAAGAAGGTTCAGATAGGGGTTGTTCAGATAGGGGTTCACGACAGAAGGTTCAGAGCACGGTCGACTACAGCACAGTTCAGCGGTGTGGTTCTGTACGGAGCATTACGACGGTTCAGTGCGGAGTACTGTCAAGTACAGTTGAGACGGCTGGCGTCTTGATCTTGATCTATGATCGAGTCCGGCACATCGAGCCCAAGTGTGTGAAGTCAGTCCTGAACTGTTGAACCCAGTGCAAGCCCGGAACGAGATGGAGAGACCAGTGCAAGAGTTGACACGGCGATACGGTGCTATCGGAGAGATATTTGTACAGTCTGTTACGTGCTGCCAATTGTACTATATTGGCTATTCTTTATTGACATTAAACGTTTACGTTATTTGGAGCTTGGAGTTGTCAAGTTCTTCCAGTTGATGGTGTATGGTGCAGTTTGCAGAGAGCCTGGATAGTGAAATTCGTAACAATATATATAATTTAACAGTCGGATATGAGCCGCAGCCTGCAGGCCTCAGTTTGGGTATAACTGATCTTCTGGATTGAATTTAAATCTCTGTCAAATATATTGAGAATGTTCCCTTCACATTTATAAAATTTTGTCAAAAAAATAAAAGTAGAGTGTGAAAATGGGTTTATCCGTTCATCAAATATATTCTTATCTAATATAAAATAAAGTGAAAATGGGTTTACTTGATTTTATAAAGTTTCATTATTTAATAGATATATACAATTAGGTACTTTTTATCTATCTCCAGTTGTGTGAGGGATATTAAACATACACTAGGGTCTTCGCTATGATCTAAGGAACAATTATGCCAAGTTTTATCAAGATTGGTTAAAATGTTTTGATTTGTATTCAGGACATACATACAGGCCTTACTTTCTGTTTCATATATATATATATGATAGTATCACTCTTATCTTTTCTTACTATTTATATTGATAGTCAAATCTAAATTTTATCAAATATACAACTTTTTAGAGTCTCTATATACTAATAATGTATTTAATATAGTATAATATAGACATTATGGTGTCATAAGTGTCAGTTATAGATCAAGATTAATAATAAGATATTAATAATCTACATAGATCTATACTATTAAAGATTAATAAAGATCTTATCTTTTTATATAACACAAACATTACTTCAAAAACGATGTCATGCATCTAGTCATGTATGTTAATAAAAACGATGATGATTACATCCTAGGTGTCATGCATTTAGTCATGTATGTTAATCAATGACTTAAAATTAAATTCTGCCAAGTCACTGGTTTTCCTGGCTGGCTCAGGCAACACATTCCATACTCTAATTATCTAATAGCTCTTGGAAAGAAGGAATATGTGTCCTAGCATTTAGCATGGCATATGGAATGAGGAATATGCCTTAATCTTTGACTTAGATGACTTAGACTTAGTCTTTCTGAGTATTTTATTAAATTTTGTTTTGTATTTGAAGATTTAGATTATGATTCAGTAAAGTATAAAATTCTTTAAACATTTAAAAATAATTTAATGGTGCAAATGCAATACATTTCATTACAGTCAACACAACGTATTCACGCTCACCGTTCACTCAAGCAAGTTCACTGGTACACAGCAGTCACAGTGACAGGAGCCAAGCACTGAAAGCAGTCGGCTCAGTCGCTTTCTTCCGTTGAAAAACTTGAGACCGTAAGTGGCGTAAGCCGTAACCGTTGGCGTTGCGATTCACTACGGTGACTATCTGACTAGATCTCAAAACACAAATTTAATTAAGATAACAAATAATTGTAGATTACAGATACAATGCGTAAATAAATCCGATATAGTCAAGTCATTTAGATCTAGCTAAATGTCTAGGTTTTATGACTATCTTTCATTTAGAATGCAGTTCAAGGGTGTAAACAATCGGTTTCCGTAGTCCATTTTGAAGATCTTGTTTTAGCAACACTCTGACGTATGAGGTCACGTTATCAAACGAAAACGGTGTAAAGATAAATTGCCCATGCATTATTTTCAACATGAAAATTAGTCTAAACAGACTAAATAGTCTAACGATAATTCGATTTTATGTCTTGAGATTTTTACAATGTTATTTAACAAAAAAAAAAAACGCCTTATTTTTATTGGATCTAGAATTAACAATCTTTCATCTATATCCCTAACATTTTTTTTCAGGTATTTTTAGTTTATAAGCTGAGTCATTCCATATAGTCTTTAAAGATAGATATGAGACTTCTATAATAACAGCGAGTGTCATGGAAAATATGATAATAGACATATACCTATTGTTATAATCTTTTAAATTTATGCTATCCTCTTCCCCAACCCACCACATTGGCCTATCTCTAAAAAAAAAAAAAGAAGGGGGGGGGGTGTTTAGATCGAATCCATCCATGTTGGTAAATATTCAATTTTGAATTCTACTTGTTATGCCATTTATATAAATTAGAAGAAAAAAATGTATTAATGTATTAAAACATTTTTTTTCAAAGAGAATATATAGATTATTTGTCCAAATGGCTGAAAACTATTTAGGCCAATGTTCCCTATGATTAGCCTAGAGGGCCAATATATATAGGTTTACAGTAAACCCGAATTTCTTTTATGCAGAAGCTAGCTAGATCAAATCGTATAAGACTGTAATAAGACACCTATATTCAAGTTTTAGCTCTCAGTAGAAAGAAAGTAACATAAATTTTAAATATATTTAGACATGACTTTAGATAAGAATTTTTTAAATTAAATTTTTAGTTTGCATTGGGCGACAGAATCATATTTTGTCAATCTCGGATTTAGATATAGATGGCTCATTGGTAATATCTCACCGTCTGACCCGGTATTCTAGCTTTATTGTTTCTGTTTCCGGTTTTGGCAGCGCGCGTTTACAAAAACTCGTTTTCTTTACTCTTTCTTGAGCAAGATTTTCTAAAGATCTAGATCTAGATAGATTATTCTAGATCTATTCAAATTTGATTAGATTATACCATACCCTTTTTTTTAGATCTAGATTCTAGTCTACTGCAAACAAACAAAAAAAAATGAAAAATTCCCTAAGTTTTAAGATGTTTCTTAAGAACAACTCAAATTCAATGGCCACAAAGTATCCATTTCTAAGTCGGTCTCAAATAAACTCCAGACTTAGAGCTGAATGGAAAAAGATCAGTGAGACGAACAAGCAGAAGAGAACCACAAATTTTAGAAATTCACAAGAATCTACTTTTAATCTCAATTTATCCCCAAATGTTTTTAATGACAAATCTATAAAATCAGTTAAAAAGAATACAAAAGGTGTTGGCAAAGCATTTCAATCTCATCGCAGTGATCATTCAAAGCTTAAGCCTTTAAGATTATGGTATTTAAACTAGATCTATATAAGCACCATATTTTTTGTTAGCCTGTTCAATACTAGATTTATAATCTATATCCTAGATAACCATATACTGGCTATACAAGGTGGGCCAAAAATAGGGCTACATTTATATGGTATTAGAAAATTAGAGATTTAGGCCTATTTAAATGTGGATCTACATACATTATATTTACACATCAAGCTGCTAAAAACAATTTTCATGTATAATTAAGCATGATTATTAAGGATGAACAATAAAGTAACTGTAGCCAGACTTATTTACTTGCCCACCCTGTATATATTATTACTATTAGTTAGGATATTTTTAAAATAACATTATATAAATAGGCCATTCAGCTCAATATCTAGATAATTTTTCAAAACTTGATGCTAGATTGCATTACTAAAATTTTCCCTGTAAAAAATACAAGACATTAAAAAAAAAAATTAAAAATTTAAATCTATTTCTCCCTTGCACAAACTGATTAAGAACCTTAGGCTCATGGCAAAAATGTAGGCCTACTTAAATGAAGAACTATATTGCGCTGAAACAGTTCATAACATAATGGCTGTGCATTCAATCCATTTATCTAAGCCCAGTGCATAGCTATTTGGTCATAGAGGCCCTTTTTCTATTATTAATTAATCTTCATGATCCAATCTAACAATATTTTATTGCAGGAGCCCAGGCCTTCAGATCAAATCTGAGCAAGCAAGCAAATCTACTTTATTGCAAGAGAATATGTATGATTTGGGTGTTGATCTTGATGAATATGACAATATAGACATTGATTCTCTTAAAGCAAGAAATACAAATATGCAGCCTCAAGATATTGAGAAACAATCTTTTCTTGAAAAAAAGTTTTCAAAATGTGAAAGAAAAAGAACACCTTCAAAAAAGTTAAAAGAGAAACAATCTAGTAGACCATTTTTAGATGGTGAAAGACATGGAATATCAACTGAATTTAGTGTACAAAACAGAACCAGTCTGTACTGTGACCAAACATATTCAAAGGATGAAACAGTTTCTCAAACAAAACAAGGAACACCAGTGTCTGAGGATGAGCTGTTTGATGATTATGATAATGACAACTTCAACAGTTATGATGAAGATGATGATGAAAATGCTGTCTTGCTGATTCGCAAAGACAATTGCCTTACACAAGTCTTTGATGAAAAGCTTGAGAGCTTCAATGATGATGCAACCAGTCCAATTATCAACCATGAAAATGGTAAACTTGTAACTGAAGACATAAAGCTAACTAAATATCAATCTGACATTATAAGGGAGAAAAATAATTGTTTATTAGAATCTAAAAGTTCAAGTAATACAGCAGATTCTGCCAACACCAAACACTCAGGATCCTTAAAAGTTCAGGCTACAGAAAACATTTTCCAAAGCAAAATGCTACCAACTGAAACAAATTCTACCAAAAATTCTAGTCAATCTGCAAAGCAAGAAAATATTTCTACATCTGAAGAAAAAGTAGAATGTATGGCTGAAAGTTTATTTCATCTGACTGAAGAATCAAAGCCAAACAGCATACCCGTAAGTATTTTGTGCTATGCTTTTTTTTTGTACAATTGCATTGGTAACTGTTTAGCAAGTATTAGTATCAGTGGCCTAGCTTGTTTTTTTTTCTTTTTGGGTGGGGTTGACCTTTTTAAGGGCCCCTGCATTTTGACATTCAACATCATGACATGAGATCATGCATAATATTTATTGTAAAAAAAAAATAAAAACAAGTCCCAGGGGGATTTTCACATTAGGGAACCCCACCTTAACTGTGACACTGAAGAGAATTGATAAATGATTAGTAATTGAGGAAATATGTGAATGATTAATAATTGATTATATTGACAACAGATTATACGATCAAATGTTGTTCAAGTTATACAAAGAAGAATAGGATATTCTCAGCAAAATCTTTTGTGGATTATAATTTTTTCATAATTTTAAAATGTTTTTCTTAGTGATCTTCAGCCAACACACAAAAAAATATTGTCTTAGAGAATCCAGTGAATGGAACATAGCTTGTTTGTAAGTAAACTGCAAAGGTGAATGCAGACCACAGTTTGAGAGATTTGCGGACCGATAGTTACATTTTTAATATAGTTTCATATTAAATTTTCTATCAGGATGTGAAGGTGTCCCTTGACTCTGCTACCAGTTCCCCAATGATCAATGAAGGGTCCACGGAGAGCATCTTTTATAGTTACCATGACAATACAGTTAAGTTTTAAATTTAATGAAACAAATAGTTTATTTAAGCATTTTGTAATATATTATACATTACCTATATACTTTTAAAATCGTAATAATAGTCTTTTAAAAAGTTGTGAAAATATTTCTGTTTCTATAACATCAGTCTGCGATGATTGGTTGATGACTCTTGATAAACAAAATATTTCATGTAAAATTAAGTTAAGCTCCCCTTTCAGACCTTGTGATCTACAGGGCAGATAATTTTAAGATCATCTGTTTCTTTGGCCAAGGGTTAATGAGCAGGGTCTCCTGTGGCCAGCACAATGCCCAACCGTCTTATACTTTCCCCAACTTAAGTCAGGTACCCATTAAAGTTAGGTGAACTCAGGGGCAACCTAAAAATCCTGAAATTCAAAATCCCAGTCTTTACAAAGATTCAAACCCAAGACCCCAGGTTCAGAAACCAAGCACTTAACCACTCTGCCAACACTGCCCCTATTTACTGTTACAAGCAATAAATTTTGGCTTATATTTATCCAAACAATATTCATTATTGCGGTACATGCACAATAAGTACATAAATTAACAACTTCAAAGTTAAAGATCATATGATCCAACCATTCACTCTTAAGTTTCTTTCTAGTCTTTCATAATACTCATAAAATTAAAATGTGCCTCATACCTTAGTATATATATATATATATATATAGCTCCTCCTTCGTGTTCGAAGATTAGCACATTTCTCATTTCCTATGGACTCGAAGATGGCTGTAGAGTCCAATCCTCGCTTTGAAAAGCCGGCTGCATATGTGGCATGGGTGAGTTTTGTCAGTTACAGATAGGCCTGCTTTTTCTCTCTGCTTTCTGTTGGTTCGGCGCTCTATCGAACTGGCCACTCTACTTGCTTCAAATCTTGAGACTCCGAGTGCTTGCCAGCCATGAATGTCGATACCGCATTCCTTGAGGGAGCTCTTGAGGGTGTCTTTGTAGCGCTTGTATTGGCCGCCTTGGGAGCGCTTTCCTGTACATTACTCTTCATACAGAAGTCGCTTGGGAAGGCAATTTTCTGGCATGCGGACTACATGTCCCGCCTATCGTAGTTGGGACCTTTTTACTGTTGCATTAATACTGTGCATGTTGGACAGCTTTAAAATTTCTGTGTCTGGTATGTGGTCAGACCAAAGCACCTTATGGATACTCCTTAGACAGCATAGATGGAAGGAGTTTAGCTTTTTGGCGTGGCTGGAGTATAGGGTCCATGACTCTGATGCATATAGGAGTGACAGGAGAACTACAGCACTGTAGACTTTCAGTTTTGTGGTTTAACTGAGACATCTCCGTTGCCACACTTGTTCTTGAAGTCTGCACTGGCACGAGCAATACGGAAGTCAACCTCATCATCTAGGTTGGCGCTTGCTGATATGGTGCTTCCCAGATAGACACATTTTTTGACATTTGCTAGTTTCTGGCCATCTATGAGAATGTCTGGTTCTGTGACAGCTTTATTTGGAGGAGATTGATGCAGCACTTCTGTCTTTTTAACATTAATGGTGAGTCTAAAATTTGTGCAGGCATTAGCGAAGAGGGACAGGCTCTTTTGAAGGTCTTCTTTGTTTGCAACGTTTAGGGCACAGTCATCTGCAAATAGCAGCTCTCTGATGCAGTCGAAGTTTACCTTGGTCCTTGCCTTGAGTCTCTGAGCATTAAATAAGCTTGCATCGGTGCGATACCGTATGTCAACTCCAAAGCTTTCTCTGCAAAAGGCATATTTCAGCATGGCGGTGAACATTAAGCTGAAAAGTGTTGGAGCCAGCACACAGACAGGAAAAGGCTTGGAGTAGTCTCCGTTGTCTTGAACTCTTGCCTGCATGTTATCATGGAATTGGCGCACCATTGTTATGAATTGGTCAGGGCAGCCGAATTTGGACATGATTTGCCAAAGGCCTTCACGACTGATATTGTCAAAAGCTTTAGTCAGGTCTATGAAAGCAGTATAGAGATTTGAGTTTTGTTCTCTACATTTCTCTTGGAGTTTGCGGACTGCAAAGATCATGTCAACCGTGCCTTACCCTGCCTGAAGCCGCATTGGCTTTCCGGAAGTAGGCCAGTTTCTAGGTGATGTTGTAATCTGTTTAAAAGCACCCTAACCAGAATCTTGCCAGCAATGCATAGGAGGGATATGCCACGATGGTTATCACATGACTGCCTATTACCCTTTCTCTTGTAGAGGTGAATGATGGAGGCGTCTTTGAACTCTTGTGGTAGAGTCTTTTGTTTCCACATTATCTGGTAGATTTCTGTTAGTTTAGTAGTTAGCTCTGAGCTGCCAAGTGAGTAAATTTCAGCAGGGATGGAGTCTGGCCCCGGTGCCTTAGTACCTTAGTACTATCTTAGACAAAAAACTAAATTTTACGGCAAATACTGATTATATCAGCAAAAAAAAAGGGCAGCAAAGATTATGATTACTGAGAAAACTGTCCTCTTTTAATGTTATTGAAAAGGACTTGGCTATATTTTATCACGCTCACATCTGCAATATTTTACATTTTAATATCACTGCCTGGTATGGCAATCTAAGCACTAAGAATAAAAATAAACTCCAGAGAATCCTAAATGCTGCTGGTAAAGTCATTGGCAAAAAAATAAACCCCATTTGGGCAGCTGTTACAAACATCCTTACAAAATCTAAAAAGATTCTAGAAATAAAAAATCACCCTTTGGGTCAGGATTTTGTGATTTTACCATCACAAAATAGATACAAGACACCGATAGCAAAGACAAAAAGACACAAAAACTCTTTTGTTCCTCTGGCAA
Source organism: Biomphalaria straminea (assembly GCA_021533235.1). Lineage (NCBI taxonomy): Eukaryota > Metazoa > Mollusca > Gastropoda > Planorbidae > Biomphalaria > Biomphalaria straminea. The sequence continues at coordinate 3,396,602 of JADKLZ010000728.1, read as the reverse complement.
TCAAATCATTAAATAGAAACAATCTAATGTAAACTTTTCACATGTAAATTGTGAGTGAGTCTTGTGTGAATGTACATTTTATTTATTTATTTTTTTTTTAGTTTAATGCACAAATTGTAAGACAAATTTCCTTACGGACAATAAAGATTATTATCATTATTATTTGATTAAATGAATTTTAAATGGGATATCAGCTTTGAAAATATATTAGATTGAAACTTAGCCAATGTATATTGTTAATACATACATTTACCATGTATCTAATCACTCCGCAGGAAGACACTGATACAGAGATCAAAAGAACCCCCATCATCAGCCACATGTTTGAAGAGGCAGAAGTGAAGAGAATGAACAGCATATCTACTCCCTCCAGAAGGTGTGTACATAACATGACTTTAAACTCCTCCAAGAATATTATTAACCTTTCTCTCTCTCTTTTTTTTTTTAAATCTGCTTGCTCTGATTGTTTGTAAAAGTCAGTCTAACTAGCAATAATTTGACATTGAAATGTTTGTACAAAACAGAAATTAACAGCACAAAAAGTAACATGTAAAAATCATGGTTCTTTAAAATTAGCTCCAATATTTTTCTTTCAAACAATTTTTTAATGAATCAAATAATTAATTTTAATATTCTTTTTCATCATCATCATTGGCCTCCTTCAGTCGTAGAACAACTATGGTTCACCTCACACATTTCCTCGTGTAGCTGTGGAGCCTATTTTGGAGAGACACTCTCGTCCACAAATATTGCAAGTTAAGGTGGTTTTCGCTACAGTGGTAGAGGAGCTGGCCATTTTTCGCATTGTCCTTTTTTTTCGAGAGCTGAGGCCCATGCTCTTTTGCTGTCCATAGCTTTCTTGGTCACTGTCTCTCTCCATCTGGTGCTGTCTAGGGCTATGTCTTCTCAATGTTTAAATAGCAATTCACCAGAAAGTTATTTATGTCTTGACATTTTATGCCCATAATTGAAGTCAAGCATTTTTCAAAGAACTCATTCTTAAAGGGCTGTGTTGGGTAGATGTGCATTCTTTAGGGAAATATGCAAACTTTTAAAAATAAGTCAAAATAATAACTATGGCCTTTTGAAGATACATAAATTAGCAAAAAAAATAAAATGATGTTCTAGATTTCTACCCCTTTTATGCACTTGTGACTTACCCATACATTCCCACATATAAATTAGTAATGGATGTCTAATAAATGATTATGGAAGTTACAAATACTTTTATACATTTTTTTCTCTTTAGGCTTTTGGCTAGCAGTCGATTTCAGACTCCAAGTAATTTTAAGATGATGCTGTTTGATGAGGAAGACATTTTTGGCTTTTGTTAGTTAATTTTGTTAAAGTTGAACTGTTCAGTCTTGGTTTTGGTAACAATGTTAAAATATAAATTGTTGAAATTTCATGTCATATCTTAGCTACTTGTAAATTATGTAAACCTATTGATATACATAAATAGATCTCCATAAAAATCTTGTTTAAAATAGTGTAACTTTGTTCATACTTACAAAGGAAAAGAAAGCCAGCTTTTCTAGTGCTATTTTTATTTCCAGGATATGAATGTCTCAGACACATACTACAATTCATAAGTACCTCTCCATAATAGTATTAAAATATAGGGGTGGTAGTCAAAGTTATATGATCCAACTATTGATTTATGGGTTGAGTTATTTTATTTTTTCCCTACAGTAACCCCATTATTTTTAGATTATTATGAAGCCAGTGTGCTCCATTAAAATTGATAATTTTGGTTAATAATTATTTATGAATATGTTTAATATGTTTATTTTAAATTACAATGTATTTAGAATGCCCTAATTAATAAGCAGGTCTTCTAAATAACAATTTTGTTTTTGTGTGAAAAGACCAATTATAAGTCAAAGCATTATAATGGATAAAAAATAAAGCAATGTGTTATTTTTGTGTTTATTTTCAATTCAAGACATGGACTTGACAAATACTTTAAAAAAAATTATATACATATTTAGTGAAATATGAAAATAAAATCAATGTCATTCATGATAAAAATGATAATTTTTAACAATTTCAATTGTTTTTGGATGATCCTCCAAACCCAGAAAAACCCATAACAGCAGACATGTCAGGATCTATATCATCAATGCTGTCATTAGCTTTTCTTTTTCTATCTTTCCTCTTCTCTTTTTTATATGCTTTCTGTTTTTCTTCCTGAAAAAAGAAATAAATGTTTCATCTAATCACAATAAATTCAACATAAAACTTTTGATATTTTCTTTATTTATTTTTTGATCATTTGAATTACATGTTATGGACATTATTAGTTCAGCCTGATGGGTATGAAAAACATTCTTGTATACTTGTGAATTTTGGATGCTATCTGCAGAACTAGAGAAGAAGATCCTAGCAATGGAATTGAGGTGCTATAGAAGAGTCCTAGGTATCAACTGCAAAGACCACATCACAAAAAAAGAGATTCTGAAAAGGATCATAATAGCAACTGATCCGCACAATGACCTGCTGACCACTATAAAAAAGCACAAAGTCCTTCCTTCAGGAAACGGTGCCAGGAAAAAGAAGAGGCAGACAAAGAAAGCAATGGTAAGACAACATCAAAGAGTGGACAAGCCTGTCATTGCAGTAGAGGAGATTCTACTTAAAACAAAAGACAGTCAACAGATTATGTGTGGTGCCCTACAGTTTGACTAAATGATAGGTGATCATGGTTATAGACATAGCTTTGCTTGAAAGGATGAGTTACAAGTATAAATGTCATGAAGAAATATTATCCCATTATGTTGCTTATGACATTCTATTGTAATAGCTCAATAGAGTAAATTAAGAAACTATTCCATTGGCTAAATAATCTTTTTCAAGTGTGTGGCTTAGAGGCATAAACAGCTTGGCTACTTAACATAGAGGCTCATATTATTATTATTTTTGCTGACCACATAAAAGCAGTACGGAAATAATTTCTCAGGTAACACCCCCCCACCCCCAGTCCACAACTGAGATTCAGCTAAAGCACATTGTACATGCTATAGTTTCTACTAACTTTTGACTCCACAAAAGCAATAAAAAAAAATTCTCCTAATGAAACAAAATAAATCCAAAGGAGTTACTGATATCACCTCTTCTTGCAATTCTTTGACTCTTTCCTCAAAGTCATAGTCTTTTTTCTTTTCCTCTTTCTTTTTCTTATTTAGTTCAAATCTGGCTTTGACTTGATCTAGAGATGATCTCTCAATTTTCATGGACATCCCCAGATTTCTCTGATCTATAAAAAAAAAATTTAATTTCTCCTTTATTTTGAATCCATTAATGGACAACTAAAAGAAAAATACACGACTGTATTAAACTTTGAAACTAATAAGATTGTCTTGCAATAATAATAATCAACTTACGTTTTTTGCCATTGATGTGATCAAGAAAGTTGATGGAATCTTTAACAACACAATCACACACATTGCAATAATAGCTGCAAGTAAAAAATGAAGCCAAATTAATTATTTTTTCCAACAAAATGAAAACTTATGTATTAGGTACACATATTAAAATAGTAGGCTTAGTTCAAATATTTGTATGAATGTATCCTTAAGAATGGAAGATTATTGCATCCTAGCCCAAACCTCCAGCAAGACAGCAAAGGTTGAACCTGGGAGCATCAAGATAATACAAGAAAGCATACCACACAACTAGGAAGCCATAAGCATTTCATTTTACATTTAAAACAATAAAAAGAAGCGACTTACCCTCCTTGCTGAGATGCTGGTGTTGTTTTTGTTATCACTTGAGATTTGCCAAGTTTAGAGTCCAAATCAACCTAGACATTACACATGTCACTAAATTAACAATAAAATAACTGTCACAATATTAACAATAAAATAATGATCATTTACAGTAAATTAATCTGGGCTCCTGTATTTCAAATAGTAGAGGCCTAAGACAGAATTCTTTTTCATTTAAATTTTTTAAATTATTTTAAGAGAATCCACTTTAATTTGTTATATGAATTTAACATTTCTGCAAAATATTTGGTAATAAAAAAAAAAACAAGTAAAATATTGAAAACACTTACAAAAATCCATTTCTTTATGAAGCTAATGACTTTTTGTAAATGCAATTACTTCACTCTTAATAACTAATGAATAAGGTATAAATCTACTCAGAGAATATAAAATTCTAGTCTGGTGATATAGATCCAGACATGGTAACATTATAAGACAGTATTCTAGACTAGGATACTGGATCTAGACATAAAGATATACACATAAAATTTCAATTCATTTTTGAAATTCACGCCAACCACCTTTTTCTACTTATGAAGAA
>JADKLZ010000728.1:3367079-3387639 GCA_021533235.1 Biomphalaria straminea | reverse complement strand
CTAACAACGTTCTCTCATTAAAACATTAACTAATAACGTTCTCTCATTAAAACATCAACTAACAACGTTCTCTTATTAAAACATTAACTAAAAACGTTCTCTCATTAAAACATCAACTAACAACGTTTCTCATTATAACATCAACTAATAACTTTCTCTCATTAAAACATTAAGTAATAACGTTCTCTCATTAAAACATCAACCAATAACGTTCTCTCATTTAGGCCTAAACATCAACTAATAACGTTCTCTCATTAAAACATCAACTAACAACGTTCTGTCATTTAAACATTAATTAACAACTATTAATAATTTTTTAAATCAAATCAAGCAAAACGAAGTCGCAAAATATATTGAGTTTAAATAATTTATACGTTTTCTAATTTGAAATCACGAAAAAGGAAAATTAAATATTTATTTTCTAAAGTTATTGTAAACTTTTAAATGTTAAGAGAAATTCTTTTAAAATGTTTGTACCTATCAATATACTTTTCATTAAGTTGCATTTTCATTTGTTGTCCTCATGAAACTACCACTATATGTGACTATAATGTTCAAAAGTTTCCATTAAGAGCTGTTTAATGTTTACTTAGAAAGCATTCTCAGTTGGCTTTTAATTTGCTTCTAATCGTAGATCTTAATGTATGTAATGATTAACGATAATATGTAAGAGAAAAAAATATAATCGATACTCATTTAAACTTTGTGTAGCAGCAATCAACGAACTGTACTATTGCGAAAAAAAACAACAACAACTGAACAACGATATTTTCTTTTTTTGGAAGAATAAGTGGAATGCTGGGGGGGAGGGGGCTGACACCCTGATTTTACCGCACCAGGTGACACCCAACCTAGTGACGCCACTGAGTGAAATTACTGCTAATTACTGCCATTTATCTGAAAGGGTTTAGCTCCCTTTCTGCTGCATAAAACTAAATGAACTAATTAGTACTAATCGATTAACTTATTGGTTAATTTTTGGATTGATTGGTCTATTGTCATCGACTATGAAGAATTTAAGCAAAATTTCAACTTGACCGGAGAACAGTATAGAATTAATAGAAGGTGTAGAAAAGTGACAAATTGTAACAAGGTGATTAAATCCATATATACTTCCACATCTCCCATAAAGTAGCATTTATTCAGTAAAAAATACTAGACAGCATTGATCCTACATGATGCTAGAGATGCCGGTGCTGCACTGAAAGCACAATGTGAGGTGATATTATATTAATTGAGATATGTCACTTGTGAAATATTTTGCTAATAAACAATAATAGTACTATTCATTACAAATAGGCCCAATACTGTACCAATTGGAATTTAGATTTAAGTACATCTAATCCAACCTTATTTTACTTTTTATGATTGATAATAACTTTTTGATAGTAAGGAAATGCTTTGCAATTTTATTTCGAGATAATGAAAAAATATTTTTGTTTTTTATTGCTAGATATTAAATTGTATTATATTTCAAAGTAAAATGTTTTTCCATTATTTATTTATTGTTAGATATTAAATTCTATTATATTTCAAAGTAAAATGTTTTTCCATTATTTATTTATTGTTATATATTAAATTCTATTATATTTCAAAGTAAAATGTTTTTCCATTATTTATTTACTATTAAGAATAAAAATCCAGTTTAATTTTAAATATCATAATGTATTAATATTAAATGTTTGATAGATAAAAATTGCAAAGAAAGGAGATGTAATTAATATTATGGTTACACAGTTTTCTTTTATTAAACTTCAGTGAAAAAAAGACTAGAAGACCTTCAAAAATTTATAGTACTTTGTTCTTTAGCAGAAGTCTTATTCTTACAATTATTTTAAAGATTAATGATTGCTTGGAATAGGAAACTTCACGAACAACTTCAACATATTTGCAAGTAGTACTGGTTAAAATAAAAGGTTGGGGCTTTTTTTTTAAGCAGTGTATTAATATTACAGTGGTATGAATAGTTGTGTGGTGAATTCTTAACCCTGTGTAAGATCAAAATCAGTGATAATATTTGGCTCAAATGTAGTATTTGACTAAAATGTTTGGCAGCCATCTAGACTGCATTACTTGGGTTACACGACATTGTAATGTAATCACAAATTACATTGTGATTAACTTAATTTTGTGCATTTCAATAAATCAACTTTTTTTAAAAATTTAATTCAAAAGTATTTTGTACACAGGGATAAAATAATGTTTACAGAACAGAAAGTGAGCTCCAGAAATGAAATCCTAATTATAATATATAGGTTTATATGACAAAAGTGGATTGCATGTTATTTTCCAAGTGATAGACTTCAAAATTATTTTGGTTCTTTTATTTGTATGTATGTGTAGAAGCTACCTTCCAATCTTATATTTGTGCTCATAATGCTAAATTGTGCCTAGGTTTCCATTATGGTGGTCTGTTCATCTTATGAGTTATTTTACACCTCAACTCTTTCTCTTCTAATTGACATACCATTATTGATTTGGCCTCATTAAATTAAAGTTTAATTTTATAAACATTGTTTTGTTTCTTATAAAAAGAGCATGCAGTCTCCTAATTGATGAAATTCATTTTGTTCATTACTATTTCACTACCTGTTATGATTATAAGCTGCAATAGCTTTGTCGTTTCATATATGAAGCCTTCTGTAATTGTAATTCTATATGGGTATACAACATTTGTGAATAGTAATAATAATATTCACATTCAACTTTCATAAAGCTTGGGCAGACATGGCCTAAATTGTGCTGATGTGCCAAAAACACTAAAATAAATATCATACAGCTAAGAAACAAACTCAATGCACATTTTTTTTTTAGGCAAATTTTTATTTGATGAACAAAATGGTTAAACAAAAATATTAAGAAAATAAATCATAAAAATTACAACTCAAAGTATATTATACATCTCTGGATTTAAGACAATAAAAAAAAAACAACACTAAATTTAATAACATAATTTACAATGAATCAATTAATACTGTAACATGGTTCTTAAAGAACTATATATTGTTTAAATCTAAATGACTATAAGTAAATAAAATTAATTTATGCATTTTATTGCTTAAATCTCAATAATAGCCTATATATAAAAAATATAGCTATATTAAATTATTTTCTTTACTTATTTTTTATCTTACAAAACTAACAATTTCGTTAACAAATATTTAAGATAAAATCTTGAGTAAGCTATGTACAGGCAGAACACAAGTGGAATTTTTATGTTTGGGTCTGACTCTTGAAGTCAATTGGGATTGGAGTTTCTTGTGGGACATCTTTCTTCTGAGAAACAATTTTAAGAATTCCATTTCTATTCATTGCTGAGACAATTGTCTTTGGGTCAACATCCTGTTAATTAAAAAAAAAAAGCCACAATTTATACTTCTGTGTTTACAAATAAATAAAGGAAAGAATAGCAGGAGGCAACAGAGCATTTTATAGCACCCATCATTTACTCAAGAGCAAAACAATTTCAAAGAAAACCAAGAAAATAATATACAAAACCATCATAAGACCAGCAGCAATGTATGCAAGTGAGACCTGGACATTGACTTAGACATCTGAAAATTTACTCAATACTTGGGAACGAAAAATTCTTAGGAATATATGGTGCCACAGATGATGAAACAGGGTGGAGGACACTACTAACCATGAGATTTTATCAATTGTATGAAGACCCATCAATAGTGACCAAAATAAAAAAAGAACATACTACATTGGGCAATTCCCCTTGAAAGAATGTCAGATAACAGAGGAGCGAAAATCATATAAAAACAAAAACCAAAAGGCAGGCGACCCAAAGGCAGACCAGCTTGGGGTTAGGGTGTGGAGACGAAAGGCCCAGGAGAGATCTGAATGGAAGGATGTGTGCAAGCAGGCCAGAGCCCTCCATAGGCTATAGCGCCACTGGGATGGATGGATGTATGTTTACAAACAATGTACCAGCTAATCAAAGAGGAAAAACTCTTTAAAAAAATTTTTAAAAAAATTTTTCGCAAAAAAATAAAAATAAAAAAATAAAAAAATTTTTTAGAACATTTAAAAAAAAATTTTAAAAAATCGAACAATATGTTAAATTTAGTTTTAAAAAAAAAAAACGATGCATTTTTAGAACAGTATAAGAAAAAGTCAATTAAAAATAAAAAAATTGTTCAGTAAAAGTGATCTGCTTACCTCTGGGAGTGAGTATGTGCGTGTGATCTCACTACAAACATATCCATTGTTATCAAGCTTTTCTTCACGTTTTGCGTTAATTGTTATCCTGTTACTATCAGAAGTGATTTTCACATCTTCAGGCTTGAAATCAGGAAGTTCCAGGTTGATGTTGAACTCTTTGTCTGTATTATGAATCTGGTGAAGTATAAAATAGACATTAAATAGTTTATTTGTAGCTGAGTGTGGCTCAACAGTGATGGATGACAGGACAAGAGTTACTTATTAACAACAAAGAAATCCTTTGTGACCAATGTCAAAAGAGATAATGGGACATGATCTAAGACAAGGTCATTCCTAATGACAAAAATAACATGGCAGACAAAACAAGGAAAATGGAAACAGGTCTGTGTTACAAACTATGTTAGGTTATAATCATTTTAAGGATAAATTTAGAGTCTTACTCAACCTCAGTTTATTGAAAGGTTAAACATATGGCTATCACAAGGGGTGAGATCCAGGTCAACAGGTCCACATAAATAGTAAAAGTAAATTGCATGAGGTGTATCGCAATTTTTAAGTTAGTTGTGACAGGAGATCGAGAGAATTAATTCAGAGATTGAGAGAGTTAATTGAGAGATCAAGGGTTATTATAATATATTGTTCAAATTTAGCCAAATTGAAATATCGGTACTTATATTTAGACACAGTGCTGGGAGAGGGGATCAGTTTATATAGTTATAATTTATAATACTAGCCTATCAGTAGGCTATATATGAATTTCAGAAAATTAGTAATGGCTTATACTTATTCAGTCTTTAGTTTCTGATATAACTAACAGTTTAATTAGGCTATAGTATATTATGGACTAGGTTTATGGTTTTAAAGATATAAATTATATATAGAATGTAAATAAATATTCAAGCTAGATAAAATCTAAATTCTACTTACTTCTGGCTCCCCACCATCTCCAATACTTTGTCTAAGATGTCGTGGTGTAAATCTGAAGTCAGACAAACGATTTAGCTCTTCTGAAAGACGTAACATTGATGCCATCTGTGATGACATATCATCAAGGAGTCTTGGCATTAATTGAAATAGTCGGCCAGATCTATACATTTTCAAAAGCGTTCTTGATTTTTGTATCCAATTAATTATCAAGTCAAGTTATCAGGTAATAGTGGTAGTAGTAGATTAGTATTGCCAGTATTGGAAATTCAAATGAAGAGATGAAACTATCAGCGTATTTTTTTTTTCACACAATCACAGGCAATGCTACTTATAATTAAGTCTTTTAAACTGTTATTTAATTGAATGTGCATTCTTTTATATACTCCATTACTTTATCAAGAATATTCTGGCAATCTAGAGAAGACAAGAATGTTTCATCAGAATGATAATCATTCCTAGCAGGTGAGATGCGTAGTTTTTGTTATGTGACCTTTCACCTTGTTTACAACTTTCAATAAGATCTAGCGGCTTCTAACTTCTAGCCAATCTAGGACAATCCAGATCTAGAATGTAGCAGTCATTCAACAATGTGTTAAAAAAAAAATGACATTGCGCCTGAATCTAGAAATCTAAAGATTAATAAAATCATTATTTAAAAAGGTGCTTTATTTTAGTTAATTTTTTTTTTTTAATTCAAGATGAATCCGATTAGTAGACCTATTGTTTACAAACATTTGACGTCTCAAACAGGTCAAGAGGATTTCCCATCGTTACGAAACTTATAGACATAGATCTAGATAATCGATACCATTTTTCAAATAATGAATGTTATTTAAAAAAATTAAAGTTGAAGATGTTGTCAAGCATAAGTAAAATATAAATCAAGTCCTTTAATTTTATGTCGTTTAATAACAATAAAGATTGCTTTTTAAAAAATAATATGAAAATCATATTTCTTTTTGAAAGTATCGGGCAATAAATGAAGGAATTTATTTTTAGTCGAGTCCCACAACTATCTGGAAATTTCGATATCCCCATGCCATAGAGTTTTATTATATTGAACATTTAATACACATTCAAATATTAACATCTTTATTCTTTATCTCGTTTTTTTTAAAGTATATAATTAGATACAGAAAAATATCGAATTTACCGTTGGGAGCTAAGGATGCAAAATTAAATGTCCTCATTGTTATCGCGCACAAATACAAATTTTAACAGTGGGAATCTCCGGAAATTTCTAGTTTGTCCGTTAGTATTTCTAGAAAGAGGTCAAGTTCATGACCATCAGACTTTATGTAGACTATAAATTCCACAGTGTTCTTTGATTCTCAGTTTTCTAAACCTTCGCTATTTACTCGACGCACTGTTTGCCCTCTGAATAATCTAGCCTACTTAGATCTGTTTAATCTGCATCCAGCATATTCTGTGACGTGAAAATGTTGAGACTCGTTCAACAACCAAGTTATTTTGATGATGTTCTACCTCTAGTGCGGCTAGCAGACGAACTTGCAAGTGCTTATGATCCTGGCTATAACTACAGCGCTTCTGCAGGTGATAGTAGAGCAGTAGCACGTCGTTATGGGGAGTCAGAGGTAAGAAAAATATTACATCTAGATCTAGACTATATAGTAGCCTATATTTTATTTTAAAATAAAACCATATATTACTTTATTAGTCTTTTAGATCTACAGAGAGTCTAGTTTAGGTCTACTTTTAGATATAAATTACCTGCTACCTATCCCTTAGTTAGTTAGTACTAGTAGTTAGTCTGTGAACCGTTGGGGCACTAGGACTAGGTCTATATAGACTAGAGTATTATAGAGTCTATATTATATAATAAGCAAGACATGTAGACCGTCCTTTGAAGTTTCCCATTCCTCTCTGTCTTTTGCCCTGTTTAGAGCCTCTTTCAGTGGCATGCCCGTCCATTCTTAAAATAAAGTAGGATCTAGAAGAGATTGTCTATAGCCTAACTGGCCTAACTAGAATACTAGATCTAGTAGATATTAATTACTAGACAAGTATTGCTAGATTCTAGATCTATTAATTTAATTAATTATTAAAATAGTCTTAAATTTATACAGTCTAGATCTATAGTAGTCTTATATTTGGCACACCGACTTTGGGAACTAGGTCAAATTTTATTAATTTTTTTATTTCATCTAGGTTTAACTTACAAAAAAACTGAAAGCAGATTCTTATTCTGCAAGTAAAGGACTATAAAAATAGCTGTGTTTCTTTGAATTACCACTCATAGTCAAGATTTTATTTTAAAATTAAGTAGGTCACTTCATGCTCCTATATATTGCATGCAGTTTTTGTCCTGTCTCCTTTAGTGCACACTGAGCACTGTCAATAACAGATTCTTATTCTGCAAGTAAAGGACTATAAAAATAGCTGTGTTTCTTTGAATTACCACTCATAGTCAAGATTTTATTTTAAAATACAGTAGGTCACTCCATGGTCCAATACTGCACGTAGTTTTTGTGCTGTCTCCTTTAGCGCACAGTGAACACCGTCAATAAACACCACTATGTAATTAATAATAAATTATATCTAATAAATATTTCTTCATCCCTCATATGGCATTATGGGTAGAAGAATTGTCCGGGGAGGTTAAAACAATAGCTTTACATGCATGGTTTCCTAGAATCTCAACTGCCCTCTGTTTTGGAAAAGCGGAAAAAAAAATGCAGGAACTTATCTAAAATTGGACACGTGCAGTCACAAAACATCGTTTTTAGCTCCAAACATAAAAACAAATGAATTATTTAAAAAAAAAAGCGACTTGTTTATTGAAGAAGACTCAATGAGCTGTGCCAAATATAAGACTCTACTATAGAATAATCTACTTATCTAGATAATCTAAATTGACTAGTTATTGTTATACATGTTTATTTCTTCTGAATAAAAAAAAATAAACATGCAAATGTGTAATTGAAGCTGTACATCAGCAATTCTAAAAATATAAGAATATCCAATCAGCACATAATGTCATAATTTGTTTATTCGAAGATTATTATTGTTACCGGTACATTGAAACACTTGTGCACTGATTTAAAAAATAGATTCAACTTTATTATAATTATTGATTATTAAAGGTTTCTTTTCTTCCCAACACACCCTACAGCATTTTATTGCACTAGGCTAATTTTTTAAATGGGCTAATTTCGTAAATCATGCATCTTATTGCAACAAACGAATTGGGTTAAAATATTGGTTAACGCCTTCTTCCTTTTATTATACAAATTCAGGTTCACAACACTGACAAGGAATTCCGTGTTCGAATGGACCTACATCACTACAAACCAGAAGAGGTAAAGATAACTTCAGACAACACCAAGATAACTATCAATGCTAAGCATGAAGAGAAACAAGACAACCATGGCTTTGTCTCCAGAGAGATTACAAGGATATACAAATTACCAGAGGTACCAGTAATGTGATTTTTTTTTTTTAAATTAAAAATGTTACATATCTCTAGGTGCTAATTTTGTGACGGTACGCATCGGTATGACATACCTTTTTAAATGTGGAGACAAAATGATTACTTTTCTTGTACTAAACTTTTATTATTTCTTTATTAGTAGTTAAAAGTTAAGCAATCCATCACTGTACCAGCACTTTAATAAAAACTCACCAAGTTTTATGTAGGTAAAAGCCCCTTTCCTCTTTATCACTAGGTGCTTTGTATTGTTGAATTTCTGTAAAATGTATTGATAATTAAAACGTATATGGGTATCTTATCTTATCTTATATAATACAGACGTTACTTCAAAAAAGAAGATGATTACGTCCTACGCGTCATGCATTCAGTCATGCATATTTACCAGTGACTTAAATTCTGCCAAGTCACTGGTTTTCCGGCTAGCTTAGGCAAACCATTCCATGCTCTAATGGCACTAGGGAAGAAAGAGCATTTGTACAGATTTGTCCTAGCATATGGGACGAGGAATGTGCCTTTATCTTTGTGTCTTTCTGAGTATTTTATTAAGTTTTGTTTTTGTATTTGTAGAGTATGGTTCAGTGTTTTGTGTATAATTGCTACTTTACTCTTAAGTCTTCTATCCTGAAGGCTTTCTAAATTTAGTGATTTTACTAAAGGTGTTACTCTAGTGAAATGTGAATATTCGTTTGTTATGAATCTCGCTGCTCTATTTTGTGTCTGTTCTAGTTTCTTAATGTTTTCTTGAGTTGAGGGGTCCCAAACAGAGGATGCATATTCTATTATTGGCCTAACCAAGGTTAAATAGCATTTTAGTTTTATGTTCTTATTTGATTTATAGAAATTTCTTTTAATAAACCCTAATGCTTTGTTTGATTTTTTTATAGTTTCATCAATATGGGGATTCCATGACAGTTTTTCATTTATTATATGTTATTGTACGTTATTAGCAAATCAGATAAGATTTTCCCCAACTAATGTCAGGTACCCATCAGAGCTGATCCTGAAATCTAAAATCCCAGAGACCCCTCAGTTTGGAAGCTAAGCACTTATCCACTTTCTATCTGCTGTGTATGTCATGTTCACTCTATAACTAGTTTGCTGTCTTGTAATTTTCAGGATGTTGATCCATCAACTGTTTCATCAACAATGAATTCCAATGGTATTCTCAACATTAAGGTTCAGAAAAAGGCTCTAGAACCACCAAAAGAGACTGCCATTCCTGTCACCTTTAAAAAATAAGGACTGAGTGCAGTGTTTTGTACTCTGTACTGCCAATGTTATTTGTTTATTGACAATTGTTCCAGTATTATTCCAAAGTTATTGATTATGTAATTAAGTTTTGTAAGAAAAATGTTCTTACACTTTGTTTATATTTTCATGTTGCTACACAATCTTTGTATTGATATTTATTTTGACCAAAATGTTGCCATTTTAAATTACATGTTATATTAAATATGTTTAATTAATAAACTTAAAAAATAGTTAGACTATGGTTTCAGTTATTGTTATTTATTTTCAGTTGATTCTGCTGGTGAATTTGTTGCAATAATTATTAATGAATTCTTAAAATATGTGTTCACAGTACATTATTTTTAACTAATTAAATGTACCATTTAAAAGTCTCCCTAAAAATTAATACCAGTTGTTAGAAATTGGGGTAATAATTAATTACATAATGAAACAGTACATTATGATTACTTACAAAATTGTGTTTTTTTTTAACTAGGGAAATTATCACCTAGGCATTGAGTTCAAACTTCCACATAAACCAAAATTTAAAGGAGTGCTATAGAGTTCTAACTTGATTGGTGACTATATGTCGCTACAATTTAAATGTCTAAACTGTGTGGTATTTATATAGCTGAGATATAGTTTCTTTATTAGGCAGTTCTCCTCTTATAGAGGAATAGCAATCTATACCCATGGGCACTCGCAAGGTGCGCACTTGCACCCCCTGGATTCTGATTTGCCAAATTCTAGCCTTTTTTTTTTTTTTCTACATCAAATCAATTTACTTCTAAGTTGCAACTGAACAAGTAGTGCTTCCACTGGTTAATGTAGCAGTAGGCCTATCAGGCATTGATTGCCAACCATGTTCGTGCACGCCTCTATATTCTGAAATCTGACTCTGAGTAGCCACATTTTAGCCATTTTTTTTTTTTTTTTGTATTTTATAAAAAAAAAAATACATCTTCCACTTCTGTTTTTTTTTTTTTACGTAGATGTAGATTTAGTCAGAATCCGGGGGGAGGGGGCGCCCATGAATTATTGATTCAAATTAATGTTATGGAAAATTTTGAGCATTGTCTTCTAAAAGTTCTAAGTCAAAATCTAAGACCTATCATTGAAATATTATAAATTGTTAACTTGTCAAGTAGTGTTTCCACTGAAGTACAGTTGTAAAGATATGCTATTATTGTAAGTAGAATAGGCAAATCTGTAGTTCATATCTGACCATGTACGATTTATTATAGGCTTGCAATTCTTTGCACTACAAAGGGTGTCAAATATTCTATAGCACGTTAATCGTGACGATTAGTTTTCATTTGCACATAGCTATAATATATTTATCATGGATGCCACATGGTCGACTTTCTCAAGACATTCTGTATGGGGATTTAACAGACGCCGGGAGATCCGCTGGTAAGTTATAGCCTACTGGTTAAAAAACGCGATGTGAAGCACTTCAAAATTGACACTAACAGCTGTGAAAAAGTGCCACTGGATAGATCCATCGAAGGTGCCGATAGATCCATATGAAGTGCGAGTATAAAGGAAGGGTCCTGCAATGGATTGCTGATCCCATACACAACAGTAGTAGAAAGGGGTGAAAGTGCTAAGGATTTGCCTCTTTAGTCACACAAGCAGTTGCAAAGGAAAAACATCGTCTCTCGAGACGTAAAATGCCCACAGTTATTTTTATAATATTTAATAAAGGTCTAGAATATTTTTTTTTCGTTTGCCTTGGAGTAGATTCAAAATCCTTGCCAATTATCTTTCGATGAGATGTTACTAATAAAGAGTGTGAATACATTAACGTCTTTCGGAGTTGCTGTTGGTGTTAGCGCTTGATAAAATAGGTTAATCACGGCACCAGTTTACAGTAGAAGAGATACACGAAAGTTCTTCATATGCCATTGTCCGAGTCAAAAAGTTGATTTGGATCAACGGAGCACTGGCAGCAGCAAGAAACAATAACGCAGCATCATGAATTAACCGCATGAGCTGGAGATTTTAGTGATGAAACTGCAGATATATCGGGCACTGATGAGCAGATATCTTTGAGCGTTTGGTTTGTTGATTGCGATTGTATTCGACTTCATTGGTTTAGCAAATTTTCCGTTGTTCAGAGACGCACTGCTTGTGTCTACAACGTCATTGTGCAGTCTAGACATGGACAAGCCACCTCGTGATAGCTAGCAATCTTTTTCCCTAACTGTCCCTAGCTAAATTTACCTGTTTCTAATTTTTCTTTTCATTGTCGTTAATTATTCATCTGTTCTTGAACCAGTTTCCCCGATGTTGCAATCTTTCCATCTTAAAATAAAGGCCGCACATCAGCAGTCACATAAATGACATAATCTAAAACCAATTTGACCATCCTGAGGAACACGCCAAAGGTAGTTCTAGCATCTTGAAAAGAAGACTACTGGCAGAAAAAAACTTGATACCGCACCGGATATTGAGTAGCTGCTGCCGACATTTCGCAGTCGACAGACTCACTGAGAAAACAAAAAAATGTTTGGATTTTGGGAGTTATTACAGATCACGGCTTTACATTACATATCTTTTTTTCTTCATTACGTCTCGCTTTTCGAGCAGTAGGCCTAATTAATGTTCAGTTCAACTTGTTTTGTCTTCATACTAAAACGATGCAATAGCTGCAATACAAAGAAAACTATCATAACTGTGCAATAAGCGTTCATCGCTAGCTTGTCTATCGCGACTATAAGCATTTCCGTTACGTTATTGACAGTTTCGGCAGCCACTGTCAACGTTTGCAGTTTTTGTTTGATGGAACGTAAGGAAGCACGGCCCTATCGCGAATAAAGTTAACGATGTGTACAGTGAACACTTTGTTCAAGTATTTAGTTTCTTTACATTTTAATTTCATGAAAAAGAAGTATTTTCTGTGCACTTTAATATCAATTAGGTATGAGGGCCCGAATGTGGAGCAGCTCTTTTCTTTAATATAACAAGAAAGTTGAGGCTACCACTTTGAACTCAGCTTGCACCCCCATGCAAAAAGTCCTGCGGGCGCCCATGTCTGTAGCCTCTTCTCAGGCTGCTGTGGACAATATTAATTGGGCAGTTCTCCTTCACTTCTTGAAGAGGTATAGTAATCTGTAGCCTTTTGATCAACAAATTCTGTACCATTATGACGGGAAATTTCCGAGTGAAATGACATCAGCCAAAAGTTATTACTTGGCCAATATATAGAACAAAATATCTTGTCTACCACTTAAATAACCATTAGTGCAATGCTTAACTTTTATAGTGAGATTCTAGAAAATTGAAATATTTCACAAACATTTTTTTCCAGTACTTGTACTGTAGAAGTGTATGTTTTATTTTTTTTTTTGGTGATGTCTTATATTGGCAAAATGTCTACAAATACTAACCAGTGAACTACTGCAGCTTTTCTAAAACCGATAACAATCATGGAAAAACAAGTAGACAGCAAAACAACATTTTATTATAACAGTAACATTGTGAACAATGTTGTTTTTTTTTAACATATATTCAAACATACTAGAATTAAACAGTTTTAAAAAATACTAAAAAAATGTTATCACTAAATAATACATCAATAAATAATACAATCACCATACAAATATAATGCAATGTTAGCATTCACTAGAGTAAACAAAAAACAACAACAACAAAAAATCAGTGAATACCAGCAATTAAATAAGACAATATCAAATGATGCATTGCTAACAATCAAACTAACAGAGTCAAAACTGATATAGCTAGTAACATCTTGTTAATTTTTTACATTTTAAATTATGTACACAAAAATATTTCTTGATTTAGAAACTATTATAAATAATCACTTGGAAACTATTTAAAAGTAACTGGAATGACTGTTTCCTTTGATTCTTCTAAAGCTTTTTTCTGGACTCTAATGTTCAGGATACCATGTCCATTCATTGTTGACGAAATAGATGAAGGATCAACATTCTGAAAAAAACAAAACAAAATAAAGTTTAAGTACAAATACTTATTAATGAGGACATCAAAAATATGTGTGGCACAAACTAGAGATGGACACATCAATGTTTGGTTTTCATCTGAAAAATATGGAAAATATAGCTGGGTGTATAGATCTATTGTTGGAACCAAAGCCAAAGAAAAAAAATTGAATATTTCATCGGTTGAAACTTAAGTGGATCATTTTCAGCTGTCTTTTTATAATGTCAATTTGCTGTATTGAAATGCTCAGTATAAAATAATTTTATAAGGGAATATTCGGATTTTAACTTAAAAAATCATGATTAACCCTGCCCCCTCCTGCCATAACAAAACTCAGATGTACCTGTTAATAATTTAATTTAATTTGTACAGCACTGTCAACAAACTAATACCAAGACTCAAGGGGCTGTAATAACAAACATAAACAGGAGAGTTAAAATGACAACTGATCTAAAAAAGTTTTTGTTTTATTATGTAACAAATTTGTCCCTGTCACATAATCTGAACATTCCCTAAAAGAGAATAATGATGATAAAATGTCAAAATTTAATCCAAAAATGATACTATAATTATATGCTAAAACTATATTAGATTAATATAAAACCTGTAAGTACCTCTGGCAATTTGTATATTCTAGTAATTTCTCTTGAGACAAAGCCATGGTTGTCTTGTTTCTCTTCATGCTTAGCATTGATAGTTATCTTGGTGTTGTCTGAAGTTATCTTAACCTCTTCTGGTTTGTAGTGATGTAGGTCCATTCGAACACGGAATTCCTTGTCAGTGTTGTGAACCTATGATAGATAAATACAACTATAACATACTTTTCATATGTTAATTGTGAGTGAGTCTGGTGTGAATGTACATTTTTTTTTTTAAATAATGTTTTGTTTTGTATAATGCACAAATTGTAAGACAAATTTCCTTACGGACAATAAAGATTATTATTATTATTATCCAGCAATATATATATATATATTATATATATATATATATATGTTAGACATATAGATTTTAAATAGATCTACATCTGTATCAAAGCCCCTGCATTTTACATAATATTCATTTTTTTATGTAGAAAAAAAAACCCCTCATTTGGAGGCCCCCATCAAGTGGGGACCTGGGGGGGATCTTCAAATTCCCTCCCTTCTGCTCACCCACCCAACTAGCTGTGTACGCCACTGCCAACTCGTCTAGATTTTAATTATAATATTATATAATACTAGATCTATATAGATCTAGAACTAGTCTAACATACCTCAGAATCTCCATACCGACGAGCGACTGCTCTATCGTCACCAGAAGACAAATTGCAGCTATAACCAGGATCATTATAATTACTAGAGAGTTCGTCTGCTAAACGAACAAGAGGCAAAACTTCATCAAAGTAATTTGGTTGTCGAACAATTCGAAACATTTTCTCTGTGTAGATAGTCTAAATCTAAATCCTAGATGTAAATAATAATACACAGAGCAATGCTATTATATGTGAGTTGTAACTGATACTTCGAGCTCTTATTGTTACACTTTGTAGTCTTGTTTAGTCTGCTAGGATGACTGGCTATATATATTATACAGTCTGGTCGATTGTGCTAGAATTTTCCGGAGATTCCCATAAACACAAACCCTTCATGTGGAAATTTGCACGAAAGATCTAGATGTAGATTTTGATACTTTTCTCAAATTTAAGAAATTAGTTCTATTACATCTTGAATTATGAATTCAGAAATGACTAGACACGTTTTCTATATGTATATGGAGTGCACCTTGGTATATTGTTTAATAACAATTTAATTATTTAGTATTAAAACAACAACAAATAAATAGTATAATCGATTACTTGTTTTTGGTGATCGTGTAATCGTAGTATAACCATGGATTAACTATTGAAGGCCCCTTTTCGTTTATAGATCTTTAAATGTTAGGATACAAATAATCGCAGGCCTTTAAAATTATTATAAAAACAACACAACCAGTCAAGGTCAGGCGACCACGAAAAAAAAAGGCTCTATATAGATCTAATAATCACTCTAGATTTCTTCTTCTCCCTCTTTTTCTAGAATTAATAATATTTATATCTAGAAATACTAGAATAGATCGCTGACTAGGCTAGTAAAAGTATGAGACATGTCCCGATGACATATAATGCTTATTTTTTGTTATTTTTTTTTTCGAAAAAAAAATAGGGGCAAAGTTGTCCTAGACAATGTACAGTTTAAATAGCTAGAATTGATAATCAAATTTAACAATATATAATATATATATATATATTCTAGGTCTATATGTAGGTCACAGCTGGGACTGCACAGCCACGGGAAACACTGTATTTGACTGTATTCCTCACTAATCTTCGGATTCGAAGACAAGCCTATTATTATATTCTAGGTCTACAATAGAATATGATTTGATTATGGCATAATAGTTAATAGATTTAGATCTGTGTATGTATCTCTGATTTGTTTTAACAGTAAAATAAATAGATCTAACAAAGAAAGTTATAGCCAAGAATCTTCGCGAAATCATTTATGACTGAACTGTGTTCACCGGTTAGCTAAATATGGGAATCGAATGTTTTGGTAATCTCCGGAAATTTCTGGATTAGGCCAAGGCCGTTAGCCTATGACAAGCGACGATATAAAATCGCGTTGCTGTGTTCGTTTGAATATTGCAGATCTAGAGTACGGTTTAATATTGTCTTGAAAATTCCAAGTGATAAAAGATTTGATTCAAGCATTTTTGTTTTCATTTGCCATCGTAAAATTAGTTTGACACCTGAAAATGTACAGAATCGCTCGCCAACCCAGCTATTTTGACGAAGTATTGCCACTAGTCCGCTTAGCAGACGAACTGACAGGTTTTGATCCTGCTGGCTACAACGTTTCTTCTGGTGGTGACAGAACAGTGGCTCGCAGACATGGAGAATCTGAGGTAGATCAAGATCTATATAGACATAGATCTAGAATATATTCTAGAATCTAGATCTGAGTTATCCTAGATATACTCGTCTAGTTGTCTTAATTTAAATATATTTTAATTATTGAATTTAGAGTCTACAATGACAAAACTGACAATAGATCTAATCAATCTAATCTATGAATGATCATAATTCATATATCATATATGATATACTAATACTGATATAATAGTGATATAGTATATACACATAGTTGACATAGTCATAGTGTCACATAGATTATGGTATCAAAAGTTATATTCTATAATATATAATATAATATATCAATATATCTTATCTAGTCTAGATCTAGACCTATAGTAGAGTCTTATATATGGCACACCTCATCTGATTCTTGTTCAGTAAACAGGTCGCTTTTTTTGTTTATAACTCATTTGTTTTTATGTTTGGAGCTAAAAACAATGTTTCGGGACTGTGCATGTCCAATTTTAGATAAGCTCCTGTATTTTTGTTCCGCTTTTCCAAAGCAGAGGGCAGTTTTTGAGATTCTTGGAAACCATGTATGTAAAGCTATTGTTTTAACCTCCCCTGGCAATTCATACCCATATAAGGGATGAAGGCCATATTATGAGCCTATTTGATCGTAGGCTGATGGATATATCAAAATAAGCTTCCAAACATCTTTAGAAAGACATTCCAATCACATTTATACTTTTAGCTGTTAAATAAAATTTTAAAAAGGGGGTGTTTCATAAATAATGATGAATTTAACACATTCTCCTATAGTGCACAAGGTAAAATTGTAATAAGAAATATTATTGGGATTAATAAATCTATGTCTTACTATGATTTTTTCAATGAATAAACATGACCTAGATCAAGATAAATCTAGAATATATAAGTTATGAATGAAAGAAAAAGTGAGGGCTGCTAATTTGAAGCCAGAGACCATGGCCACTGCAGGGGATCACCTCAGGTGAGCTGGCGGTGAGGAGAGGTATACACTCATACATATAATAAGCATGTAGTGTCACAACCTATCAAACAGGCAGCAGGGGGGAGGGAGGGGGAGAGAGTCATGAAAAGAATTTATATAAGCATCTATGGGAGGGAGGGGAAAATATCAAATATTTTTATTAAATTATAATAATTAATGTCTAGGTCTATAATCCATATAAAAGAGATTTATTTCTGTCTGTTGCTACACATAGATTACATAGATTATATAAATAAATAAACTATTTATAAACGAGTTATATATATATATATATATATATAGAGAGAGAGAGAGAGAGAGAGGCAATATGAGGCAAAAGACTATGAATACATATTGCATAAGTGATTCTACTTCTTTTAATACAATCTAAATAATTTTTAATTAATAAAGATGTAATTTATTAGCATTTACATAAGTAGTGTTTATTGAAAGGACTCAGTGTGCGCTGAAAGGGAAAGCACAAAAACTGCGTGCCGTATAGGAGCATGGAGTGACTTACGTTATTTTCAAATAAAATCTTGACTATGAGTGGTAATTCAAAGAAACACTGCTATTTTTATAGTCCTTTAGTTGCAGAATAAGAATCTGCTATCAGTTTTTCTTGTAAGTTAAACCTTGACCTAATAAAAAAATAAAATAAAAAATTGACCTAGTTCCCAAAGTCGGTGTGCCATATACCAGAATCTACTATAGTACTTACTAGTAGATACAGGGTCACGGGTCCAGTATCAATGATAATTCATTTCTAAGGTCTAGATCTATATTATTTATTTATATACTAGGTCTATGTAGTTATATATTTATTAAGTTATTTCTGGGACTCTTATAATAGTTCAAGTTATTAGGCTAATGTCTAGTAATCCTAACCAGTTAAATCGCCAGCTACAATAATAATTATAAACTCTTATAAAGCTATAGAATTTTTTCATAATAGCTATGACACTTTTAAAACAAATTGTCATGAATTGAATGCATTTGTTTTCTAAATCTCAATGACTAGCTTTCTTGTTTAGAACCTTACTTTTGCCACTTTGGATGGGGAAAGACCTGCACACAGATTTTTAAGAGTTCTGGGGCTAATATCTCTAGAATTCTAGTTTTAACACTAAACAGTTACTGTAAATCTAGATCTAATCATTGCTAGCTTCTTGAGTGGTTTGGGAAAACTAGTTTGACTGTTATAACTTATCAAAGTAAATATCTAAATTTGGCTAGAGCGTGAAGTATTCATTTATTTATTAGGTATTTTCTGCATGTAGACATTATTCTTACAAGAGTTTAATAATGTTCAAGAACACATTGTGCAAAGCCTTCTATCATTGGAATATTTATTAGGTCTAGTAACTAGTTAACTAGTTAAGAAAAAATAATTGGTTTACAAGTTGTATAAAGGAGGTAATTTTTTTTTTCCATGAGATTTAACTATTTAAAAAAAAAAAAGTAGGACTACTATACTACAGTGTTATTGCATTTTCGTTTCTTCTAAATGGGCACATTTTTGTTTGTCATTGTTTGCCTGCAAAAATTATGTTGACACTGTAAATTGTCAGATTTATCAATCTTAAGGAACTGAATAATGATGCCATGCCACATCTTAGAACTTTATCTATTAAGTGTAAGATATGCCTTAGGGTTGAGACAGTTAACATTCTTTGTCTTAATGTGTCAATAAACATAAATTAACAGACATAAGCATGAATTAGAATGTTTTTCTAAATCATATCTTCAACCATTTTTATCATACATATTCAGGTTCATAACACTGACAAAGAATTCCGCATTCGAATGGATCTCCATCACTACAGACCTGAAGAAGTGAAGATAACCTCAGACAACACCAAGATAACTATCAATGCTAAGCATGAAGAGAAACAGGACAACCATGGCTTTGTCTCAAGGGAGATTACAAGAATATACAAATTACCAGAGGTAAAAGCTTTTTTTTTTTTTAATTTTACATTTCTTGAGTTGCATTGTCAACTTTTTGAATGCCAAAGTTGTGCTTCGTTACAAATATGTTCCCCTTTTGGAAGTAAAGGAGGGAACTAGTTTCAGGGTTCGTAGCGCTCCTAAAAACTCCTAAAATCTCCTAAAAAATGAAAAGTCTCCTAAAATCCTAAAATTCTCCTAAAAATTGCCAGAATCCTCCTAAAATTTCGTCCTCTCTCCTAAACTTTTTACCCAATATTTTTTTAAACATAATTTTGCTTATTTCTTGCTAAAAATGTGGGGGGAAAAAACAACAGCGTAGCTAGGCATTCTGATCGCATGCCGTTACGGGCTGGCTGTGTTAATGAGCTGACCAGTGACTCGTCTACACCGCCTTTCACCCACTTGTGAAGCGCGAACTCGTGATTGAAGATGGCCTTGGGCGCCTTGGCTCAAGCAAGAATTTCACCTTGCACCTTGATCTAGTCTGTATATATAGTGACTATTGTCTATAATTAGAGCCTAACCAGCCTTATTTGTAGGCTACACCTCTCCGGGCCCTCCCTCACCTAAATCTAATGTAAGAGTTCGCGTGGAAAGTCCGTAAATCATCTAGATCTAGATCAAGTAGGCTTATCTAGATTTAGATCTAAGTTAGCCTTGAATTTTAGTCAATTTATTGATCTCGATACATCTAATCTAGTCTAATGTCTAGATTACTCTAAAAAACGCTAGTTTCTAGATTTAGGCCTACGCTAAATCACTAGATTAGATCTACTCTAGAATCTGGTGAAGATAATTTGCATTCGGCAAAGTCCGCAAGTCCGCGAAATTTAGTGACTTTAGATATAGAGTCTAGATTTACGCTAGATTCAGTAAAGATAATTCGCACTCGGCCGCGCGAAATTTAGTGACTTAGATCTAGTTCCATGGTCTAGATTTACGCTAGATTCGGTGAAAATAATTCGCACTCGGCCGC
>JADKLZ010000728.1:3353158-3364872 GCA_021533235.1 Biomphalaria straminea | reverse complement strand
TGATTGTCATTATAGTGGTAATCGGTCATTTAATCTTTGGAACTTCTTTTAGCAACAAATACTGTAATGTAAAATGTTAGGGCGATTATAAAAAATAACAATGTCAGGGATGTTAAACTGGATTACCTTTGCCAACTAATATCATTTTTTCTCACTGCTAGTTATTAACCCAGTTATTATTGGTGGGCTTTGTTTCATGTGTGTTTCAGTTGCCTCTGGTTCTGGGCTCATAACCTGCCCACTGTCATCCTGCAGGAGGTTTGAGCTAGGATGCAAAGTATCTTCAACTCGAAAAAAAAAAAAAAATTTTTTTAAAATGTATTCATGATTGTGCCATTGACAGTAAACATCTAATACTTTCATTCATTGCATTTTGTACTTCAGGGGGTTAAAACAAAAGTGTACAGATTGTCCCATTAAAATGTAACTATCGACCCAATATTACATCACCTTGGCTATTTATAGTTATCAAGTCATCTACTTCAGCAATCCAAACAAAGTATTTTAATCAAGAATTGTCTAATAATTTAATGGCAATAATTGTGTTTGATAGCTCAATGCTTAAGCATCTATTTAATCATGTCTAACAGGCACGACATGGCCTATACTGTGCCGATGTGCCTTATACTAAAAAAAAAATAAAAACAATAATCATGTCTAAAGTACTTGAACATGTATTTAACAACAATGAAAAATAACTGACTATAAATAAATGTTTTGAAATCTTAAACCTGCAGCTCTCGCTTAATTCAGATGAAACCTAGGTAAATAAACACTTTTTCTTAAATTTTGCAATTCTAAGAAAAAACAAACACACATTTATTTTTTAGAATGTTTATTAAATTTATTCAAAATGTACATTCATTTTCGTTTAGTTTTCTTTAATTTTTTATTTGGAATACGATCAACATCAGAATTGTGATTATTGTAACCAACAATTGAAAAACTAGATACACTTTGGAAGATGCTAAATATACCAACCTCGCTGTCTGTTAAACATAAACGGTAAAATTCTAACCAACAGTATACAATTCCGAGTGAACAATACACAGATGTCAACAAAAGTGGCAAGAAGGGAAGCCTCTCTCCTATGTTGAGGAGCCAGAATCCCAGGCTATTGAAGAGGCCAAGGGGAATCAACCCAAGAATGAATACACTTTCAGAAAGATTCAGCAATGGTAACTGTAGAAGAATTGGTGTGTCTTCTTCTTCTCTTGATTTATCACTTTTAAAAAAAAAGTTTTATAAAAATAGGTTAAAAAAGTAACTTAAAAAAAAAACAGAAAATTTACCTATTCTAATAATGATAAAAAATTATAGGCTCTATTCTATGCTACCAAAGGTCTGAATTTGATAATCTGTTAATAAATTTCACTCTTTGCTGAACATATAATTCTAAGTTTAGGAGGGGGGTTTGTTGACTGATTAACTTGTAGCACCAAACTGCTGGTAGACAACTTATAAAATGTGAAATGATTAATAACTTCTTTGTGAACAACATGTGTACTAAGCAAGACCACTGACGACAATGACATCTATCTTGCTTAATTCACAACCAACTATTGACATCTTCCTACAGTCACCATTGAAACACACAGACTCCATAATGAAGGGGTGTGTGTGTGTTATAAAGAGGCTGCTGTGCCAGTTGGATGTAAAAAATACTAATATTTAATTTTTTTTAACGGGAATGGGGTGGGGTGACATCAAACTCACACAAGTATATTTGGGAGGGCCTCTTAAAGCGGGCAGTTTCAATTAATCCTAACATACTCTAGAAGACATGGGCTTGTTGGATTGTTGAAATTTGGCGTTTTATTTAAAGTGCAAAAAAAAAATATGGTGGACATAGCCAAAGTATTATGTGAGCATAACAATATGCAGAATGTAATAAAAAAAAAGGGGGGCTCAGGACAACAATATCATAGAGCCTATCAAATATTTTAAATAAGTACTGAAAACCAGGAGATATGTCAGATAGTGTAATTAAGGAGGGTTGAGGGGAGGTGGAGCAATGATACTCCAATTAGTGGGTCAGTCCAATTTTAAGTAATAAGATATTAGAATATGCTAGCCAAAGGAAGGTATGGGAGGTGTTTACTTGTGGGCTTTTTTATATACATTGGTGGGGGTCCATAGGAAAATAAACAATATATAGCCTAATGCTAGTATAACTACATTTACTATTATTAAACAGCTAGACTCACCTATATATAAAGCTAAAGGCCCAAAATGAGAAAATAGAACTTTGAATCAGAGCTAACACCTTCAGTATATTCTCTGTAAATGCAAATGTATAGAAACATTGTAATAGACAACAGAAGTGTAATCTGTAATAAGTCTTGAAATGTATAATTAGAAAGAGACTCAACAAATGTATATAAGTCCCACAAACAATTATAATTTATTTCACATTATTATAATGTATTATATCTGGAGCGTGGCATCATGACAATGATAACATAAGTAAAGAAAAGAAAAACACATTTTATAAGCTAGGCCTATCTCACAAACTCTAACTCTGATTGGTAGAGGTTTGTAGAATATGGTAATTTTCATAATGCTTTGGTATATATAGGGGCTGTGTTGGCTGAATGGTTAAGTGCTTGGCTTTCAAACCTGGGGTCCTGGGTTTGAATCTTGGTAAAGACTGGGGATATTTAGCCCCCCCCCCCTTTTTGAGTCCACCCAACTCTAATAGGTACCTGACTTTACTTGTGGAAAGTAAAGTCAGTTGGTCATTGTGCTGACCACATGACACCCTTGTTAACCTTTGGCCTAAGAAACAGATTATCTTAACATTATTTGCCCTATAGATTGCAAGGTCTGAAATGGGAAAACTTTGGTATGTGTGATGCAGGATTGTAAGACTAATTTTTTCAAGGATGATAAGATATATTATCAATGCCCAATTAGTGTGTAATTTATGGACAAATGTATAATTTAACAGGTAAAACAAAGGGCCTTTTGTCAAAAAGTAATAAAAATGTGGGTTCTTAATCTATGTTAGGCTTAAAATTTATTCACATATCTACTAGTAGGATCTTCACCACTACCCCAAAAAGTTTGCCTGTAAAACTAAAATTTCCAGATAGAAATCTTATATTTGGCTTTAAAAAATGTTCTAAACTCTCATGATATTCTGGTGGCTAAGGGTTAAAGCTCTTTGCAGCTACACTGAAAGGTCTTAGGTTCAATTCTTTCCTGAGAGATTTAAAACAGCCTGCCTGATTGTGTGGTATGCAGTCTGGATTGTCATCTCAATGGTCCTGTGTTCAAAACCTGCCTCTAGTCATCCCCACAGTCTGGCAAAAAGTTTGGGCTAGGAATTAATAGTCTTTGTTTCTCAAAAAAAAAAAAAAAAAAAACATAAAAAGAAACCTAAGTTGATTGACATTGGATGAGAAAATAAATGTGATTGGTCATTGTGCTGGCCACAAGATACTCTTTTTAACCAATAGCAATAGAGACAAGTGAACAAGTTTTATTTGCAATATGTAACAGAACCACCAGAATCTGAAATAGTTTTAGCAATGACACTTACCAAATGGAGTAAATAGCAATGGAAATAAAGAATAATAGCCCACGGTGGAGAGAAACAAGTAGATTCTAGCATCCTGCTTGCTATTTAGTGTCAATAACCTGAAACAAAATGAAACAAGATGAGACATTCTATAACAGAATAATTACAATTCAATGAAAATGTCTTCAAGTCTGAAGAGTAAGGATGCATGCAGTGTTTTACATGACTACGTAAGCCCATACATACATAAATAGTCAAATAATAGTGCAAAGGTTGAAAAAAATGCCCAGAAGTGGAGTATAGCTGAGTGAAATATAAAAAGTTAAATCAACACTTAGAAGCAGAAGGAGTAGAAAGAAATCAAAACTAGATAAGTCACATGCTGAAATAAATGAGTGTGTTATGATCAGAACAAAGAATGTGTCAGGGGGTGGTATGGCCAGAATGAACGTTACTTTGTTATTTTGGCATGATTTTTATATCCATTGTAGTGAATGTAAATAGTGTTGCACGTGTTGTGAACTGAATGATTTAGTTGAATGTGCGAGAGAGTGTGTTAAGTCAGTAAGGTTTTGCTCCCGGTCCAGGAAGGTTGGGCATGTACTTCCTGGACTGGTGTTTATGTATTTCCTTATTGGATATTAAAGTGTTATTATAATTATATAAGGAGTTTGAGTTGAAGTATTTTAAGTAGTAACTGTTCGTAATTGGAATTAATTAAAGTAGTATATAAGTGAATAATCAGCAACCCAGTAAAGAGCCAGAGGAACCAAACACAAGACAAGAGCCAAGTCAAGAATATATATAATTGAACCTTGACAGAATGCATTAAAAAAAAGGACTAGTTTAATTGTAATTTTGTATGAATATTACAAATGTAGAGAATTTAAAACTCACGCCAAAGGAATGATGGCCATAAGAATAGCTTTTTCATGGACATGCCATCCAAAGAGGTATGATGTTAATCCACATAAAACGACAGAACGTACAAATGAAACTTTAGTTCTTTGGTCCCATAAACTAAGCAGTACTGGCTGAAACAGAAACAAACAGCTTCAATGAGAAGCTAAATCTAAAAAGCTAATTTCTAAAAAAAAATAATTTATTCCTATTACATTTTCATCATCTTAATGTGTCTAAGCTAATTTGGATACACAAGTTAAATCTTCCTTAGGTCTGTCAAATGTCTGCAGACAGCACAGCACTAGGATTTCTTTACAAATAAAAATTTCATTCAGGCTACATAACTTTCATAATGAGCTGTATATATTTAAAAACAAAAAAGTATACACAAATTTGAAGGCCACAAAAAAGATGACCTTTACATCATCTACACCAGTGATTCCCAAAGTGGTCCATATGGACCCCCAGGGGTCCACAAGGACTTCCAGGGGGTCCACGAAAGTGAAAAAAAGAATTGGGGGTCCCTGACATCCAAATGGGGGTCCACGAGAGTGGATCTCATTTAAGAAGGAATTGAGTTTAATATAAATCTTACATTAATGGAATCAACTATTATATCATACAATTATACATTATTTATACTTTATTATAGCTAGGACATTCAATATTACACATATTATTGGAATGAAAAACATATTTTAAATTTTAATATCTCATTTAAATAGCTCAATTTTGGTCTAGAGAAAACACATGTTTAACATGGCTGAATCTAAATATAAAAAGGACGGTGGTGTTAATTTTCAAAACTTTTTTCTTCTTTTTTGTCGAACTTATAGTGCCTATGTGTCTTTTATTTAACATTTTATGTAATGACATCATGAAACCACCTAAGCTGGAGGATCGTTGGAGACAAAGCCACCCTGATAAGATTTGAAAAACTATTGAACACTCCATGATAAAGTTAAGAAAAGATCTACAATTGACAAAATATTAGTTTTAAGGAAAATATAATGGTTTGCTGTGTCTTTAAATATAATGATTTAGCCAGCCGTTGAAGTTTTTAAAACTATTTTGTACACAAACCTGAATCTGATATTTGCTAAGAATTCTTCTAAGCAACAAATAGTTGAAGGTTTATATATGAACCGAGTTGTGCCTGTCATGAAGCATTTTTTGGGCACTTGTTCGTTTATTTATGGATAAAGAAATTCACGAAAAAAATTTCGTTTTGTGAAAACTGATAATTGACAATAAAGTCGAACACATTTGATGTTTTGAAGGAATCGTTCGAAGAAAAAGCAAACCCTGTAACTATCAATAGCAACAAATGGAGCAGTAGTAGATCTTGATTGCAGAAATATCTTCAATTTGTTATCAACGCAGTTATGAGAAACTAAATACGCAATTACTTGCTCAAATGTGAAGAGAAAATGACAAGAACATTCATCAGTTGAATCACAAAGCACCAGGAGAGGACCAAATTACAGCAGAACTAATTCTCAGCACAAAGGAGTGCATGATGTATATGTGAAGAATTGTTTGATTTAATTTAATAACTATATTTGCATAGTGCAGTTTTGTCTAGTTTTAACTTTAACAAAAATAAATGTAGACTGTACAGCGTTAAGTATTTGAAATTGAACTTCATTACTTCCTTGTCAAACAAGAGAGTGTTAATGTGCTATTTTGTATGATTCAGTGCTCCTATTTCTTCTCTGTGGTTCTCATAGAGCTCATTAGTTATAATGATCTTAATTTTTAAATTATTTTTTCTCCATTGGGCCATTCAATAAGTATTCCAGCTCCTTCGTTTGTGGTGGCTTTCTGAGAACAATGCATGAAAACTCTGTTAGGGCAATGGTATTGTAGAAGAGTCACTAAATTCTTTACTTTGTTGGAATATAGCTAAATATTTCTTTCTTCTAATGTAAGTCTTTTCAAACAATATATTTCTCTATACAGCTGGCCAAGTCAACCTTGTCTGGTAATGATGTATTTTTTTAATTCAAATTATTATGGCTCAAGAAATCCACGAAAAACCTCTTTGTGAAACCTTTTACAAAAACAACAAATCTCAATATGAAAAAAAATCTCCGTAGCAATGGAAGTCTAGCTTGCAAACCTTTAAAAACAAAAAGGTTCCAATGTGTTTAGTGATAGTTAACGATACATATTAACTGTTAAATAATGGGTTTAAATTTCAATTTTGCTTAATTAATAAATTTATTGTAAAAAAATGAATTGAACTTAAAATGTAGTTTTAAATTACTTTTTCACTTCTCATGTCACTGGTTGGAAATTATTTAAACAAAATGTGTAATTTGAAATTAATGAATTTTCCAAAATTCAATATAACTTAAGCAGGGGGTCCACGGATAACCAAAAAACATGTCAAGGGGTCCACGAGACAAAAAAGTTTGGGAACCACTGATCTACACTATAGACTACAAGGTATGAAAAGGGAACTTTACTTTTATACACAAATTTCCTAGAAAATGAACAGCCCATCTTTAAACATCATTTTATTTTTTGATCCACATACTTCATTCGACCCTTCCCACAATTCAATCTAAAATTCCATAACTAATAATTTACTTTATAGTTTTACCCCATGTTACCAATGAAATTGACCTAGATGACATATGCATACTTTATTCTGACCATAAACAGAAACTTGATGAGTACTCCTTTATTTGTTAATACAATAATCTATAAATATCACTGTTAGTTTCACAATAAAACAATATGGTAAAATAAAACAACACTTTACTTTAAGACTTTTGAGAACTCATAAAAAGTTATCACGTTATGATCTTGAGGGAATATTGTTAGTAAAAAGCTTACTGCTCTATCTTAAAAAACTTGCAATTACAACAGCTTGCATTGATATTTCTATAACAGAAACCTACGTTTTCAAACATACTTTGCTAGACCACAATAAATATTCATTGTCAGTAAATTAATTTCTTGGCACAGATTTAATCATTGTATATATATAAAGGTACCTACCAGCATCCCAAAAATGACTAACAAAAAACAGAAACCAGGTGGTATGCTGGGTAGTGCTGTATGATTGTATTCTTGGACTAACCCTGAGGTCATCGACCCAGACTGGACATTCTCTGCTGTCATGATGCCTGCTTTTACACCTAAGAAAATCATAAAATAACTTTTAGTGTCAAGCATAGCGCATCAAGTGAAAATTGACCTATTAAATCTTTATAAAAAGTTGACAACACCTATTTATATTGAAGAAACAAAGTGGTTGAACCAATGGTTAGAGATCACTCAGTTCCACATACACACCTAGATTCAGTTTAAAAGGAAGATGGATATGGGTTGTAGAACTTTGAACTTTAGCTGTCATATAAAGCTTTAGACCTTGAATGGCAATTTAGTAAATCTGATACTTTTTCTAGAGCACTTTGGGACCACTTTGAGCTCAGGTCATATTGCCATAAATAGAACTGAATAAATCAACCAGTGCGTTATCTTATATATCACAAACATTACTACAAAAAAGATGATAATTATGTCCTACATATTTCTTGTGTCAATCTAGTCATGCATGTTAAACAATTCTTAAATTCTGCTAAGTCATTGGTTTTCTTTGCTGATTCAGGCAACCCACTCCATTCTCTAATGGCACAAGGGAAGATTTAGCGCTTGTACGAATTTGTTCTAGAGTTGGAGAAGAAAGATCACTTTAGAATCTGAACTTAGTTAAAAAGGATTTTAGATTCAAATAAAATAATTTACCTTTACTACCAAGCAGAGCTGAGCTTACTTTAATAAATATTAAAACTTAGAACCTAGAAGCATACAAAATTATCCACTCTGATAAAATTAAGTGTCCACTTCAACAATGACACTTTTTAGTTTGATAACCTGTTTGTTTTACATGTTTCCAATGTTCCTTTAGTAATGAAAATTATTAAGTCTTAGCACAAACTTCGCACAGGGCAGCGGGCGATGGCAATGGACAGGATTTGAACCCTGGATCATGAAGACAACAGTGACCAGGCAGCCAGCCAGTTTCAGTAATGTCTAGATGTATTACACTTTTCTTTATAAGCCTCCAGTATTATTAAAATGAGTGAAAAATCTCAACACAACAGCGTCCTCAAAGTTCAATGAAATATCTCATAAATAAATAACATAATAAAAACTGAGAAAAGAAAAGATAACCACTACCAATTTGTGGGAGAGAACTAGACAAAAGCCCATAGCCCAAGACATTACAAAACGATAATGGAGCTGGATAGGACACACCCTGTGAAAACCAGCTACCAATGTTGCAAGGCAGGCTCTTGACTGGAACCCACAAGGAAAGAGGAAAGTGGGCAGACCCAAGTAAACCTGGATGAGGTCAGTATTTTCAGTCATCAGTGAAGCTAAGAGTACTAGCTGCTCAGAACCGAGTTCGGTGGAGAGGTGTGGTTGTGGCCCTATGCTCCCCTGGAGTACACAGGATTAGGTCAAGTAAGTCAAAAACTGAGATACAGTAACCCAGCAAAAATGGGTACAAAGGTAATAGATTAGTGCAACATACCCACAATGGTCAAAACTTTATCCACTCCACTGTAAAGTGCCCAGAAATTGGGTGCCCAGTAAGCATGGAGCAGTCCTCTCTTGAAGGGAAATAAACGCGACAAAACCTGGCCAAACTGATTCTGTGAAGTAAACGTAACTAAGTTAAGCAAAGTCGATGACTAAGACAGGTTTCATATTAAAATTTCTCTAGATGTTGTTTTTTTAAAATTTCAAACATTGTTATTGTATCAATATGGAATAAGGTCAAAAGAGCCAAACTATCAGTCATAATATGGAAGCCAAAAAAAAAAAGGAAAACAGTAGCCGTGCTGTCCTCATTTAACATTGTGTCACACTTTCTAAGAAGACCTGAAATCTGTAGGCATGACATGGGCTGAGATGATGGATGTTGCAGATCTCTGCAGATAGGACTTACCTCCCTATGTGAGGAAGGATAGAAGTAAAGCCTCTAGTGCTCTTCCATTTTATTCTTAACTCAAACAAGGCAACTTTTGTATTTCTACCTAAAAGCTCAGGGATTAAAAAGTCATCTTACAGATAAGACACATTGTATCATGTAGCTACCAGCTAACACTCTTTATCAACCCTTGTCATCAATATATATGCCAACTCTCTAAAAATTTAACTTGAATACATTCCAATTTTCAAGTCACCAGGAACATTAGAGTTTCATTTTGTGTATGTTCTGTCTCAAAGTCCTTCTAACCTCCTAGTTTGTTTAGTTGTGCATGAAAACATTTTCATCTGTAAGTTGATGTAGATTTTCATTACTGTTATAACTAGCCACTAGCGCTACACTATCATAAATCAGATATAATTATCTTATAATAATATTCTAACTTTTGTCCAAGTTAAAAAACTAAAGCCAGAACATATAAATATTTTACATATTATTTAAAAAATATATCCCAAATGAAAACTTCATTT
Organism: Biomphalaria straminea; assembly: GCA_021533235.1. Classification (NCBI taxonomy): domain Eukaryota; kingdom Metazoa; phylum Mollusca; class Gastropoda; family Planorbidae; genus Biomphalaria; species Biomphalaria straminea. The sequence continues at coordinate 3,354,965 of JADKLZ010000728.1, read as the reverse complement.
TCTTTAATTTAATTTGACCCGGTTACATGTTGGATTATTATTTCTTGATACTTACAAGATATATGAAAGGCCCAAATGAGACAGCAAACACTGAACCAACGACAGCAGTTAAATTAGCAAAGTTTCGAACTGAAAACCTTGACCAAGATATTGGCATATCAGCTGAATGAAGAAATAAATGATTTAGATATTATTAAATATATTTTGACTTTACATAGTTCAGTGAGTTGTTAAATGTCATATAAATAGATCCAATTAGGTTCAAATATTTCAAAAGAAATAGAGATGACAGCACTCTAATTTTGGGTGAGAGTTACATAGGATGTTGAGGAAAGCAAAGAGATGGTGAACATCCTAAAAAATTGGCTTATGTACAGATCAAATTAGGTTTATATATTTCAATAACATTAACTAACATAGGATAAATATTTCTGATTATCTTCTTATCTTATAAAATACAGATGTTACGTCTGAAAGGGAGATTAATATGAATATAAATAACAATCATATCTTATCTTATGAAATACAGACATTACTTGAAAAAAGAAGATGATTATGTCCTATGTGTGTTCCTAGGTCAATCTAGTCATGCATGCTAATTAATGACTTAAATTCTACCAAGTCATTAGCTTTCTTGGCCGAATCAGGCAACCCATTACATGCTCTAGTAGCACCAGGGAAGAAGGAAAATTTGTACAAATAAAGAATGTGCTGTTTTCTTTGTGTCTTTCTGGGTATTTTATTAGGTTTTGTTTTTCTATTTGAAGATTTTGGTTAAGTGTTTTATGCATAATCACCATAACTGATTACCATACATTGGAAGGACAACAAAAAAGATTGCCAGGAGACCACCATAAAAGCTTAGTGTACCCAAAACTCATGTCTCTAGTTTTAATAAATGGCTTTGTCTTATTCACACTTCGTAAAGTCAGGAAATTAAGTAAACATTTCTCAACAAATGAAAAGACACGGCAAATGAAGAGTTGAGATGACAGCATTAAGAAATCAATCAATCTGATGTAGGTTAGACCTACAAATGACACAGCATGGTGACAAAAAGAGAAGAATTGGTCATAAGATGTTGGTGGCACCACAAAGAAAAAAATACAGGCAGCAACACATAACAGATTTTTACAATAGACATTTTGGTTTTAAAATGTAGTTTTTAAATGTTCTAAATAAGTTTAAATAGTGAAAAAAGTCAAACAGAAATTTAAGCAAGTAGACAGTTTCTTATGTCTATATTGATTTGCTAGTTCTTTACAGCTTTAGTTGACATTAAAGTTTTTTATTTTTTTTAACTATTTTGTGGCATATTTGTTGACAGACTGTATTAAATTAAAAAGAATGTTGTGATTTGGTATTTGATTTAATACACTTTGTAAATTGATTTTCTATATTACTGATCACCTAAGAAAGCATGCATATGTAAGTTTCCTCCATGTTGAAGGAGCCAACATTAGTTTGTACAATCATCATTGAGCTTAATTAATGTTTTTATTGTGGTTATTTTTTTTTATAATCATGAGTTTTATCATTATTTATTAACATTGGAAATGAACATAAAGAAATCATAAGATTAATCTACATTTTTATGGACACTAGAAAACCAGTAAAAAATCTAACTTGATTAGTGTATTAATTTTGGAAATAGACATAAAGAAATCATTAGATTAATCTATAATTTATGGACAATAATCAAACCAGTAAAAAATATTTCTTTTTTTTTTTAAATGCTGACCGATGCTAATAAAAGTAAAATACATAACAGTTTTGTGACTTCAAATTACCTTGGAAACAATAAGTT
>JADKLZ010000728.1:3333056-3348158 GCA_021533235.1 Biomphalaria straminea | reverse complement strand
TAGTTCAATATCTTACTAAGAAGGTATTAATAGAAGTTTTGCAAACGTTGCAGCCCCAAATAAAAGCCATATGTCTGCCATGTTGTAAACAGAAGAAGCAATATTAATTTTACAGCACTAAAGAATTTCAAGGGACATCACCTAAAAGTAAAGTAAGCTATTTTTAATGAATGAAAACACCGACATGTATAAAAAGGTTAGGGTGAAATGGTGTCTATAGGGTGCGATACCGTTCTATTTATTTTTTCATGGGACAAAAAATGTTGCTATTTTCATTGAAATTTTTAAGTCAACTTGTATATTAACCACGTAAATTTAAAGATGACGTTATTACCATTTAAAAAAAATTGAAATACTATAAGTTGGAGACTTCTACGTTTCATTTTTTATGTTGGAGTGTTCAGATGAACATGAGATGAACTGCGCATGCAGTGGTTTCCAAATCAGGGAACTATCCATATACTATATGATATAGTTTGTTTTTTTCTCTGTTGGTGTGTCTTAGGGCCAGTGTCTTGTACGGGTCTCTTTGTAAAGAGAGCAGCTTTGGAGGACGTGGTCGGCATTCTCTGATGACACTCCACATGGGCAGATTTCACTGGTTCCAATTTTGACCTTCATGTGTTGTCGCATTCTGTTGTGTCCGGTCCTGAGTCGAAAGATTAGACGTTGATCTTGTCGGGATAGTTTATACTAAGCATCCTCTTTCTTGTGATTTGGATGAGAGCTCGTCCATCTCTCATTTATTTTACAATTAGGGGCCTAATTTCTTCATTTCTTCTGGGTAGAGTGCAGAGTTTATTTGTAAGTTTGTTCTCCCACTCTTGGCGACTGTGTCAGCCTTCTAATTTCCTTCTAGTTGTATATGAGCTGGTATTCATTGAATAACAGTGTTTTTCTTTTGCTGTTGTTGTTGAGCTTTGTAAGTGCTGTCCTGAGATTTTTTTTATATAGGCCCCTAAGAGGAACTTTGCAAGCTTTGGAGTTTTTTTTTTTTTTTTTTCTCGCATCGTTTAGTAAGACAATCTGACTATGTGGGGAACTTGGATGATTTGCTAGCATGGTAGCAGCTAGTGTTAGTGCTACCCTTTCTGCTCTGTGGCTGTCAGAGAGCTCTCCAGTTGCAATGGATTTTTCAAGTTTTTCTCCATCTGGCCATTCGATTAGTATTCCAGCTCCTCCATTTGAGATGGCTTTATGGGATGATCCATCTGTGTAAACTCTGATCCACTGATTGCTAGGATAATTGTTTTGTAGAAAACAGTTCACTATTTCCTTGAGCTCTGTTGGACTGTTGTCAGACTTTTAAAAAATTTTCAATATGGTCTTTTATGGAGACTAATATGCACGATGCAGTGGCGTCGCTAGGAAATTTCCATCGTTTGGGGGCCGGGGGTCTTGACCTCTCTGGGGCCCCCTGCATTTGCATAATATTTAATTTTTAATGTAAAAAAAAATAACACTCATAAAAAAATACTCAACGTCAACGAGATTGTAATCTTTTATTTAAACATTTATTAACAATTTATTTATAAATATATTTAATGTAAATTTACGTATAAATTTAGTACTATAAATAGAGTTTAATTTAGTAAAATGTATAATTGGATAAAGTAATGCCTCAATATGTACTTACGGAAGACAAGCTATCCACATACATTGTATATATATATATATTATGTTACTTCGTCTTTAACCGTAACACAATAAGTGAATTAAATACAAACATTGTCAATAAATATATCGGTCTAATGCAACAAGACTAGGAGAACTATCACAATCTAATTAAATGATATTCCATAGAATGATAGATATCGCAGTCTCTAAAGCCTATATAAAAAAAAACTAAGTTTAAGTTGTCAGTATTTCCAGCTGCCCAAGGCCGGCCTTACAAATTGCGGAGCCCATTGATGCTGGCGAGGCCCCTTGTCACGTACGCATATTTTGTTTTGTTGTTTGTTCACGAGTCAAGGCCATTCTCCCCCCCGGGAATCCCAGCGGCCATTTTAGATGGTTCTAGTATGTTTTGACGTCACGACCCTAGTGAAATCTGATTGGTTGGTTTTGTCAAGCCACGCGGGCTAAGCTTGGGTTTAGGTCAGTTGAGCTTTGATTCTGCTTGAGATCAGTCGTGTTTTAGAGATCTAATATTTTTTACATATAAAGTATGTCTTTGTTCAATTACAAGTTTTATTGATACATATTTGTACATAGCTGTACTTATGTTTGGATTTAAATAAAGGTTCCTGTATTTTACTACTCAAGTGAATTCTAGATCTTCTACATCATTTTATTCATGAATACAATCCCCGGCGACATTTATATTGTGACACCCCTCTTCTATTTTTTTTTACAATAACATTTATTTCTATTAATTAGGTCATTATATCAACTTTTATTATACAACATGCAATGCAACATGCATAGGAGCAGCTCAAACTCATTATGCGCCAGTGACTTAATTAACGCTACGTCAATCGTATGATACACTAAATATGTTAACCCTTTTAGTCATACATCTTTAAAAGACTGTGACAAGAGACAGAGTGATACTATATATAGGCTATATATTGCGGGGCCACAGCATGGTTCCAATTTGGAGTAATCGATCAAATAAGACAAGGCGGCCCTGGCTCCGATAGGCCTATAGATCATGAAGAATGATTTTACAGGAGTTTTTTATTTGTTAAGATATATTACAGTGACGAAATGCGCTAAATAAACACACACATGTATTAATGTCATTAGAATCGTGTATGCGTATAGAGATCAATGTTTCAAACCAACAGTTTTTAAAGGCACACTTAGAAATAAGACTTCCTAATGCTCTTTGAGTGGGACAGATTTTATAACCGCTAGATGGATCAATAGCCAAGAAGATCGCTGAATGCACCACTTGCTATTTTATTTCTCCAACGTTTAGTTGGTCTTAGCACCATGTTACTAGGTATTATTAGGCGAACACAATTAAAAGTACTGACCAAAAGAGGTATATATATATAATACTGAAGCTTCTTCTTCTTCTTCTCTCTCTCTCACTCTCTGTCTCTATCTTTATGTCCATTATTAGAATACAGACTTAGGGCTATAGAAAGTCTATTGATTATTTTGCATTGGCGATTATGGGGACACCAGTGACACGGGACATTCAGTATCATTGATCCTTAAGTATCACTTGGCCTTCAGTAACATTGAGCCATCAGTATCACTGGGCTTTCAGTATCATTGAGGCTTCAGTATCATTGAGCATTAATTATCATTGAGCCTTTAGTATCATTAAGCTTTGAGTATAATTGATCTTTGAGTATCATTGAGCCTTTAGTACCATTAAGCTTTGAGTATCATTGACCTTTGAGTATCATTGAGCCTTCAGTATCATTGAGGCTTCAGTATCATTGATCGTTAATTATCACTTGGCCTTCAGCAACATTGAGCCTTCAGTATCACTGAGATTTCAGTATCATTAAGCTTTGAGTATCATTGACCTTTGAGTATCATTGAACCTTTAGTATCATTAAGCTTTGAGTATCATTGACCTTTGAGTATCATTGAGCCTTCAGTATCATTGAGGCTTCAGTATCATTGATCCTTAATTATCACTTGGCCTTCAGCAACATTGAGCCTTCAGTATCAGAGCTTTCAGTATCATTGAGCCTTCAGTGTTATTGAGCATTCAGTATCATTGAGCCTTCAGTATCAGTATGTTTCTGAATGATCCTTCAGATATGAAGATTAATGACATCCCAGCTCAAAGCTCTTTCCGGAACGCTTACTACACGACAGATATTATAGAGCCTTCAGTGTCAGCTGTGCGTAAAATAATTATTCGTCAAACTTTACATTTAGCTATTCTTTGAAACCTTGTCCGGGATAATCTCACAATTAACCAATGTTTGTCCGTTAAATTTGTATACAGGTGCTCCAGCTATACCACAGCAAGTGTCCCCATTGTAGCTGGCACCTGCTTCTCCCTTGTCATTACGGAATGTCCGAATCCATAGACATTTAGGTAGCCCGTGAGGATGGCACGGTACAACTGTCAGAATGTTGGCCAGACTTTTGTCGAATTTGGTTCTCAGCTGTGTCTCCACCTTTCCCAATTCTTCGATTAGTTTTAAAATTTTGCTTGACACTTCAATGTCGTGAGTCGCTAATAAAATGTCACAGGTTCTCGTCTGTCTGTTCATTTTGGTGACGTCATAGACGTAAAGAAATTTCACTTTGTCCAGCTGGCTCTCGTCCTCATAGTAAAGTACACATTTGGCCAGCTTCGTGTTTTGATTCTTTTTGAAGTTTATGGACGTTCTGGCGGCAAACGAAGCCCATTCTGGCTTAGGCTTCTTCGACTGCACACATTCAGGACAAGGACACGTAGCCTTTTTCGGTCGTCTGCTAAAATCTCGATAAATGATAAAACACGTGAACTGATCGTTAGGTAAATTCAGACAGCCAGTCAGGCAACAGAGGTAGGAGATTGCTTTCACTACAAGATCATCCTGGCCACTTTTTGGTAATATGTTGATGTTAAAATCTTTCACTTGTAGAAACTCTGCATGTAGGCCTACATCTTTATAGATACAGAGTTCTGAGGAAAGTTTGGCTCCTTTTGAGAAATCTGGAATTGTGCCAGTGTTTTCTGAAAGAAAAAACAAAGTGGTCAAAACATTTTCATCAAGTTTAGATAATAAGAGCTGAAATATAAAATTTATTGGAGCTCCGCACGACAAGCTAAACTATTTAAAGGATGCTAAATTAAACTTTATCGTGCCCAACAACAACAACAATAACAAAAGAATGGAGTCAGGGGCGACCACAGGATTATTTGCAAAGGGGGGGGCAAGTTGCGACCTATGCCTTTAGTCGTAGGTTTAACTTTCTTATTGGAGGCGCTGTGGCTGAGCGGTAAAGCGCTTGTCTTCTGAATCGGGGGTCCCGGGTTCGAATCCTAGTAAAAGACTGGGATTTTTATTTTCGGGATCCTTGGGCGCCTCTGAGTCCACCCAGCTCTAATGGGTACCTGACGTTAGTTGGGGAAAAGTAAAGGCGGTTGGTCGTTGTGCTGGCCACATGACACCCTCGTTAACTGTAGACCACGAAATCAGATGACTTTTACATCCTCTGCCCTATAGACCACAAGTCTGAAGGGGGAACTTTACTCTTTTTTTTTTATAACTTTCTAGTTACGCAAAATATAAGAACTAGTACGTCTTTCCCTTTTTTTTTTTTTGCCCTATGATTTTAAGAGCACTGTCAATGCTTGTTTCATGCAATAAAAATCAACTAAACAACAGAACAAACTATTTACTGTACACGTTGTGAAGTTTATCCTTGCGGACTCATGCCTCCCTACGGTAAAAAAAAAACAAAACAAAAACAAACTGCAAACGTTGATTTTCGCTTTCGAAACTGTTAATATTTTTACTATGCTTCTCGTGGCGATGGACAAGCTAGCGTTGAACGCTGGAAAGAAAAAAGATTGTCTCTAGAGACAAACAATGCCACAGTTATGGTCAGCCATTAACTCCTGATTAGCTTTTATTATGATAATAGCCTACGCCGGATATTAGGAATTAGGTGGCCAGAAAAGATAACCACTGCCGATTTGTGGAAAAAAAAAAAAACAAGACAAAAGCCCATAGCACAAGATATTACCAAACGAAAATGGAGCTGGATAGGACACATCCTGCGAAAACCAGCTACCCATGTTGCAAGGCAGGCTCTTGACTGGAGTCCACAAGGAAAGAGGAAAGTGGGCAGACCCAAGCAAACCTGGAAGAGGTCAGTCATCAGTGAAGCTGAGGGTACTGGAATGACATGGGAGCAGATGAAGAAAGCTGCTCAGAACCGAGTTCGGTGGAAAGGTGTGGTTGCGACCCTAAGCTCCCCTGGGAGTAAACAGGATTAAGTCAAGTCATGATAATAGCTTCTCCTTGCAACTCTACTTCAGTGGAATTGTTGGTTAAGTTGCTTCTTTAAAGAAGTTCAATGATTTGAAAGTGCAAAAGATTGTCTAAAATTTGGCTACTCGGAACTCAGGGAGGGGGCGGCCGTGCACGTACATGGTCTGCATCCATTCCTGATAAGCCTAGAGGCTAGTTTTGTTTGGTGTAATGCACACATTTTAAGAAAATTTCCTTCTCGATAATAAAGATTGTTATTATTATTAGTCTAATACAATACCTTATCCTTACAACTACACTTCAGTGGAAGCACTACATTTTCTACTTAGAAGAAGTTAATGGATGTGAAGGTGCAAAAAAGAAAATGGCTAAAATTCGACTATTTAGAATTCAGGGGGGTGCACTTACACCTCCCAGCGGGCGCCTATAAATGGAGCTTAAGTTTCAATAATATTTTAAAGTGTGGCATTTGATTTCAGCTCTCCTTAAATCTCATAGTTATTAGCTCATTTGTTTTAATTGAAAGTGTAATACTTCTATAATAAAATTAATTATTTTTTTGCAACCAACGGAGTCGTTTAGAAAACTTTTATTTCACAGTTCTAAAAATTGCACAAAAATGTTCATACACTTTTTAAAAGCTTTTCAACAGTGCTCTTTATTCTGTTCACAGGATACAACAAAAAACAAAACAAACAAGATTACAAAGAGAGTTTGTGTGATACACAAACTCAGAGGCGGCCCCCGTCGGAGTCGGATCCCTGTCAGATCCGCTTTGATCTCTCAACGGACGGACAGACAGACAGACAGACGGACAGACGGACAGACAGGCCACACAAAACTAATTTACATCTTCCGTGCTTTGATCTCTCAACGTTAGCCTTGTAAAGCCGATGTTCAAGGCAATTGCCACACTTGTTTTATGAGTTGATTACTTTACGAGTAAATACTGGTATGTTACTCGTATGTTGGAACAAAAAAAATGTGAAATTATGTGCAGTATATTAGATTATTAATTGTCTTAAAGTAGGTTTCATTTATATTGCATACTAATTAGGTTTTTTCTCTTTAAATACTGTTTGCATAAAATATTTTTAAAAATTAGATTTTGAGCTTTTAGAAAAAAAAAAAGTAGCCGTTGCATCAGAACTTTGAATGCTCTATATTATCGTGATGTCAGATTTTCATTTTCTCTTCTACTTTCTGAGCACTAAACGGGACGGACGGACAGACGGACAGACAGACAGACAGACAGACAGACAGACAGACGGACAGACAGGCCACACAAAACTAATAGCGTCTTTTCCCCTTTCGGGGGCCGCTAAAAAACGCTCAACATTTATAGTCTCTCCGCGGTCAATGAAAATCTCCGTTGCCACTGGAAACCAGCAATTGAATTCTTGTCATATCCAATCATAAAACATTTACTATCATTTATAAAGCGATAAATGTAATGTGGCCTATGGCCTATGGGGTTTATATATAATTATATATAATATAATTATATATGTATTTCTAGGTCTATGGGGTATATATACATATCTAGGTGTTTGGGCATATGGCTTACGGCTGCCTAAATTGTTATACTTGCCTTTGGGTTTCCTCTTTTTACGTGGTGTATTCCAAAATAGATTTTCTTGTGATTTCTTCAACATTTTTTTATTTGGCTTGCGAAACTTTCTCTTGGGCAGTTTTTTTAGGCATTGAACTGCAGAGTGGTACAGGATGCGTCCTTTGACTATAAAGAATCTCCATAGATTATACAACTTTCGCTTTCTATTGAAAGACTTGTTGTGGATGATGAAGAATATGGTTGATTTGTGTTGGTCTTTGGAAATGAAACTGTCATTGAGTTCGCACCCCTCTCCGCTGATGTTGCGGTTGTAGCGTTTATTGCCACTGTGGGGAGGAAAGTTGATAGTAACGTTTTCGTTTCCTATGATAATCACAGGCGCCCCGCTAGATCCAGGACAAGTGGGCGTGTCGTAAGTATACGTGACAGGAACGACAGCGGTTCGGGAATCATCGTCAACCTTTCGTTGCTTTGACCTCCCGAGGCTGATGTTCTTTTCCAGGCCGTGGGGATGGGAGATGATAAGTGTCAGGTAGTCTCCCCTCTGCATGACGGTCAATTTCTCTTGCTCGCTTGGCTCTCTCGTGTTTCTGTAGCAACTCTCGATGCCGAGAATCACGGCGTCGTACACATCCTTGCTGTGTGTCGCCACCGCCAGCTCGCAGGAGTCGCTCTCTATTTTTTGCCTAATAACTTTGTACCCTCGTAAAGTGACTACTCTTGATCTGTCCTTCGGGTCGTCGTAATTAAGAATGACCCGGACACTTCTGGCCTCAACGACGTCGTAAACAACATGATTGGCCGTGTTGACGCAGAGTTTGCCCCACAACTTGTAAGGGTTTGGACTTACTTTACAATCAGGACAAGGACATGGCGTAGAAGTTCTCCAGTAGCAACGCTGAGCGTTCCAAAGTATTCCCGTGCCGACATTAATATCGTTTTCTCTCAGAATATCTTTGCCTTTTCCAAGACTCTGAGGTCTTTTCTTACTCTGGTCGTGAACTTCTACCTTTACAACAAGCCTTGTAATAACCCGGATGTAATCGATCAGATCTTGTCTCCTGTAGTCTTCGGGTAAATCTTTCAACTCAAACAATTTGGCTTGCTTGAACTTTTTATGTCCAGGATTTTTGCAGCATACGACGCAGGAGTCGTGAAGGTTAAGGTCGTTTACCGTTTCTCCAGATTTTGCATTATGCTTGGTTGAGCTACATTTATATTTTACAGATAATATTATCTGAAAAAAAAAGTCACATAAAATAATAGGAATAAGCCAGATTTTTGTGTTAAGAATGTGGTCAAAGTAAATAATTAAACAAAGTAGATTGTCTTTGAGTTGTTAAGTAAACCTCGGTCGTGTAATTATTTCAAAAAGAAAGAATACAATATTTTTTAATTGTTTAGGCCAGTGGTCTTCAACCTTTTTTGGTCCACCGCCCCCTTTTCGCATTTTTTCTTTTAAAAAATACGCTAGCGCCCCCCTGTAAGAAAAACACTTATAAAGAAGAGTGAGAAGGCAAATTTGAACAAACTGTCATTTATTTATTAATTTTTATACTGTTAATAACATCCAGCATGGGAAACACCAGACGCAATCTTCTTTGGTGAGCTAAGAATAGGATGGAGTTACAGAGGTACCTCCCGTAAGAGCTATAAAGATCCATTCAGGCGGCATTTCGCCCTCACTGGCCTCTAAGAGAGACAGTTGGAGAGCTCTCACAAAAGCTGTGGAACAAACATTTGAGACTCAAAGAAAAGCCAATAAACAGGCGCGAAAGGCGGAAAAAAAAACTTTAATTGACTTCCAACAGACAACGACTTTGCCTGCACAAATTTCCGGATAATAAGCAGGTCGCAAAACTGAATTTTCGTAGTTACGGGTATGTGAAACACTGTACTCAGACGTAATCCACGGACTATTATCATAATACCAAAAATTATCTTAAATAATTTGCAGTGATTACACACAAAAAATAATCTCATCGTCATGACCTTTTTCAAACCCTAAGAATAGTCCCCTTTTAAATTTTGGAATATTAGGGCCTACTGTTTTCATGTTTAATTGTAAATTTTAACATAAACATTATTATTGTTGAATTCACTACAAAATGAAATTTAGCTAATGGGAACCATTGTGCCTCCTGCAGTCTGACAATATTAGAAACTTCTAGATTTTAAGCAGTAATTCATTTGTCATTAAGTTACGTGAGATTGTACAACTCTTTAAAATAGGTTTAATATCTCTATAAAAGAAAAAAATATATAATCATGAAAGTACGTTTACTTTCATAGCAGTTGGAGGTTGGTTTCATTCATTTGTGTTATATCTCTACCATGTAAAACCATTTTAATAGCCTGATGCAAGTCACATCCAATTGTTGAATCTTTCTGTTTCTCAAAAAATAAAAAAAATGTATTTAGGTGCTTAACAAAACGAATAATAACAAACCACTTTCGAAATCCAGCGAACTATAATTTACAAAAAGAGTACCTTTTGCTCATCATTTGTTTTCCAAAACTGTTGAAAGATGAGATTATTTTTGACATTTGGGCATGGGTTTGTATTTTATTAAAATTTTTTATAATAAGTTTCAAATAGAAACGAAATTGCGTGCTAAACTTTTATGAACATGTTGCCTGTGTATCGTAACCCACAAGTGAATAGTGAATAATATAGATCTGTTGTTTTTTTCTATATTACTTATGAAGCCACTGTCCAACCATTGATTGTTCCCTATATGTTGTCATAAGCTACATGCGAGACAATTTTAAAATAATATTTCATCACTAACAGAAGAAAAAGTCTTTTTGTGTAACATGTTTTTTTTAAAATAATAATTTTAGTTTTAATCAATTTTTAAACAATATCACAAGACTTACAAAAAAGGCTATGCGTTATTTTAAGAGGCCACTAAAACATATCCTGATTTTTTGTAATTGTTCATGAATATTTTAAAATTATTTTTGGATATTTCAATATGTTTGTGAAGCAGACTTGGTTTCATAATTCATAACCTCTTCTGAAAATGCCGTCGTTCAAAGAAGAACATTGGGATAGGTTTTATCATGCGACAATTCACTAAAAACTCTTAACAATATTGCATTGCATACCAGTGAGTTTTCGTAAAAACACTTTGTCAATGTTTTTGTTTTTTTTAAAAAAGGTACAATTATTCTATTTGAATGTTAGCTTTAACTTTTTTTTTCAATTAACATTTACATATCAATATATTAACATATGTAGATAACATTAATTGTAATCTTAAAGGCGTATTACCTAGTTCTTTTATCAAATCTCAAACGTTTATGCGCGGAATATCTAAGGACACAATTACAGCAAAAGAGTAAGAATTTAAAATAGAAAATAGGATTCCCGAACTCAATTTCTAATGTTGTTTCTCTTCTTAAATTAGAAGCAAGCTAACTATAACTTGTCTATATGTAGCTTGCCAGCTTTAATTTTGAAGATTTATTAAAATTTGTTTCAGTGCATCTTTAGTATCTTCTTTCCCCCCTTTATGCCCAGCGCCCCCTTACCGCTCCTTATTGTGCCCAGCGCCCCCTACCGCCCCTTTTGCTCCCAGCGCCCCCCAAAATCTCTAAAACGCCCCCAAGGGGGCGATATCGCCCCCGTTGAAGACCACTGGTTTAGGCCTTTAATTTTTTAAACGTTGCTAGCTCAAATACACGGCTTTATCCGCGTTTACCTTGAAAGATAAAAAGAAACCTATACGGGCATAGCCCTAAAAATGTTTCTTGTCTGTTGGTAATTGGTGTTTCTGACACAGAACAACATTCGCAAACAGAAGGTCTAGATTATTCGTAACAATAACATAGCTTAACAGTTTTCTTTGGCCACCTGAAAGATAGATTATTTACTTTGACTCATATTTATAAATAAATATAGACTGGCCAATAAGAGAGTTTTATGAAAAGAAAATTTGTGAATTGCAATTTGTGTGTACTATATTTTATGTCTATAAATTTTGTTTAATCTCTAAGACTGAAGATCATGCAATTTTTTAATTTTTAAAAATTCGGAAATCTGAATTCAATAGATATACATGTTTTCAAGTTACATGAAGTTACTTCCTTCCTATGTCTATTCTTTGACCACATTCTCATTTTTTATTTACATAAATGATTTACCAAATTGCATTAGTTCAGGAACAAAAGTCAGTTTATTGGCAGTGATTGCATAATATAGGTATATAATATGTGTGTATATAATGTATATATATATATATATACCAATAAAACCAAAAACAAAAAAAACTAAGAAATTTTACAAAGAGAATTTCATGAATTACAGAAATTGAAATCAAATTGGAGCATGTCATGGACTCCCCATATTGATGAAACTATAAAAAAATCAAACAAAGCATTAGGGTTTATTAAAAGAAATTTCTATAAATGAAATAAGAATATAAAACTAAAATGCTATTTAACCTTGGTTAGGCCTATAATAGAATATAATGCATCCTCTGTTTGGGACTCCTCAACTCAAGAAAACATTAAGAAACTGGAACAGACACAAAATAGAGCAGTGAGATTCATAACAAACGAATATTCACATTTGACTAGAGTAACACCTTTAGTAAAATCAATACATTTAGAAAGCCTTCAGGATAGAAGACTCAAAAGTAAAGTAGCAATTATAAACAAAACACTGAACCATAATCTTCAACACAAAAACAAAACTTAATAAAATACTCAGAAAGACACTAAGATAGAGGCACATTCCTCGTCCCATATGCTAGGACAAATCTGTACAAATGCTCTTTCTTCCCTAGTGCTGTTGAAGCATGGAATGGGTTGCCTGAGCCAGAAAAAACAATAACTTGGCAGACTTTTAGTAATTGATTAACATGTAAGACTAGATGCAAGATTTAATCATACCATAATAATATCATAGAACCAATCAACTATTTCAACTTAGAGATGAAAAGAAGGATAGTAAAGTAGCGTAGGTAAGACTATTTATAGGTAAGACTATTTATTACGGGGGTGGGGGGTGGGGGTAGGGGTAGGGGAGAGAATCGAAGCTCGAATGTACGGGCCGGTGATATTTAACATCATAATATTAGAATTCGCTTGGGGGGGGGGTGGCTTTTACTGATGAGTCTTTGTATTATTGTTATAGGAAGACAAATGGAAGGGGTCGTGGCAAAATAAAGAATATATAGCCTGGGTACAAATCAACGAGGGGGAGGGGCGAATAGTAATGTCTATGTGTTTATAAGTGTATTGTGACTATGTAGTATATTGCTATAGTTATGGGTATTGCTTAGATATCGAAGTGTGAGAATATATATGCATTGCCATCCCTTCTTTCAACATCTCATGAGCAACTTACCAATGTTATGACAACTATTCCAAACACTAAAACTATAAACAAGTCATCCTGATGTCGTAAATATTCAATACAAATGAAATAATCTGTGATTACATACACGTTTAATCCGTTCATCCTTGTAAACTGGAATAAATTCCATTGAATTTTGACACCGAATATTGACTGTTGTTACTTGTTTTTTTTTTCGTAATAACGGGAAAATCCGTTTCTGTCCGGACATGATTATATCAGCAGTATAACGACATCGGATAAATATTTCCGAACGATATTTGGGCGGTGATGTAATTACGTAGTTAGGCTCACGAACGTTCGGAAAGACACTGTTGGTCCTTGTGTCGTCTACTTCACTCATCATGTTTGTTTGAGAAGTACTTGAATGAAGATATACAAAGTTATACACTAAAAACATAAAGATAGTGTGGTTATTTCATTTTAGGGCAGATTATGTAAAGGTCATCTTTTTCTGTGGCCCACTGTTAACGAATGTGTCATGTGGCCAGCATAATGACCAACCATCTTAATGTTCCCCAACTAATGTCAGGTACCCATTAGAGCTGGATGGACTCAGAGGCGCTTTAAAGAAATAAAATAAACAAAAAATCACAGACTTCACGGAAGCACTAGCGCGCCTCATTGGCTTTGCAAATCGGGGATTAATTCCGTGCCTCAGCGTGGCACCTCCGTGGAATAGTCAATTAGGGGAAACTGGTGGCTCACTGGCATAGAATACTGCCTCCAGTATGCTCCCCCCCCCCAGTACGTTGTAGTGAACAGGCCTTGGCATGCGGGAAACATGTAAGAAAGACTCGCTAATCAATCCCATTAGCCAAGCCGTTTCCCAAAACAGTGATCATACGAGTGTTGATAGTCCTTCAAGGCTATTGGTGGTATATTATCGGAAGGCGAAGGGACCCCCTTATGCGCTCGGCCTCAGGCCTCGGATGGGATGGGGAACACATAACTTTGATTCAAAGAGTTGTGTCTCATGAAAAATGATGTGATTAAAAGATCCTCTTGGGGATTAGAGAACTTCCGTACAGAAAGTCACGAAGAGCCAATCTTTCATTCCTGGCCTCTGGGTAAAATCCTTCTCGATGGTCAAAGGGTCAGAAATGGGGTCAAGCTCGACCTTTATTGGACACTCACTGAGGCACATTCCATTGCACGTGGAGAGGATATAAGACATGCTTCGCTAAACCACTCATCCGACGCGCCATACCTCAGCGGTGCCCGTACTCTGCTGTGACTGCTCTTTCACGGTAAGTGGATAGATTGGAGGCCTCCCGACAGAGTGGCGAAGGACTTGGTCTCTTGAGTAAAGCTCTTCCCTTATGTCAAGGCTCATAGTAGAGCGCAAGCCTATTTCTTAGTAGACACTGACAGAACAGCTTTGTTTTTGATAAATCGATTCAATGTAACAAAATATCGACCTAGAGAGTATGTATATCTGAGCTTAATATGCAACATAACAGTCACCAAATTAAGAACACAATTCAACACATTAAGGTTGTATTTGTTAACAATCATTATTTTAATGCCACAAATATCTTAAGTTTGTTTAAAAATCTAAAAAGAAGTATTGTAAAGATTAGAGTCCTAAGTAAATCATCAGGTATGACAGGCAAGGAAACTCAAAAGCTAAAACTGATTTTGTCATGTCTTAAATGTTATCCTATCTGTAAACACCACAGCCAGCCTCATGGGGGCGCCTAGTAGTAGTGCCGGATTTAAGTAAGTGGAAGCCCAGGGTAGGATTTCTGTGGAGGCATCTACTCTCGTTAAAGATTTTTAATGTAAATGGACATCACTGATAGGGTAATGATATTGTATATGAAATCTCTTTTTTTTTTTAAAATCTTATATTTTTATTTTACAAAGCTTCTAGTTTTTGCTACAGCAACAGACAGCTAGAACTTGCGAAGTGCATGTCGGGATAAACTTGGTGTGGCACGTACACACACACACGCGCACACAAATATATATATATATATATATTATCTAGACTGGACATAACCATCTTTTAACGCTACAAAAAATCTCGTGAAAAACGTTTTAAAAAGATGTAAAGTAATTATAAGAAGTAAAGTTTTGTTTTTTTCAACCCTAACCTATGTAACATATAATTTAATGTTTAGATCTAGATCTAGTTAATAAACATCGAAAATGATAGAAGACTCTTTTCATAAATATCATTTGGCCATTTTTAAATACATAAAAACAAAATCAATCTATTTAAAAGTACATAAGATGACTAAAATCAATAGACGTAGCCT
>JADKLZ010000728.1:3316140-3328056 GCA_021533235.1 Biomphalaria straminea | reverse complement strand
TGGTGACGCACTGGGCAACGTGTCTCCTTCCCCCCTCAAACACTACGCCTCTAGGGTTTAGGCCAGTGGTTCCCAAACTTTTTTGTCTCGTGGACCCCTTGACATGTTTTCTTGTTTTCCGTGGACCCCCTGCCTAAATTATATTGACTTTTTTGAAAATTCATCAATTTCAAATTACTCATTTTGTTTAAATAATTTCAAACCAATGACATGAGGAGTGAACAAGTAATTTAAAACTACATTTTAAGTTATTCATTCTGTTTTACAATAAATTAATTAACAAAATTGAAATGTAAACCAATTATGTAACAGTTAATATGTATCGTTAACTATCACTAAACACATTGGAAACTTTTTGTTTTTAAAGGTTTGCAAGCTCGACTTCCATTGCTACGGAGATTATTTTTTATATAGAGATTTGTTATTTAAGTAAAAGGTTTAACAAAAAGCTGTTTTTCTTGGATTTTTTGAGCCATAATAATTTGAATTAAAAAAATACATCATTACCAGACAAGTTGACTGGGCCAGCTGTACAGAGAAATATATTGTTTGCAGAAATATGTTGTTTGCAAAGACTTACATTAGAAGAAAGAAATATTTAGCTATATTCCCACAGAGCTCAAGAATTTAGTGAACTCTTCAATACCATTGCCCTAACAGAGTTTTCATGGAATGCTCTTAAAAAGCTACCACAAATGAAGGAGCTGGAAAACTCATTGAATTGCCCAATGGAGAAAAAATACAAAATAGTTTTAAAAAATTTAAAGCCTGGCTAAATCATTCATTTTTTTTTCGCGAATTGTATGTCTTTTTTATAATTTCGCAAGATATTTTAAGACGCAGCAAACCATTATATTTTCCTTAAAATTTGAAAGCTTATATTTTGTCAATTGTAGATCTTTTCTCATCTTTATCATGGAGTGTTCAATAGTTTATCTTATCTTATCAGGGTGGCTTTGTCTCCAACTATCATCAACTTAGGTGGTTTCATGGTGTCATTACATAAAATGTTGTTAAATAAAAGACACATAGGCAATATAAGTTCGACGAGAAAAGAAGAATTTTTTTTAGAAATTAACACCACCGTCTATTTTATATTTAGATTCAGCCATGTTAAATATTAATTATCTCTAGACCAATTAAGCTATTTAAATGGGGTATTAAAATTTAAAATATGTTTTTCGTTCCAATAATACAATGAAAATGTAATGGCCTAGCTATAATAAAGTATAAACAATGTATATTTATATGATATAATAGGTGATTCCATTAATGTGAGATTTATATTAAACTCATTTCCTTCTTAAATGAGATCCACTCTCGTGGACCCCCATTTGCATGCCATGGACCCCCAATTCCTTTTTTCACTTTCGTGGACCCCCTTGGAAGTCCTCGTGGACCCCTGGGGGTCCATATGGACCACTTTGGGAATCACTGGTTTAGGCTATCTACTTTGACTTGTGGTGATACTCATCCGACAACAGCACTTAGGAGCACACAACAGTTCGCCTCATATTATAGTTAATCTTAGATTGCAAAAGGGCCGGAATTAGTTTATTGGAGGCCCTAGGTCAAGTGAACAGGGTGGTCCCAAATGCAATCGAAAAGCACAACGTTAAGACAGAAAAATACGTAATGAATAAAAAAAAAAAGCCGTCTTGAATCTCTGTCTACAAATCAACAAATAAGTTAACTTCATAAAGTGCCCATAGCACAATTGTGCTGCATAGATGATTTGCGTTTCGACATTTCACTAAAAGGAAGAAAGAATGGATTTGAACATATGTATTATGTAGTCTAACAAGCATATTTAAACATTCACGAATAAACGTTGAATCATAATAGAGGCGTTATTAGAACGAGGCTAGTAGACATAGAGCCATAGAGTTCTGCTATGTTGAGAACGAGGCTAGTAGATATATAGCTAAAGATTTCTGATATGTTGAGAATGAGGCTATTAGATATAGATCCAAAGAGTTCTGATATGTTGAGAACGAGGCTAGTAGACATAGAGCCATAAAGTTCTGCTATGTTTGAGATCAAGGCTAGCAGACATAGAACCATAGAGTTCTGCTATATTTGAGAACGAGGCTAGTAGACATAGACCTACAGCCATAGAGTTCTGCTAAGTTTGAGAACGAGGCTAGTAGACATAGAGCCATAGAGTTCTGCTATGTTTGAGAACGAGATAGATTGTTGATTATGGGCATGGTGGATGAGGGATAAATCACTTGACTTCCTAACCGAGGGGAGACGGGTTCGAATCTTAGTGCAAACTGGCCCACACTGGGATTTTGAATGTTGGGATTATTAGGACGCCCCGGAGACCACCCAGCTCAAAATTGAACCTGACATAAATTGTGGAAAGTAAAGGCGGTTGGTCGTTGTGCTAGATTCATGGTACCATCGTTAACCGTTGGCTATAGAAACATGATCTTTACATCGCCCGTTCTTCAGATCGCAAGGTCCGAAATGGATACTTAGCTTTTAATTTATTCGTTCTGGCATAAATATCAGTCTATGTCTTACAAAAAAATTGATCCAGCTAGAGAGTCTAGTCTAGACTCTAAAAAAAAAACACTTTTCTTAACCAATAGATACATCGTTTAAACTTAACAAAAATAACATTCATGATCAACAAAGATTTCTCCCGAATGGAAAATGGCCTCCTAAGGATAAAAACCACAGCCGAGTTTTTCAAGTTGGTCCAGAATCCTATCGGCTCATCCCGCTCCTGGCCGGTGCCGCTGAAGTTTCGATTCCTCTTGATGTTTCCGGCTTGGTGGGGTGGGTAGCGCAAAGCTGACATCTCCTTTCCCACTACAAAAACAGGCGCCCCGCTGCTGCCAGGGCAAGTGGGCGTGTCATAGAAGTACTTGACTCCCACCGTGGAGTCCCTGTTATTTTGAACGACACTTCGTCCCTTGGAGAACCCGATGCTGATCTGCTTCTCAAAGCCGTGAGGATGGGAGATAATAATGGTCAGGTATTTGCCCTTTTGAAGCAGAGTCACCATCTCAATGTCTGAAATGGCTCGGCTGGTTTGCATGCAAGTGTCAATCTGCGACTTGATCTTATCCAAGAAAGATCTGTCGTGCGTGATGGCCACCAGTTCACAAGTGTCATCTTTCTCGCAGCTCTGCACCACCTGGTGACCCACCAGAATTTCAGGAGAGTATTGACAGTTGCCGTCATAACCATAGTAGAGTTTGGTTAGCCACGACTCCTCATTGTTGTAAACCACGTGATTAGCCGTAAAGACATGCAGCTCTCCCCAACCTTGACCCTGAGTCCCTTTCGCTCTGCACGTGCTACAAGGGCACGGCGACTCGTGCCACCTACATTGGGATATATCCCAGAAATGTCCACTGCCATTTATTCCGCTGCCGTTAAGGTCAAGGTCATACTCCACGCGGTTTAGACCTGGGGGTCTGTCTTTACTAACATTTGCCACCGCTACCTTGACGACTAGCTTGCTAAAGTTGACAATGGAGTTGTACAGATCTATGGTCTGAAAACCTTTTGGCAGGTCGGACATTCTGAAATCTTTCATCGGGATAAATTTTTTGTGGTTTGGATTTTTGGTGCACACCGTATTCGAATCGTGGAGGCTGACGAGACTAATGATGCCATCTTGAATTTCTTCTGTTCTTCGCTGATATTGTTTGAAATTTGTCTGAAATGTAAGGAAACAATCAATTTATGGGTTAAATTTGTAACGAGTTGGCGGATAAATGGTCAGTCATATACATGCGTGTTAGTTAACTTTTTGAGCTCGCAACGACGCTCCCATCGTTGATTCTATCCAGATATAAAGTCATAAAATACGTCCAAACGCGGAAATACTTTCGGTATCAAAGAGTTAACGTAAATAACTACATATAATGTCGATCCATCAATAGGGCTACTACTTCAGACAGCGTGCCCATACCTGTTTAAGTAATTAGAAAAGTTTAGCGCGTGGGTTTGTAATCATGAAAAGGGCTTATTAAAAAAACAACAACACACAACTTCTTATAAATGTTTCTTTCAATTAAGCCTTTGCTAGACTCAGATCTTTAGCCAGGGCCGGTCCTAGCAATTGCGGGGCCCTATGTGAAACTGATTGCGCGGGGCCTAGTTTGTGTGAGAATAAGGAAGTGAAAATTAAGATTTTGTATAAGAAAAAAAAATCGACTTTGAATTTTATTCATTCTTTACTAAGTTAAAAATTGCGATCTATACTTTACGAACCTTGTAACCAATGGCATATTTATATGCCAGTGACAGGCCTGGATTAACCATTAGGCAAACAAGGCACGTGCCTAGGGCACCAAGCGTTTGGGGGGCACCACAAGTCCGCAAGAAAAATGTGTATATTGTCCTGGTAGCCGCGCGAAATCGACATGACATTAGCAAACGCAAATGTAATATTGAATCGCACATTATTTAACCTTGCAAATTAAAGAGGAGTACAGTTACTGGGAACATATTTTGAGGCGCGCAGTAGCGGTTATTTGTACAATAGCAGAGCGTGGTCTGGCTTTTAGAGGTACAAATGAAAAATTTGGATCTTTACAAAATGGAAATTATCTAGGGTTACTGGAGTTGGTCAGTCAGTAAGTTTAATACATTTTTAGCATCACACATTGCGAAATATGGAAATTCTGGAAAAGGAAATCCTTCTTATTTATCCAAAACTATATGTGAAAAACTGATTGAAATTATGTCCCAAAAAGTTCATGAAGTAATTTTAGAGGAAGTAAAGACTTCCGGTTATTTCAGCTTGTCAGTAGCCTCAATACCAGATGTTTCACATATAGATCAGTTAAGCGTTGTTCTTCGATATGTGTTAGATGGAGAGCCCATACATACTCTGTGCTGCCCATTCACTAAATCTGATAGGCAGAAGTGCCGTTGACTCTTGTTTAGAGGCAGTAAACTTCTTCCATACAGTGCAACTTATCTATATTTTTTTCTAAGCTTCAACCAACAGATGGGAGATTCTGAAAGGATGCCTTTTGAATGAAACGCCTGTAAAGCCCCTTTCCGATACCAGATGGGAGGCACATGCTGTTGCAACTCAAGCTATTATAAAGTCTCATCCTCAGATTATAGAAGCGTTAGAATGTTTACTAGAAGACCAGTCACAGAAGGGGGACACCAGAAGAGAAGCAGAAAACATTGCAAAGAAGATGCAAAAATTAGAATTTGCTTTCATGCTTGTCTTTTGGGAAGAAGCGTTACAACATTTTCATAGGGTCAGTCAAGCTCTACAAAAGTGCTGATTTGTATTCCTCACTAGCAGATTATTTGCATGAATCTAGGAATGAATTTGAAAGATTTAAAGAAGTTGCAAAAGAACTAACACCAGGTGTGGAATATAAGGCAACTTTGACCCGTAATCGTAAACGAAAGACAGTGGTCATTGTTTGTAAAATGTTTTACATGTTTCGGAAATTCCTTAGGAGTTGAAGATAGTTATTTCCTAGTCCAAACCTACCGCAGGACGACGGGGGATGGGAGCGGGCAGGGTTTGAACCCGGGATCATCGGTAAATCGAAACGACAGTCCAGCGTGCAAACCGCTCGACCAGGCAGCCATCCAAATGGTAATGCCCTGAGGTCTCACTGAATGCCGGAGACAAATTTTGTATATCTACTTTCTACGTGATTGATGACAAACTTAAGGCAGAGATGAGTAGACGAGCGCAGGTATATAATGATATAGTAGTTCTATTTTCTTGTTTGGTCGATGTACCACAAACATTGCAGTGTTGTGAAGCACTAATTAATGCTTATCCTGAAGATCTGAACAATAATTTATATACTGAACTACAACAGTTCCACTCATATATTCGCCACAAGTTTCGTGAATCAAAATCTGAGAACAATACGTTCAGTCATGCAGAACTCTACAAAGTAATAGAGACAACATCGAGTGTGCGTTTCCAAATGTAGAAATCGCCTTGCGCATATTTTTAACATTAATGGTCACGAACTGTTCAACTGAGCGCTTTTTCTCAGTTGAAACGTACAAAAATCCAAGTAGATCAACAATGAAACAAGAAAGGCTTTATTCCTTGTCTCTGATGATGATTGAGGCAGACTTGTTGCGCAAAATTAACTTTGATGATGTACTCAAAAACTTTGCCAAACGTAAATCTAGAAAAAAGAACTTTGGAATGTAAATGTGTGCTCTCTCTGACTTTCTCAGTTATTATCGCCACGTTGCAAAAAAAAAATAGTTTGGATGCTGTTGAAATAAAGGATTTTGTGTGATTTATTAAATTTTCTATGTTTAAAATGTATTTCATAATAAAATTTTATTTTTACTAAAAAGAAAAAACGCTTACAAAAAAAAAAAGAAAATTTAAATTTAAAAAGAAGAAAATACAAATACAAAAAGAGAAAAAGAATACATTTAAAAAAGAAAATACATCTAAAATCCTATAATACAGAAATATATTATTGTAGGTTACGGTGGTACAAACATATGTGTTAATAATCGTTTGTCTTTTTTTTTTTTTTTTCATAATATTGAACATACCAGCTATCAGTGGAGGATTGTGGGTCGGTCCGGGCAGAGGGGGCACCCATGTGGGTTTGTGCCTAGGGCACCGAATTGGCTTAATCCGGCCCTGGTCAGTGACTATAAAAGTAAAGAAAGTATTGGAACTTTCGATTGAGGTAAAAACTCGCCCGATTATTCCATTTTATTACATGAATGCTGACAATGCCTTTTTTCTTTTATCGCTCGTTGGATTGGCGTTTTCCGCAATGAATGACACCCGCTAATTACAATTTTGTCTATTTTACTGGACATTATAAATATTTTTCAGGAGCTTTTAATAAATTCAGGAGATTTTCAGGAATTTTTCGTATATATTTTGCAATTTAATAATTACACCTTGAATTAGCGCGAGGCCTATGAAAGCGCGGGGCCCACTGCGACCGCATAGGCTGCAGTGGCCTAAGACCGGCCCTGTCTTTAGCCCACATACATTGAACGTAAATATTTTGTTCTGTTAAAACTACCGCCCATCTTTTCTTCGGTCCCCTCCCCCTCTCCACCAAAGAGCATCACCGCAATTTCTTTCCTTTTTTTAAATTTAATTGTCTTAAGCAAGATTTTTTTTTTTAAATCCAAGGCTATGGGGGTAGATCTAGGTCAAAACACACCACACCACCCTATAGCAGCCTCGTTTTTTTTTTTTAGTGACCTCGTTTTCAAATTAAAAAAGACAAAACAAAATAAAAAGAACTAAGCAAGAAAAACCCAACAACGGTTAATTTAACTCTTTCCCTCCTAATCGACGATACCATCGTTGATTTCACTAGAATGTGGTAAATAATTACGGAGAGAAAGACTGTCTAAATCAGGCATGTCAAATTCATTAGGGTGTATGGGTAGCACAAAAAAACAAACTATGACCTGAAGGGCCGTAGCCAAAAATCTGTTGGATAACATAGCCTACTAGTTTTATGTAAATTAGAAACAATACAATAGAATACACAGAATATAATAAGGGAACCTGTCCCTTATTTAGCTAAATTTGTTGCGCTAATTTGTAGTATTGATAAAAAATTACTATGGTTAAACATTATTTTCATTGTCCCGATGCTTGACCTTTTATCTGGGATACAAGTTTATTAATGTCAGGTTGAAGTTTGTTTGTCACTGACACTTGCAGCTTTGCATTAGCAACATTTCTTAACCCAAATCATGGATGTTTCGCACCTTGCGCCATCTGTTGCTAGACTAGCTAGCTTTACCAAAGGTAAATTGTATTGCAATATCACCTGTAATTTCTCAAAAAACATACTCGCTTGTTGTGGTGTTATAGTATAGAAAAAATCAAGTAGCTCCTCGTGTATGTCAAAATTCCTGTCAAAAAGTCTTATGAATGGAGCAAATTGTACTACATCTGTTACATCAAACAACTCATTGAGAGCCAATGAAAAGAATTCAAAATCAGCTATTTTGTTCTTTAATTGTTCTTGCAAGCTGACTGACATGTCATTTATTTTATCTGACACAGTGTTCCTAGTTAACGTTATTTCTTTGAATGCTTTCACCTTTTTCTGGACTTCCGCAGTTTTAACGACACACTCCTTAATGAAAATCACCTTCACTAAATGATTTGCTATAGCTTTCAACTAATTATGGCAAAATGTAGCTGGCTTTCGCTACAAACTTACTCTCGTTTTTCAGATTTACGAATACTATTTTTTTGCCTTTTAACTCTTTCTCTCCTAACTGACGATACCAACGTTGATTCCATCAGAATGTGGTAAATAATTACGGAGAGAAAGAGTTAAAACTATTTATCAATTCAAGTAGCTTGCCATCTCTCATTTTTCTGATGCAAGCAACATATCCATTTTTGTGATTAGCGTAATGTCGTTTGACATTGTACTCTTTGGGCACACGAACGCAGGAATAGCAGTGACTCTTATTTGATACCGTCATGCAGAAATAATTTAACACAAATCTTTCTAGAAACGATCTATTTTCGTCCTTAATTTTTCTTTTACTTTAGTAGAAATTTCAGCTGTAGTTACCGATTCTTCTTCAGAATTTAAATTCATTATTCTGGGAATTAAAAATGGTCATTGAACTAGCGTTAATTGTCCGCAGAAAGTGCTGAATAAACTAAATATAAAGTAGTTATTGAGATAAAATAGAATGACATTATTAACCACTGATGATTTTCTGTAAGTGTAACATATTGTTTATTTATGATGTGATTATTAACAATTAGGCGAATAGTAAATAAAAAGTTAAAAATGAGCAATTAAATTAAAAGATGACTTGAAATATAGGCCTAATTGGAAGTTAATACAAAAAACACGAAATTACCACATCCAATTCAATTAAACATAAATTTTCAAAAAAATTATTTATTTCAAAAAATCTTATCATTAAAGAATACTCGATAAGTTCAATGATTTGATTGTTACGGTTTAGTTTATATTTAATAATGTAACATTTTTTGGTAATTCTTGAGGTGGTCAAGTGGGCCGCATGCAAGGTGGTAACTAGCCGCATGACGGCCAGCAAACACTGAGATTGACATGCCTGGTCTAAATTGTATACTTAATTCATAGTCATGATTTGAAAAAAAAAATGCATTTGCAATGGCTTAACAAAAAAAAAAAATAAAAAAATAGAGGTTTTTGTTGTTGTTGTTTTCGAATCAATTTTATCACCAGTCCTAATTCATTACTGACCTTTAACCCAGATTAGGAATAAAGAGTAACTATCGAACTATGCTTCTAGATTCTCAAAATCTCCATAATCTTTAATCTTTTCGTATTCTCGAACCTTAGCCATTCTTTGTTAAGGTCATTTAAAATTATCCGTTTCATTGCCTCTGTTTATGTTTTTGTTTTACGCAAAGCTATTTTTAACATCGTAACATTCAGAGTGGAACGAAGCCGACCATTGTCATACACTACAGATCTCGATCTAACTATTACAACATTTATTTCAATGTAGATGATTAAACATCATAATGATGACGGAGTAATTAAAACAAAAATAATGTGATTTTCAGAAAAAATACAACGCTTACAGCGTTGAATGAAAAATCTGGCACATATCCAAGTACATTTTTTCCCAACGTAAACAAAGACACTGCTATGAGGAGACAGAAATATATTATGATGACTTGTAGATATAATTTTAAAAGCAAGTACGAGTAATCATACATTTGTGCCACTGGTTCAATAATTAATCCAAACAGGTGTATAAATTCTTCTAGATCCATTCTGAAATCTTTAGCTCGTCAAGTCCACCATTTAGCCAGATATTGACTCCAGACCCTGTTACGTAATTAAGTCAACTGATATTTCCGATTCGCTACACCCCTGACCTACATAAGAATGTTTATGACCGGTTCTTCTAATATGTTTAAAACCAAAACCCATTCGTCAAATACATTTTCTAGATATAAAAATCTCTTTAAAGAAAAACTCTTTTTACTGACAGTTGTTTTATTTTATTTTTCTCAAATCACTTCGGTAAAAAAAAAAGTAAAAATACGGTCCGGTCAAATTGACATTTTTCAGGGAAAAATAAAGAGGGGATTCCCCGAATCAATTTTTCGTTTGCGTGTGTTCCATGACTAAGTTTGATCCATGGGGGAACATATGGATGCTGTTAAACTGGGGCAATGACCTACATGATTACCAAAGATTAAAATGTTTGAATAGAGCTAGACAGTGGCGTAGCATCCATGGCGCGAAGGGGTTCAATGAACCCGGGCCCACGACCATTTAAGGGCCCACATCCGATGGTGATACCATGGATCCAGGGCTCCTCTATGCAACATAAGCTCTAGCTTAGGGCAACCAAGGCATTTTAGTAGTTACATACAATATCTGAACTTATATTGGGTCTCATATATCAAATAGCTTAAGGCATTTTCAACTGTAACAACGACACTACATTGCGTGTAGGGGTTTCATTATCATATCGCCTGTTTTTTTTTTTTTTTTCAATTGGAATCATTGTAAGGTACTGCTTTCATCAAGTTTATTGTAATGTGGGGACGGTGCGTTGGTGGTGACGTTTGGGTCCCATGCTTCCATTTTTCTTTTGTTTTTTCCATCTACGTTAATTAAGCTTTTGATAGTGGCACCTATTTATTCTGCTTTTTGTATTTTTTTAAGTAAGAATTTTTTTTCCATTACCAGAACTCTAGATTTAGACTTAAAATAGGTATTAAACAAACAAACAAAAAAAAAACAACATCATATTCTGTTTGTTACTTTAGGAAACATTAAAGATGTTGACTTTTTAGCTACTTATTGTGACTGTACTGGGGAGGAGGTTTATAGGCCTAACACACATTTTTAAGATATAGCGATAATTACACTTATCATAAGATAGTGTCTTTCTTATCTTATCTTATCTTATCTTATATAATACAGACGTTACTTCAAAAAAGAAGATGATTACGTCCTACGCGTCATGCATTCAGTCATGCATATTTACCAGTGACTTAAATTCTGCCAAGTCACTGGTTTTCCTGGCTAGCTCAAGCAAACCATTCCATGCTCTAATGGCACTAGGGAAGAAAGAGCATTTGTACAGATTTGTCCTAGCATATGGGACGAGGAATGTACATTAATCTTTGTGTCTTTCTGAGTATTTTATTAAGTTTTGTTTTTGTATTTGGAGATTATGGTTCAGTGTTTTGTGTATAATTGCTACTTTACTCTTAAGTCTTCTATCCTGAAGGCTTTCTAAATTTAGTGATTTTACTAAATGTGTTACTCTAGTGAAATGTGAATATTCGTTAGTTATGAATCTCACTGCTCTATTTTGTGTCTGTTCCAGTTTCTTAATGTTTTCTTGAGTTGAGGGGTCCCAAACAGAGGATGCATATTCTATTATAGGCCTAACCAAGGTTAACTTTCAGTTAAATGGCTGCTTTGTCGGCTGGTATGTGCACTGGAATGTCGTAAGGACGGTCTTGGATTCATACCCAACCGAATCGTCAAAAAAAAGAAAAAAGAAAATAGGTCTAATTACTTAACTCCACCAACAAGCTTGCCCAACATACAGACAACCTGAATGACTGAGAACGGTGGATGATCTAAACAAAGAGTAGGCTACATCGAAAAAGGTGACAATTACTGACTGAAAGTAATTCATCGCATAGAAAATGATAGTTGTAACTTTAAAATGCAAGAACCTTTCATTTAGTGGTCATCGCAAAGTGTATCGTTTAGGTGACACAAGTAACAACAACAATGTCTTAGCAGTACACAAATTATTAACAAAACAAAATTACAACCCTTTACCTCGACCCACAAAACGAGATAATAGACTTGGGCAATGCAATGTTAGCAAAACACCTAATTGAGATCCAAATATGTGTCATTTTTCTCTATTATGTTTGACAGCACACAAAGAAATTAAAAATTT
>JADKLZ010000728.1:3299250-3309309 GCA_021533235.1 Biomphalaria straminea | reverse complement strand
TTCTTATGAATGTTTATCTCAAATGTTTTTTTTTTTTTTTTTTTTTTTGTGTGCTTATGACCTCACCAGCAGCAACTATTTCTATGAAGTTTATTTTTAATTTTCAAATTGTCATACCAGGCCGGAGAGGCGTCACTAGGCAGGTGCGGGGGGTGCGGTCCGCACCGGGTGACACCCGATAGGGGGTGACACCCAAGTGTAAAAAGGCACTTAAAAAAATAATTTAAAAATACCAACTTTAAAATTTGTCAGAATTAAAATCATAAAGCTTAGAAATTGTTGAATAAAATTATTCTAAATGGGAAAACATCAATAGCAAGATTTACTTCTCTGATAAATAATGGACATGTCCACAACGAGAAACTCGAGAGAAGACTGAAGAACATTTTTCAGGCTTTCAAATTAGGAACATTTTGTTAGCAGGACTTAAGCTTAAAAAAATTGACAAGGACGTCATTGCTATTATTGGCGTATAGATGGGAAAACAGAGGAACATCTTGTATTATACATTGCTTACTATCGCATTGTTTCTAGCAAAGAAAAAGTTGGTATATGGTGGCGAACTGAAGAAGACTTTTCATTGAATAATGAAATTTGTTTCTTGGGATTGTGGAAATGTTATCCAAATATGAGCCAGTGCTGAAATAATAACTTATACGATCGCAAGTCAGCGATGAAAGAAAAAGTTACTTTCCAAGCTTGTACCAAAAATATATAAATGTTTTAGCAAACCACTTAAGGGATATACTTATCAGAAATGAGAGACATAAAAGCTGCAAGGTACTCTGGTATCTTGTATTACAGCACACCTAACATAGATCTCTGAAGTTGTAAGATAAATTAACATTAGCAATGGTAATGTTGAAATGACAGAAATATGGGATATTCCTCTTAATGTGGGCCAAATCTGGTGTATCAGTTCTGATAATTTAAAACGACTGAAAAGAGATGGGCTTAACGTATCGATATGATGAGCTCAGGGACATGGTAATGCAGCTACAATGTCAAGGATTCATGAAGAGATGCAGGCAGTAATAAATGAAGAACAGAAAAGAAACTTGAATGGATGTGTACACACCGTTTACTTAAGCTATGTGGTCCAAATTCTTAATCGGAAAATATTTTCTAATTATACTTTCTTGGTTCTCTAGAAAAAGGGTTTTCTTTCTTTGCTGCTAATACTAATAGATAGGATAATATAATTAATGATAGAGTGTCATATGAACAAATCGCTGGTGTGCTCATGGTGTTGCTGTTAGACCCATGAAAGAACGATTTTATGAAAGTGTCACGGAGAAAATCTTTGCTGTCTCTCTGAAAATACAAACACTAGAGGAGCAGTACAAATATGATCGCCAGCTGTCTGTGAATACATGCATTACTTTCATTGCTTAACTTTCTTATAGGCAGATGTACTCAAAAAGTAAACTAAACACAAAAGTACCTTCAAATTAAAGTGTTAATTATTTTCAACGTGGTGGCTAACTCGAGCACTTAAACATTTACTCTACGAAATATGTGAAAAGTTAGCTCAAAATGTTATTAAGATAACTTTTCTCAAATCAAACTAGCATGTTAATGCAAAAGAAAAATACGTTTTAACAATATGAAAATATCAGGAAAGTATTCTTAAGATTTACTATTCAAATAGAGAGCAAGAAGTTAATACTTAGTGCATCAATCTCTTTTATATTGGGCCTGACGGCAAGATATGTGAACAGAAATACTAAAACTAGAATACTAGAATGCATAAAGTCTTGAAAGACGACAACGAATCTCTACCAGCCTTTGAATTAAACCTTTAACTGTTTCTTGCCAAATGTATGTTTACAACAGCGTCATGTGAAAAGAAGCTTTGCAAAACTAAATTTAACTAACAAAGTTCTCTGATTAAAACATTAACTAATAACGTTCTCTCATTAAAACATCAACTAACAACGTTCTCTTATAAAAACATCAATTAACAACGTTCTCTCATTAAAACATCAACTAATAACGTTCTCTCATTAAAACATTAACTAGCAACGTTCTCTCATTAAAACATCAACTAACAACGTTTTCTCATTAAAAATCAACTAATAACGTTCTCTCATTAAAACATCAACTAACAACTTTCTTTCATTAAAAAATCAACTAACAACGTTCTCTCATTCAAACATTTACTAATATCGGTCTCTTATTAAAACATCAACTAACAACGTTCTCTCATTAAAACATTGATCAACAACTATTTTTTGGAATCAAATCAAGCAATTCTGTCCATTGAAAATGAAGTCACAAGGTACATTGAGTTTAAAGTTTTTTTATAAGTTTTCTAATTTGAAATCCTGAAAAATGAAATTAAAATATTTATTTTCTAAAGTTATTGTAAACTTTTATATGTTAAAAAAATTCTTTAAAAATTGTTGTACCTATCAATATACTTTTCATTAAGTTGCATTTTTCATTAGTTGTCCTCATGAAACTACCACTATATGTTATTATAATGTTCAAAAGTTTCCATTAAGAGCTGTTTAATGTTTACTTTGGAAAGCATGCTCAGTTGGCTTTTAATTTCTTTCTATTTAAAAAATCGTAGATGTTAATGTATGTAATGATTAACGATAATATGTAAGAGAAAAAAACATAATTGATACTCATTTAAACTTTGTGTAGCAGCAATCAACGAACTGTATTATTGCACAAAAAAAAACAACAACTGAACAACGATAGTTTTTTATTTGAAGAATAAGTGGAACGCTGGGGGGGGGGGGGGGACCACGACACCCTGACTTTACCGCACCGGGTGACACCTACCCTAGTGACGCCTCTGCCAGGCAGTCATATTGAAACTTTAAATATTACAGATTTGTATGTGATAAAACATAACTGAGCCCTACATGCGCTCTATCTACTACTTCTTATACAAAACCAAATACGGTTGAAATAATAAAAATAATATTTAGATTGTCATGTGTTACCTTTGAGTCTAGCCTGCAACTTGTTCAGGTCCTCAAACTTCTAGTTTTGTTTTGATGTTTCAGTGAGGCCTGAGGAGAATAACAATATGCAAATTTATTACTACCACAACTACTACTACTAAAAATAATGATAAAATAACAAGGCAAAATATTCGTTCCAGGGGACATTAACAATGCATATAATTTCACATGACCAGGCCGATCCAAATGTTACTTGCACATTATGTCATATCTAATGCAGACAAAACCGTTGTCCGCGGTGGGTTAAGTATTCTTTTTTTCTTATGAGCATGTCTTCGGCGAGGACCCTGCTTTGGGAGCTCTCGTCATTTAGCATCTGCCAGTTGCTTTCCTCTTTGCCAGCGAGGGCAAAATGTAATCTATTTGAAGACATTCAGGAGAAACTTTCGAATTCAATTTCTTAGAGTAATGTAAGTACTTCTCGGGGACAATCTAAGTCAATGTCTTATTATAAATGTCTCCGGTTCTTAATATCAAGGAAACATTAACTCTTTCTCTCCGAATCGACGATACCAACGTTGATTCCACCAGAATGTGGTAAATAATTACGGAGAGAAAGAGTTAAGAAACTGGAACAGACACAAAACAGAGCAATGAGATTCATAACAAATATTCACATTTGACTAGAGTAACACCTTTAGTAAAATCACTAAATTTAGAAAGTCTTCAGGATAGAAGACTTGAAAGTAAAGTAGCTATCATACATAAAACACTGAACCATAATCTTCAAATACAAAAACAAAACCTAATAAAATATTCAGAAAGACCCAAAGATAGAGGCACATTCCTTGCTCCATATAAAAGTATAGCACCCCTTTCAGACCCTGTGGTCTGTTGGGCGGATGATGTAAAGGCCATCTGTTTCTTTGGCCCACGGTTAAGTTGTTCCATATGCTAAGACAAAATTTCTACCAATGCTCCTTCTACCCTAGTGTTATTGGAGTATGTAATGGGTTGCCTGAGCCAGCCAGGAAAACAAATGACTTGGCAGAGTTTAAGTCATTGATTAACATGCATGACTTGGAACATGCGTAGGACGTAATCATCTTTTTTGGAAGTAATGTCTGTATTTCATATTCATGTTCATTGGCCTCCTTCAGTCGTAGAACGACTATGGTTCATCTCGCACACTTCCTCGTGTGGCTGTGGAGCCCCATTTTGGAGAGACACTCCCGTCCACATATATAGCTCCTCCTTCGTGTTCGAAGATGAGCACATTTCTCAATTCCTATGGACTCGAAGATGGCTGTATAGTCCAATCTTCGCTTTGAAAAGCCGGCCGCATATGTGGCATGGGTGAGTTTTGTCAGTTGCAGGTGGGCCTGCTTTTTCTCTCTGCTTTCTGTTGGTTCTGCGCTCTATCGCACTGGCCACTCTTCTTGCTTCAAAACTTGAGACTCCGAGACTCACAGCTTCTCGCCATGCGGAGCGATCTTGAGCTAGTGCTTCCCAGCCATGAATGTCGATACCGCATTCCTTGAGAGAGCTCTTGAGGAGAGACACTCCCGTCCACATATATCGCAGGTAAAGGGGGTTTTCGCTACAGTGGTAGAGGAGCTGGCCATTTTCCGCCTAGTCCGCTTTTCTTCCAGAGCTGAGACCCATGCTATTTCGCTGTCCATAAGATGAGATAAAATTATCATTTCTGTTCATATTATTTTTTGTTGTCTTAAAAGCGTAATAGTGTGGGCGTTTTCTCTCACAAGCATAGAGTGACTTGATCTCAACTCTGCCCATGGTTCCATCAGGAGCGTGAGCTTGATAGGTAAATCCGTACTTTATTGTTACTGATAAATGCTAGTAATATTTCTCCAAAATATCTAATTGTTAAAGTAAGACATTACATTTCTTTTGGGAACGAGGTTGTGGCGTTGGCGGCTTTGCAGGCGGTCTGGTCTATCTTATCTTTGAAGTAACGTCAGTGATTTATAAGATAAGAAGATAAGATACAGTCGAGCATTTATATTTTATTTTTTGTCTTGTTATAAAACTTTTTTTTAAATATATTTTTTTTTAGCTTTTATTTAAAAAGAAACAACAACAATAACGAAAAATACAAACATTCGCATAGGCCTATCTTTTAAATTACATTAAAATTAGACACGAGCCAAGAGAAATTACTATCATTATCTATTACCTTTCGAAAAATTATGTTCTAGTTGTGGAACCTTTTCAACAGTAAGGTCTTCACGGCACAGAATAATGTCGCGAGTCATGGAAATGGTCAGAATTGACTGTGGAGAGAAATAGAGCAATGTCAACATATTGCTCTGCATATATTTTATCTTTATTTAACCATATATGCATTGCAAATGTATAAAAACAAAAAAAAAGTTTATGTGTGAAAATGTACTGCAAACATATAATCTGTTTTATTTGTGTCGTAAATGAAACCAGTTTAATCAGACCTTTCCGTATTGCCAACACCCACCTAAGAGACAGTATTTAGCTAATAAGTTTACATTGAAGCCATTTCGACGAGCAGTGTAATCAGGGCCGGATTTAAGTTTGTGGAGGCAGGATTTTTGTGGAGGCCCTTCTTTATGTAGCCCCACCTGGCCTCCTTTAAATCCAGCCCTGATACGACCAAATCAACATTGCTTCTGGGTTAGAATGTAGAGATTGCATGCAGTTGACTCTCGAATGCTTAATAAGATAAGATTTCAAGAGGTTATTACTTGTACCTATGTAGTTCATATCTCTCTCCATGCTGCATGACCTTTCAACCTGAAATAAAAAAAAAGTCTTTAGTTAATGTAAACATTAAAAGACCCCTCCCGCCCACCCCCCTCTCTACTTTCACTCTAATTTTTATTACAGACACCTAGCTTTACATGTATTGACTAATAGTAACACCTATCTTTACATGCATTGACTATTAGTGACTATCTTTCGCCGACGCACTCATTCAACTCACAAAGTTAATGTTCGCCCTGATGGTTCTTTGGTACAACGGTTGCAAGGGCCGTATGTTGCCCGCCATCAGCAGGACCGGATTGGAAACTGTGTCTTGTTTTAGGCGCCTCAGCCCTGTGATCTGTTGGAGAGAATAACTGTTGGCATTTAAAACAATTGAAGTGGATTTGTTTTAATTATTAGAGCCAACATTGAAATTAGACGGAACTTTTATTTTCCCAGTGTTCAAAAATAAGGGTAAGACTCTTCCCCCCCCCCCCTGTCTACTTTCTGAAGTATTCTCGTTTGTCGACTAAATTTAACTCTTTCTCTCCGTAATTAAATTTCCACGTTTCGAGGGATTTCTTCATATTTCTCAATACTATTTCACTAACATGTTATGATAAAGTGTCAATTGCTTTGTCGTTTGTTATCAGAAAATGTTTTATTTGGTATAGAATTAAATACATGCTCTTTTAATATAATAGAAAATAAAGTTTACAAAATTAAACATTAGTTAATTTAAATTTAATGAAGTCAAATCAACGATGGCATCGTCAAAGAGAGAACGAGTTAACATAGCTCTATATTAGCTAATTCCCAGGCTTTCAACTCATTAAATTCAAAGTTCCAAACTTACAAACAAACTCGAGGAAGGTTTTCGTAATATGGCCATAAAGTTTTAGTTTGCCCTTTTCTCCCTAACAGTAGTTAGCAGGTCATCGTGGGATCCAATAACGGAACTATTCTGCCTCTTCAGTTTTTCATTTAAGATGGGGTCTTTTTTACGTAATACCTGGAATATTTCAGTAAAAAAAAAGTAAAGTTCCCCTTTCAGACCTTGTGGTCTATAGGGCATATGAAGTAAAGTTCATCTGATTCTGTGGCTCACGGTTTACGAGGGTATCATGGGGCCAGCACAACGACCAACCGCCTTTACTTTTCACCAACTAATGTCAGGTACCCATCAGAGCTGGGAGGACATAGAGGCGCCCGAAAATCCTGAAATTCAAAATCCCAGTCTTCACCGGGATTCGAACCCGAGAGCCTCGGTTAAGTAGTCAAGCGCTTTACCGTAGCATCTTGAAATTCGACAGTCAAAATAACTCAAAACCAGGGTTTAATTAATGACGGCTATCAAAATCTCTTCTATTTCCCCTCTCTCTCTCCATCTCTCTCATCTCTCTCCCCTCTCTCTCCTATCTCTCTCTTTCTCGTTCGATGGCCTCCACAAAAAACTAAAAAAATATGTTAATTAAGTATAACAACAACAAAAAAAGGGGGGATTGAATGCATATATAAAAAGCTCTGTAGCGTCGTTAGAGTTAATTACTAATGTGAAATCATTTTGATTAAAATAGGGTAGGAACACCTACAAAGTACTACCCAGGAAGACCACGTACTTATATCTGGCACTGAATATTGTTGTTAATTTCTATCACGTTAGTATTTTGTTCCAACTGACCTGCTGTTGGCTGATGTAGATTGGGCGGTTATAGATGACCCACGTGACCGTCTCATAACACGCTGGGTTGGTGAGTGACCCTTCGTACGTCATGTAGTGCTTTGTATCGGGCAGTAAGGCGCGCAGGTTGAAGTAAGGGATGGTCAGCCTGTCTCCTGTTCAAGTAAAGGTTTATTACAGTTGAAAAACATACACGAGGATAATGCAAAAGTAAGTATTTTAAGTTCCCCATTCAGACCTTGTGATGTATATGTCAACTGCTTCTGTGGCCCACTGTTAAAGAAGGTGTAATGTGGCCAGCACAACGACCAACTGCCCTTACTTTTCCCAAACTAATATTGGAGCTGGGTGGACTCAGAGGCGCCCAAAAGATATCGAAATAAATAAAAATCTTAGTCTTCACCAGGATTCTGGACGTCTGGTTCGGAAGCCAAGCAGCTTACCACCCAGCCACCTAGCCTCCTCAAGGATAATGTGCATTATCCAAAAAAAAAAAGGACGTTGACATTGTCGAAAAAAGACACAGCAAATAATAGGAGATTTTAAATAGTGGTCTTTGAAAGTAAGTGACCATTGATTATGTGCACAGTAGCACCCCCTATATATATATAAATATAAACACAAATATTTAAAACAATGGATGAATAAATGAATGAACAAATGAATGAATAAAGAATGAATGAAAAAAAAAATGAATGCCAGACTTCTCAAAATTGCAAATTTTATTTCCCCTTTTTTTATATAGAACAAAATACAATTAATTGAAAGCGATTGAATAATTAATTATTTTTTAAGTTGTTTCATGTGCTGTCATTGACAATAAATAATTATATATACAATTTCAACTTGATCTGAGAATGGGAAGTAGGAAAAAAAGTGTAAAACAATCCACACAGACAGACAGACAGAGGGACGGAGTAAATTAATAAACATATAAACAAGCAAACACTGCCAGTGTGCGTGTGTCGTGTGCATATATATCAAAAAGGTTAGATTTATATTTAAAAAAATAGCAATCAAATTCGAGTTGTAATAGATTGAATAAAATATTTTTAAAATATGGTCTAAGTTCCAAAGAGAATATTTCTCATATGATATTTCTCTATCCGTCGGCCCAAACTTATTGCTAGGGGAGAGACAGCGATAAAAGCTGATGGGATTTGAACATCTGATCATTATTACATCTCAAAGAGCATTAAAAAAAAAGGAAAGCGATGGGATTGAAATGACATAAAACGAATTAAAATGGTATAAGTACTCTTTTGTTTACCAACAGGCTTACTAAAGACAAAACTTGTGATCTGTTATTAGTATTGGCTGATGTCACAGTTTGTGTTCATGATCGGGTGTGTACTGTACACTAGATGTAAACAGGATATCACGTGACTCTTTGACAGAGCAGAGTGGGGATAGGTAGGTCCTCACCTTTATATACAGAGCAGAGGATAGATACGAAGGTTCTCACCTTTATATAGAGTGTCGTTAATGACTCTGTGGATTCTCTCAAAGTGTTGATGAAGTTCTTGGCCCACCTGTGGAGTCATCGTAATGCTAGGAGATCATTCACATTCAGGAAGTCAATATACTTATCAGAAATAGTAATATTCATTTACGAGATACACCAAGTGAACCATTTAAACCATAGTGATGAAACTATAAACAACAAAGCATTAGGGTTTATTAAAGAAATTTCAACAAATAAAAGAAGAACATAGGCCAATAATAGAATATGCATCCTTTATTTGGGACCCCTCAACTCTAGAAAAACAAGATTACAAGGCGGCCCCCGTCGGAGTCGGATCCCTGTCAGATCCGTCTATTCGCAAGATGTTTCGGATGTTCCTTCTAAGTTGAAAATAATTAACTTCTCGCTGGACGACGGAGGATGGCGAGCAGGGTATAAACCTGCCTTATCTTGATGTTTGCGCACTAGACTTTAGTTCGGATTTATCGTTGGTCACTGGCTCAATTCTTGCATGCTCCCATCCTTAAACTATCGCAATATTTCTGAAAGAACAGTAAAGGTTAAATCATATTTTCAAAAGCTTTTAGTGTTTTTTTTATCTAACCGTGACGGACAGACCAACGAACAGACAAAACGCACAAAAATATGCTTCTTTCATTCTAATGGGGGCACTAAACAATTTTTAAAAACATCTGATTTTTTAAAAAGTTTAAGAAATTAGTTCAGAATCATGGCATTCATGATTTTTTAAAAATTAGATTTTGAGCTTTTAGAAAAAAAAAAGTAGCCGTTGCATCAGAACTTTGAATGATCTATATTATCGTGATGTCAGATTTTCCTTTTCTCTTCTACTTTCTGAGCACTAAACGGGACGGACGGACAGACAGACAGATAGACAGACAGACGGACAGACAGGCCACACAAAACTAATAGCGTCTTTTCCCCTTTCTGGGGCCGCTAAAAATACTCTTTGATGATTTTATTTTTTTACCAATAAAAAAGCTAATGTTCATTTAATTAATTTAAATGGCTAAAGATTATTGTGCACTAAAGATGCACTGAATTCCTTCTTCTTAAAAAAAAACAACAACACTTTTTCCAAATAAAAAGGCTTCTTTTTTTTATCAGATAATATTACTTGATGAAAATATTACTTGCACGAGTATTTACACCAAGTTGTACACACAATAAAACTCGGATTGTTTGGGTCTGAGTGTATTTACACCAAGTTGTACACACAATAAAACTCGGAT
>JADKLZ010000728.1:3286826-3298984 GCA_021533235.1 Biomphalaria straminea | reverse complement strand
GTGTATTTACACCAAGTTGTACACACAATAAAACTCGGATTGTTTGGGTCAGAGAGTATTTACATCAAGGTGTACACACAAACCTCGGGTTGTTCGTCTCTAAATTGTTTACGTCTATTTTTAAAACGATTTATGCATTCTTTATAATTATAATAGTAAACAATACATCCTGGTTGAGTCGAGACCAATCGTAATAGAAGGCCTGAATGCTGACCTGCAACGTCTTAGCCTGTGGGCTATGGAGATCAATAGCGGGTTGCCACGTCATAGGTTTTCAGACGTTGAAAGTCAATGTTGAGGCCTACTATAACGGTTGGTCTCGGTAGACCACTTACTTTGACTAACACTGCCAGGCAGAGGATACCCCTAGGTGACGTCATCGCTTTAGACATGTTGGTGTACAGGTCAGAGTTGTAGGCGTAGATCTGAATCTGGAAACAGAGTTATTAAGGTGAAAGGGCTCACTTCTATTTGCCAGTCCATTTAGTTAGCTTCTTACCAGATCAAACTTTGAGGTCGCATCAACAAGACGAAAACATATTAATTGAAAATGCAAAGATTTTCATGAAAAAATAATTCAGATGCAAACATAAAAACTTGATGTTTATGTTTAGGTGCAAACGTAATTTTATGACACCATAAAAGCTTATAGTTGCAATGAACACAGCTCTACGTACAATGATCTATTTTTAAAAAAGTAAAGTTCTCTTTTTAGACCTTACAAGCTATAGGGCAGATGATGTTAACCCTTAAAGTGCTGAGCTGTTTCACAATGAGTGCATACCAAATGGAATTACAATTCTGGTGTTAAGAGGCTAAACTACCACACGCATTTTAAGGGTTAATGTCAACGGTCTACGAGCTGGGTGTCATGTGGCCAGCACAACGACCTACCGCCTTTACTTTCCCCAACTTAAGTCAGGTACCGATTAGAGCTGGGTGGACTTAGGGGCGCCCTAAAATTCCAGAAATTCAAACTCCCAGTCTGCATCGAGATTCGAACCCAGGAAGCCAAGCGCTCAACCACTCGACCACCGCGCCTCCAATGATCTATTTACTTTGTATACAAATGCAAATCATAATTTTTATTTGTTTCAATAAATGTATTATGTCACCTTAGTCCATGCCTGTTTTGTTACACATTTTCACTGGACAATGTCCAACTCTAGATGGCTGCCTGGACGGGATGGCTGCCTGGTCGAGCGGTTTGCATGCTGGACTGTCGTATCGATTTACCGATGGTCCCGGGTTCAAACCCTGCCCGCTCCCATCCCCCGTCGTCCTGCGGGAGGTTTGGACTAGGAAATAACTATCTTTAACTCTGAAGGAATTTCCGAAACATGTAAAACATTTTACAAACAAACATATTACACAACACTGTTTGACTGATTACATAGACACTGTTTGACTGACTACATAGACACTGTTGGATTACATAGACACTTTTTGACTGATTACATAGACACTGTTTGACAAACTACATTGTCACTTTCACTGTCAATCTAGACATTGTCTAATAAGCAATGTTTGACTGACCTCAGCGCTAAAGCCACGCCCATCTATTGTGTGCTCCGAGCCGTCCTGGTCTGAGTGGCTGAAATGGATGGTCATCTGGGACACCCTGTTGAAAGAACAATGTCAAGGAGAGTTTTTCTAACATTGGGGTCTATCGATTAGGACGTTAACATCGCGACCTTGTCCTAAAACTAGTCACTGCATATTGTTTTAAAATCATAAAAACTGTTACAAAGTACATGTGTAAGGAAACTATAAAAGATAGGAATAATTTCTCCATAGACTACCCAGACCCCAAGAATCTCAGTTTATATACTTATCCTGTGTTTTCAGATACAGCGTTGTCTTCTATTCAAACATTAAAAGGACAAGAATATTTTTATCAAAGTGGATACTAAGACCCATCTGTGATCTACATATTTTCCAATCCCCAAAGCACTCGAGCCCTATTTCCCTACCTCAAGTCATTTTCAGCATGTCTAAATAAGCACGCAAAAGAGGATTTAGTTATATCCATGTTTAGTCATTTCTTGACTGTATATTGACTTCTTATGGTCCGACATATACGCTGGGCAGGGCACGTATCCCGTATGGGAGACGAACGTATGCCAAAGGCAGTCTTTTTTTTGGTGAGCTAAAAGGTGGTCGACGTAACAGAGGCGCACCACGGAAACGCTTCAAAGACCAGCTTTTCTTGGCTGACATAGAAGAGAGCACCTGGCTGCATGCGGCGTCGGAACAAGACAGCTGGAGGTCACTCACGAAGGCCGCGGGATACACATTTGAGACCAAAAGAAAATCTGCTGCCGAGGACAAACGCAGACGGCGAAAAAAAAAATCTTAATCGACCACCTGAGGACAATGGTTATGCTTACCCTGCATGTGGCAAAATATGTAGGTCACAGCTGGGGCTGCAACCCACGGAATTATGTATTCCTCACTAATCTTCGGACTCGAAGACAAGCCTTATTATTGACTTAAATAGAGTTAATATTTGTTTATCTGTCCAGCCTGTTGCAGAGGCGGTATCCCTATAACTTCTTTCGATACGATACAGTGGTTAGCTCAAAATGAACTAGCAGTGCGTCTTTCAGTGCTTCAATGTCGTTTTACTGTTGGAAAGAGAGTTCAGTATAGACATCCTTGGCCTTGATTCGGACGCAATGGGCTAGTCTGTAGCATAATTGCCCCTCCCTTAAACCTTAAAAGCGTCCCGCATCTTCAAATCTGTTGGGAAACACTTCAACGCTTTCAACATGCCCCGTAGGCATGTGACTTTAAATGTAACAATGTCCTACTTTTACTCTGCTGTTAGCAGTTAACTGCAATCGCATAATATCGAAAAATCTAATTCAGTCTATTCTATCTTCTCTGTTTAACAAAAAATTAGAGCCCTTAACAGTTGGGCGAAAAACATATTTCAAGGGTCATCAACTTTACGAGTGTTTTACATTATTGTTATCAATGGGATGAGCTAAATAAAAGTTTTCACTTATACCGTATAAGGAAAACCCTTAAAATGTACTATTTTGGTTTCTAAAATATGCATATTAAATAATAACTTTTTTCAAAACGATGGAAAAATAATTAAATTTAAAATTGCTCTCTTTTATAACACGGTGCAAGATTTTAGATGTAAGTATTTTTTTTTTGTATTTATAAGTGTATTTTATAAAAGCTTTTTAAAAAGTGTAGAACTTTTACAAAAATTCTGCCTCAGGGGCTCCAGATATTTAAATCCGGCCCTGGCTAAGATTAAGTGATATGTTTAAATTATAGCCTGATTCCAGTCTTGCAACTTTAAAATTATAGGGCCTAAGTCAAGTTCTTAAGCTTTAAAATTTGAAGCCTAGTTTTCAAACCTTCAATGTAGATATTTTGATTAAACTATGCAAAGATGCATCGTATGGTGTAAATAGTACATTTAGAATGCACAAAGAGGGTATTTTACCTAAGCAATAAAGTTTTACCTATAATTGTAAGAAAGCGGTCCTCCAGTTATGTTGATCCCCTGGGCCCAGTGGTTTAATTGGTCGACCTCTAACGTCAGAAAGTGACCAAGGTTGAGGAGA
Source organism: Biomphalaria straminea (assembly GCA_021533235.1). Taxonomy (NCBI): domain Eukaryota; kingdom Metazoa; phylum Mollusca; class Gastropoda; family Planorbidae; genus Biomphalaria; species Biomphalaria straminea. The sequence continues at coordinate 3,295,397 of JADKLZ010000728.1, read as the reverse complement.
ACTCCCGATACCTGAAGAAGTCAATAAAGACCACATAGTTGATTGTGACATCACTGTTTGATATTGTGACGTATTCGTTGAGAAGAACGGAGTAAACTCTATAGTTGTGTTTGTGTAAGAGACGGTGGTCGAGTAGTTAAGCTTAGCGTCCGAGCCTGAGGTCCTGGGTTCGAATCCCTGTTGAGACTAGGCTTTTGAATTTCGGGATTTTTAGGGCGCCCCTGAGTCCACCAAACTCTAATGGGTACCTGACTTTAGTTGGGGAAAGTAAAGGCGGTTGGTCATTATGCTGGCCACATAACACCCCGCTCGTTAACCGTTGGCCTAAGAAACAGATGACCTTAACATCATCTGTCCCATAGATCGCAAGGTCTGAAAGGTGAACTTTACGTAAGAGACAAGAATCCACAGTTGAATTTGAATTGTGGGGTGTTAATCACGTGGTCAGAGGCATTCGACACCACGTGACTTGAGGAAGACAGACGTGTCTTTTGTATTTGAGTTTTGAAGTAATGTTAGCTGTGTGCTTAAGGAAATTTTATATATATCTATATATTTTATATATATTTTATATATATTATATAATTATGTGATTTCTCTCAAGTATTCTCATTGATAGCTGGACTTGCCAGTATACAAATATGTTAATATTTTATTTCAAATAAACGTTGTCTGGTATTCAAAAATCTGTTTCTGAATCTCTATGTGTGTGGTACTATGATAGTTGCAGAACTCATTTAGTAAACTTCGATGAAGTCCAGTAGGGAAAGGCGCCTGCAAGGGCGCCGTTCATCCCGCTGGTCGAAAGAAAAGCTTTTATCCAACAACCAGGCCTGGACATTGGGACTCTTCATCCCATGTCCTGTCTGAGGGCTCCCAACGGTAAGCGACCATATCAATTTGGTCGTGCCGAGTACGCAGTGCGCCGTCCCTGAAAAGGGTCCCACTCGCCAGTGGCGTAGCTCGGGTGTTGGGAGGAAAATCCCCCCGGGAATTAGTGTTTTTTACATTAAAAATTTAATATTACGCAAAATGCAAGGCCCCTCCCGGAGGTCAATCCTCCGGGGCCCCTAAACGATGGAAAATTTCTAGCTACGCCCCTGTAAGTGGCCAAGAACAGCGCTAACTGTTTAACTGCGTGGAGCTTGTCTCATATTCCGATACTATAACCGCCACTGTTCCGTGGGAAGCTCGCCAATTCAGCTAATCTGGTCACTGATGACGACCCCCTTTGTAGAACGGCGTGGCGGACTTGTTGGACTCGGATGCAGGTTACTTGTTCCATCCCCACCACGTGTGAGATAAAAAAAAACACAAAAGCTACCCCAGAGAGACCTGCTAGAAGGCCGGGTTCGCTACTCGTACTTCGGCTATCTAGTTCCACTACTTGACGTTTCCACCGGAGGCGCCACGTTGAGGCGACGGGTAGCTGGAAATCCTCCGGCATTTAGTAACAACAAGTAATATAGCAGCATTCAAGTGAATGAAAATTCTTGCACAATCCAATCTCACATAATGAGCAGTGGCATTGATCAGACTAATTATTAATGTGATCTTGAGTAAGCTGGACATTCTCTTCTTCCATCCTAACACACACACACACACAAATGCAGTCCAAACAATACTGGACATTCTCTTCTTCCATCCCAACACACACACACACACACACACAATACTGGCATTTTCTTTTTCTTCACCTATCCCTGAGTCTGATGGGGTACTACACACGATCTGTCGACCGTCTTTCTCCATTCCTCTCCGACTTTTACTTGGAATGAATCTCTTTCAATGAATCTCTTTCAATGACAGGCATCTCCTTTCTTGTATGTTGTCTTCGCATCGCTTTCTCTGCCTCTTCTTTTTCCTGTTACTGTTCTCAGAAGGAAGGTCTTTGCGAGATCCGAAGCCTCTGTATTATGGCCATAGAGCAGGGGTTCTCTACCTCTGGGTCGCGTCCCCTTGGGGGAGTCGATTCATGATTTGCCAGGGGTCGCCAAAGATAATCGAAAAAAAATGGATTGTTTTTTGTCTATTCTTTTATTGCTGTATGTGTGTGGGTGTGTGTGGGGGTCGCGGCAGAGTGGGGGGTTGTAAACAGGGGTCGCCGAACTTAAAAGTTGAGAATCGCTGCCATAGAGTTTTAGTATGCTTTTATTTTTACCATAGTTAGCAGGTCATCCTGAAGTCCAATCGCTGCAGTAACGCTGTCCCTAATCTCTCTCAATTTCTCTCTCTCCCTCTCTTCTTCTCTTACCTTTTTCTATCTCAATTTCTCTTTTCCTTTCTCTCTCTCTCTCTCTCTCTGTCTCTGTCTCTCTCTCTGTCTTAATTTAAATCTCTTTCAATCTTTTTTTCGCATTCAGTTTCTCTCTCCTGATTTCAATTTGGATCTTTCTCATAATCCCCCACCCTCTCTCTCTCTCTCTCTTTTCTCTCTTTTTCGTTCTTTCTTTCTCTCTCTTTCTCCTCATTTGTTTTCTTTTACCATCCTTTATACAAAATGCCCCGCCTCTCTCTCTCTCTCTGTATGAAGTATATTGTCTTTTTATTATATCTCTGTAAGTACTGTAATGAAACAACAAATACTAATATACCAATAACATGGCTTTATTCGACAAAATTAGACTACAGTAAACAGATGAGACCAGCACGTCTCACACATAAAACGGATGCACTACTATCAACACGCACGCACTGGACATGAAACACACACACACACACACTGGCCATGACCTTCCGTCACGCTGGACGCACGCAGACCAGTCGGGAGCACGTTATCCTGCCTCAACGTGGCGCTCCCGTGGAAACGGCTCACTAGAGGAAGTGGCTAGGCGAAAGGGTAACAAATATGATTCCCGTGGGAGTGCCCATGGGCGGACGAGAGTCTTGCCCCTTCACGGTGCGGATTTGTAAGAAAGCTCCCACAAACCAGTCACAAATCCATGCGCTGTTCCTCAAGGGACCGTCTTATCAATGGCGGATTCCGCACAGTTAGCTTGGTACAACGAAGGTAGATGGTGGAGGCCCCCGGTGCCACCGAGTGGTATTGGAAACAGCAATGCCCTATAAGCATTGACTCGGGTCGCTCCCAGACAGGCCTGTGGTCCACAGGTTTTTTCTTTTTTTACTGTTTGTTTTTGTTCTCGGACGGATTCAGACAGGCTCAACTCTTAGACTATTCACACTATGACCATCTCTCCATCATTCCACATTGCTATGCGTTGCTATTTAGATACGATATAGAAATGTTATAAACATTTTCCTATTTAAAGCAACCGCCCACACTATTTCATCCGCCCCCCTTTCTCCGTCTGAAACCATGTCGCATTCAAGCTCCCCTCCCTCTCACCCTGTAAGATTTCAGATGTCGCACTAATTGTCCAGTAGAGTGTCCCACATCTGATCCCCCCAGGGCAACAAAAAGACATGAAATCACGGCACATGACTCTGCACTGTGTTCCTTGATCTAAAGTTACAGTTTGAACACTCTAAACACTTACGTATTGTAGAACACTCTAAAAAATGTACGCAATGTAGAACACTCAGCTTGAACACACACACACAAACGCAACGCATACATAGTAAAGATACACGGTGTGTGTGCTGAAATAATACGGATGTTAACATTAAAGTATAGATAAATAATGATATAGATTAGGTAACATGTTAAAGAATTCATCGATAAGAAGACACTGGTATGAATTTATAGATGAAGACTATTTTTTTTGATTAAATTTATAGATGAGAACCTCTTTGTGATAAAATATGTACTCTGGTATTTATATTATAACATTTGTAAATGAAACTTTCTTTTAATAAATCTTATAGATGATAACATGCTTGTATTATAATTTATAGATAATGACTTGCTTGTAATTAAATTTATAGATTAAGACTCACTTGTGATAGTATTTATTAGTATTTATTGATGTAGACTTGCTTGTAAGAAAATTTATAGATGAAGACTTGTTTGTGATAGAATTTTTAGATAAAAAGTCGCTTATACAGTGAAAAGTTAATTTTGATAATTTCCCTTGTCCATCTCATAATGTTCATGTCTCTGAGACGTTTATTTACACTAACTTATCTCCCTTTCAAACCACTTACCGCGTCACCGGTGATTTCCAAGGGAGACAATGACGGGTCGAACAGTAAGCTTTTAGGGTCAATGTTGACAGGGCTTTGGTTATGTCCCTTGTTGCATAAAGACCAGCCAGGATTCATCAGCCCCCAATAATTGGGTCCTGATAATTATTAAAAAAAAAAAAGAAAGATTGATTTTTATTGTTATTAATATTATTTATTTTTAACAATAGTACTATAATACTACTAAGATTCTAATTTACTTCTTGAAAGACTTTTAGTAACCCAGAGAGGTTCGATTCACTCACTAACCTGAGATGCCTTCGTCATACGTCCACCATTGCGACCATCTGGTGTCTGCCTCTGAGGACAAATGAAATAATGATGTTAATATTTTGATAATTACGAATGTGTCAGGACTAAATCTTATATTACAAAGTTATTAAATACACCAAGCGACTTTTCCAAAAAAAAAAAAAAACTTTTGATGGCATTGTCATTAGATACAACTTTGTGACCACTGAGCGCAACTTTGAGTTTAGACAAGAAGTTCTGTAAGTCTACTACTAGGATCAGTAAGGGGCCGTAACTGGAGATGTAAGAATGTCACTCGTTGATGTAAATAGTTTTCAAAGAAGATAGACACACATTAATTAATATTAGAATGGAATCTTTTAGACCTTCCACGTCTGGAGTGTAATTTTCATTTATTTAATTGTACTCGCTTTCTATCAACCTCGCTTTCTCTTTATCTCTCATTATCTTTATCTCTCATTCGCTCTCTCTCTCTCTATTTCTACCTCTCTTTCTCTATACCCTCTTTCTCCTTATCTCTCTTTTTTCCCTAGCTTTCATTCTCTCTATCTCTGTATCTCTCTGTCTCTTTATATCTTTTTCTCTATATATCTCCTTCTATCTCTCTCTCTTTCTTTTTTTACCTCTCGCTCTTTTATCCCATTTTCTAATTGTAATTATTTGACCTAGGCAAGTAAGTAGTGAGTTTTAGTCTAATTAGTCAATTGAAATGTTCCCCAGTCATACTTATTAAAGTTGGCAGCATTTTATGCAGCATCATTTAGAGCAGGGGTTCTCAACCTGTGGACCCTTGGGGGTCGATTGACGATTTGCCAGGGCTCGCCTAAGACCATCCAAATGTGGAATGTTTTTGTGTATTCTTCTATTGCTGTGTGCGGTGGGGGGGGGGGTCGCGGCAGAGTTGGGCCCTAGGGGATTAATAAAAAGGGGTCGCCGTGTTTAAAAGGTTGAGAACCGCTGATTTAGAGTTTCCTGAACTGTATACTCTAAAAACCAGCGTTGGCCCTATTGTCTCGGTACAAAAAATTAGTTAATTAAAACTATTGATGAGCTAATTCATGGCTAATTGGTTCATTTTTTTAATTCATTCATACGTTGTCATCGACATCGAATAATTGTACAAAGTTTCAGCTTGGTCCTAGAATCGGAAGTGCACAAGATTCCACCCAGACAGACAGACAGACAGACAGAGTTGATAGAAGCTTTATAAAGAAAAAAAAAGTGTTATGTTCTAGTAGAGATTCCTATTGACATAATGAAAAGAGTTGATATTTTTTTTAGTCTTAACTACTTTTGATTGACAGCAATGATATAACTGCGTGTTAGAGTCTCTTGTTTCTTTAAAGCAGTCTTGACGGTCCCGGGTTCAAATCCTGCCCGCTGCTATCCTCCGTCGTCCTGCGGGAGGTTTAGACTAGGTAGTAAATTATCTTCAACTCTGAAGGAACATCCAAACCTGTCAACCATTTTACATTTGCAGCATCTATAATTTTAAATACTTCCCAGTGCCTAACCAAATGGCTGGCGAGATAATAAGGCGATTGGCTTACGAAACGAGTAGTCTTGAGATCGTGTCCCGGTGAAGACTGAGATATTGAACTGCGTAATTTTTAGGATGCCTCTGAGTCCAACTCTTCAGCTTTAATAGGTACCAGGGTACCTGACATTAAGACAGTCGATCGTTGTGCTAGCCACATGACACCCTAGTTAACCGCGAGCCACAAAAACATTATATGCCATGGGATCGCAGGCTCTATAAGTGAAGTCTTTACCTTAATTATTCTATACCTTAAAAATAACTTGTATCTGTTTGCTTTCATTATAAGCTCCCTTTTTTTTTCTATTTTGATATGACGGTTTATGTTCCCTTGTTGTGAATGTGAATAGTCTTTTGCACGTGTTATGACTGAATGATTCAGTCTTAGTTGAATGTGCGAGAGAATGTTTTAGTCAGTAAGCTTTTGCTCCCGGTCCAGGAAGGTTGGACGTGTGCTTACTGGACTGGTCTTGAGTATTCATATTTCATTGTGTGCCTAATAGTCTATTGTAGTTGAAAGTTTGTATTCATTCAAACTGGAGTTGAATTATATATATCTTCATTGTTTTTCTATTGGTGTAACAAGTATATGCATAGCAAGTGCCATTTAATAGTAACCGAGCATTAAATAATTGTTATTAAAAGGAATATTTAAATCCCCTAAGGAACTAAGAGCCAAACATATATATAGCTGAACCCTGACAGTGTCGTCTATCTGTGCGTGTGTGGGACGGTGTTGGTGTGAGTCTAAATAACAACGTACAACGATGTCATCGCTGCCTTCAGCGCGCATCTCATCGAGATTTAAACACCATAATAAAATAGTCCTTTGTTAATTGTGGTTTCAAGTCTGACAGGAACGATAATCTAACTTAGACTTGTCTTCGCTAGTGAATCAGGTTAACGCCCTTGTCATCGCTCGGAAAAGAAAAAAAGTGTGTTATTGATCTACTTGATCGTGCCGACGTCTTTTGATGAGTTCTCTCCCCTAGTTAGTCTGTCTGACATTATCACCTTTTCTCAGCTTGTTATTTTATTCCTGAGTTTTAAATAACCTAGAAATGGGTGGAGGCAAAAGCTTTTTAAAATAAAGGGCGAAATAAGGGGGAAAATCGAATCAGCGAATAGCTGGTGGGCTTGTTAGTTTTAATTAATATTTCTTGAGTTTCAAAGTTGGGAACGAATATTACAATTCAAGTTTTGAATATAGTTAAGCTGGTATTATCTGACTAGTTATGATTCTGTCTGATTATATCTGTATGTTTCGTTATCTTGTGTACTCCAAGGTAGCATTCCTCAAATAAAAAAGAAGAGATATTGGCCAAAGCAGGGGCGTAGCTAGAAATTTTCTATCGTTTGGGGGCCCCGGGGGGCTTGACCTCTTTGGAGGCCCCTGCATTTTTTGTAAATTTAATTTTTAATGTAAAAAACATTCATTTCGGGGCCCTCCTTAAGTGGAGGCCCGGGGGGATTTTAAAATTCTCCCCCCTCCACCCCACACCCTAGCTACGCCACTGGGCCAAAGATAAAAAAAAAATGACTAAAAATCCTGAATCAGTCTCTTGCCGGAAGAAACAAAAAAAAAACAAGGTTACAAAGACAGATTGTGTGGAAACACAAACTCAAAATCGGCCCCCGAAGAAGTCCACCCAGGCAGGTAAAAAGGCAGGTTTCAATAGTTCCAGAAATTACATCAAAATGAAATTCTAACAAAGACAAATGACAGAAAAGAAATGGGAAAGAAGGTTGACAGCGGTCCAGCAGACCAAGGGATAGGTGAAAGTGAATGTGAAGTTAGATGTGAACCTGACCTTACTCATGTGTTATAGGTGAAAGTGAATGTGAAGTTAGATGTGAACCTGACCTTACTCGTGTGTTGTAAATAAAAAAAAATATTAGCAAAGTGTACTATATTCATATCTGAAAACTGCAGTTCATGCGATATGAAAAACTACTTGTTAATTGTGTTTTAAATTATGTCCAACTTATATGCATATCAAATAGTATTTCTCTTCAAAAGAAAAAAAAAAACTTTTTTTTTTGTTTGCGTAAATGGAGATGTGTGACAGAACATACATATTACATAATTCTTATTGATATAAAATAAAAATTAACGAAAAATCTATAATCATTTGCATAAATATGTTAAAAATATGGTGGCAATGCATCTGAATAGTTGTAAAAGTGGTGTATTATTATGAAAAAACTGCTTGCATAAGTGATTTAAAAACTAGATATTTCGATTTCAGAAAAAAAATTAGCCGTTACATCAGAACTTTGAATGGTCTAAAATATTATTGCGTCAGACTTTCACTATCTTTTCTAGTTTACGAAATCTAAACGGGACGGACGGCAGACTGACAGACATTCCACACAAAACTAAGAGCGTCTGTTACCCTTTCGGGGGCAGCTAAAATTTAGAGAGTAGAATAAAAGAGAAATAGACCAGCTCTCACACAAAGTTAAAAAAACAAACGATAACTATTACAAGCTGTCTCGACATGACCAACATATAGTATTTCGTTTCAATACAGGACACAACAGAATGAGACATTACAGGACACAACAGAATGAGACATTACAGGACACAACAGAATGAGACATTACAGGACATAACAGAATGAGACATTACAGGA
>JADKLZ010000728.1:3232360-3243893 GCA_021533235.1 Biomphalaria straminea | reverse complement strand
TATATTGAAACCTGATCTAGCAGGCTACATATATCTGTATAAACTATGTGAAACCTGATCTAGCAGGCTACATATATCTGTATAAACTATGACAAGAAACATGTACGTACACTAATCAAGACTTGAATTGCAAAACAACTTGGGAAAAAAAAAATTACCATCTGATTATTTAATTGGATTGTTATAATTTTTAACAAGAACATATCATTATCATGAGTAAATCTTGAATTTATGTTATTTAATGGACTTTGAAAACAAATAGGTAGATTGTTACCTTCAAAATGTTTCACAGAGCTCAATAACTTAGATAATTGAATTGGATGCATGACATTTTGGTACAACCATTTTGGGGCAAGAGGGTTTGAGGATAATTTATAAATGACAAATCTTGTTTGAATTTAAAAAAAACACTAAATTCTATTACAGCAAATACATCTTCCCCTCAGTCTTCCCCTGCCCAAATATATTAGCATAGTTGTGCTTACTGAGCTCCTAAAAGGAAGCATGGAAAACTTCCTAACCCTCCCTCTATTTAAAAAAAAAAAATAAATAAATAAATGTGTATTATTCTTTATTTAGACATAAAGATGAACATATATCATTTGACTAAGACATTTTGCACCAAAATGTCTAGGCCAAATTGTCCTACATAGAACTGAATTGTCCACGGAAGAGAGACATTTTTGAGCTTAGTGTATGTCCACAAGACAGAATAACGTTTTACTTCATTTACATTCCTACACTGCACATTCTATGCATGTTTCTTGCCATTGTTTACTTATAAAAGTTTATTTGTTATTTAAAAAAAAAAATTAACAACAGAGCAGCATATAAAGTGTTATATTTCTTAGTAGAACATAACTGTATAACATAATTGATAAATATTTACAAGATTTTAAGACTTTTTATTTTTGGTCATTGGCACTTGCTGTAATAAAGTGTAATATGTAGAAATGAACATATAATAAAAGTCTTGATAAGCATGCAGCATAAAGACAAAATATAGATGCTTCATTCTAAGATCACTAGCAAGTCAAACTACACAGTGAGCCAGGGGAAATGTTGAATACATGGGAATATCTCCACCACTCTGAATGCAGATGCCACACAGGGTGCTATATTGAATTATTAGAAGGATGTAACGCAGAGAAGGCTACATGTCAGTAGATGCCACTCGGAGCAAACTACATTGGACTATCTAGTAGTTAGCTTTGATCAAAGACCTACTTCTGATCTATTTAACTCTGTGGACTGACCTCTTAGCTTCCTCAGCGACTTAATGACAAGCTTCAACATGGTAGGAGAGGGAAGAGAGGGGGGAACAAAAAAACAGAAAACATAACAACACTTTCTGACACTGACTAATCAAGTCTTTAGTCAATGTGACTAAATAAAAAAAAATAATTTATCAAACAAGCCAAAGAAATGTTTCCCCATCTAGTCAGAATACATTGTAGAACAGTGAAGGATTATTTCACTACTGGTCCCATCTTCTAAGATTAAACCAATACAGATTTTTAAAGAACATTTTTATAATTCAACAAAGGGCCCAGATCTACAAGTAGTTGTCCCCTTGTTTAGATAAGCCATCTATGAGACCTATAATACTAACCAAATGGTATGTAGCACAGACCAACATCCATCACATTAACAATCAAGTTAACAAATCACATTCCCAGTTGAAAACATTCAATACACAAACATTCGTACATCAAAAGACACACAGAGCAGCTTGTCTAGCTCACATCACTCTCACAGTGATGTCACATGCATTGAGCTGTACCACACTATGCCTGACTACATCCCAAGTATATGATCAACAATGAACAATCTAACCATGCAGTGTACTAAACGTTGGCATCATAGTTTTGTGTGTGTGTGTTTAGCTGAAACTATTTCATATTTTATTTAGTGATCTAAATCTTTCATATGTCATCACAACTTGGAAACTGAACTATGTACAAATATTCTCTTGAAAATGTTCACTTAATATCAGCCCATCTTGGCAACTGAACTGTATACAAATATTCTCTTTAACATGTTCACTTAATACCAAAGTGAAGGTAAGATAGTCATTAAGTATCCTGTACTCATTAATTTATATTGCAACTTAAAAGTTCTAAACTTTTTCTTAGATACCAAAATTGGTAAAATAATTTAATTTACTTTTCTTAAACTGTTACATAAAAGACCAAAATATTGTATAAAAAATAAATAAATTAAAAAAAATAATAATAACTGCACTTTACTCTAGAGATTTGCTAAGCCAATTTGTGATGTTGTATGTGAATTGACTCTGTGACATAAGCTGTTTTATATTTGTAGAAAGATCCAATATGCATGATTTTAAGGAAACTGCAGCTTATATATCTAAAATCAAAGCAATATTGTATTCTTAAAGACTAATCTAAATACTGATGTGGCACACTGGCTTGGTATATTCACAAAATTCAAATCCATTCAAGAGCTTTCTGTTAAATGATTGAAAGACAACACATCACTTGAACTGAATGTGAGTCTACAAGTGATTGTTTAGGAGTGGACTGATATTAGTGAGGACATTACTATTTCTAAGTTAATTATGCCTGCTTTAACTTTAGTGTCTTAAGTAACTGAGTGGTCTAATGTACTTAGGTGGATTGACAAACTTTTCCAATTCCTGTTTGAATCCAGCAATCAATGAATGTAGTGTTTAAATCAATGATTCCAATGTCTCAATCTTAAAACCAAATGAAATCCATTAAAGGTAACATTAAACTGACCACTCCAAGAGTCCAATCTCACAACAATGATTCTTGGACACAGACCAACACAAAACTAAACACATCTAAACAATACATCTGTATGCTCTGTATCAATAGCAAGACCAAACCAGCTTTTTAATGGTACCCACCTCTTTGTCATCTGCTGTGATGCCATCAAACACCATTGCAACCAGTTCATCAGTATCCTTGTCTAGCAGAAACACTGAACACCTGACAAGAAGAACATTTAAAAAAAAAACATATTTACTAAACAGGTAGAAACCCAGTGTTCATCAGTAAGTATTACAATGGCTGCCCATCTACAAACAATACATTTCAATCATCTTAAAAACATATTTTAAAAACTTTTCAAACACTGGCCAAAATTAGATGAGCCCTGGAGCTATTTAGAGTGTCTATACAAATAAGCAGATTGTAGGATTAAGTGATAGCCCAGCTTTGTCAGATATGGGCTAACATTTTCTACTAAGAGCCACTAGAATAATGAATTGCGATCAGAGGTGGCGGAGGGGGGAGGCATATATGTTTATGTCAATTACAATGCACAACATATGACAATATGAATTAACTCTTTGATACCGAAATTATTTTCCACGTTTGAACGAAATTTATAGCTTTATATCTGGATAGAATCAACGATGTGAGCGTCGTTGCGGGGTCAAAGAGTTAATGAAGCTAAGTATAATGATCAGTTGTTCAATTTGATTTTGTTGTCCACATTAACCCAGTTCATAAAAGCATTGAGAGGATTCTGACCTGTGCCTGTGTTTTTCAGTGACTCTCTCTACACTAAATAATAAGGCTTGTCTTCAAGTCCAAAGATAAATGAGGAATGCAGTATTTTCCATGGTCACTACACTTAAATAACTCTACGCAAAATAACTATACTAAGTAATTCTTCAGTTAAACGATTTCCCAAACTAAATTTTGTGCTTCATAATAACTATGTGAGATTCAATCCTAGCTTTTGCTAAACTTGGCAAACATCACATAAAAATAAGCCCCTCACAGCTAAGCAAAAAGTAATCACAATTCCTAAAAGTGTTGATTTAAACAAGTCATTTGAGGAAATGAAGATATGCCAAAAGACAAAAAATCCAAACTAAGAAATTGAAATTAAGCCCTTGAAATAAAATTTCTGTAACATATTATTTACTATTGTAATTTAAAAACAAGTGTGCAACAGCATAAAATGTGTATTGCAGATTGCCCACATCTGTTCTAATGAGAATCAGTTGGCATTAGTGTTTGTGTGTATGTGTGTGTGCATGAACAAGTATCTTGTATTCATCAACTAACATTAGCAGTAACAGATCCATCTCTATGTTCACCAACATAACAATAAGTACAGACACAATGAGAAGAGTTCTAGTCATGAATCCCTAACTTTGTTAGTGGTCACATCCAATCAACTAGTGAACTCAATCCAATGGTCTCACATACAAAAAAATCTACCTTTAACCAAATACATTATGAAAAAGCTCTCTGACATGGACTACTGATAAACTCTTGTTTCATGAACTAGGCTCATGGTTATAATGTCAACTACTCACCTCTCAGCATCAGTTAAGTTCCTGGCTTCTTGCATAATTTCTCTCAATAATTTAGTCAAGTCATCTGAAAATTAAAATGTCACATGTCACAAAGATATAACAAATCAAAAAAATGTACAGATATTTTATCCAAAAAGTTAAGAATGAGCAATTAATGTATAGGCGTTGTCATAAAGTGTTCAAGAAAATATGATAAGTGTCCACCATTCTAATCCCATTTCATCTCTCTAAGACTCTAGTCAGGAGTAAAAAAAACAAATTTACAAACCAAATACAGGCCTATCAAGCTATTGGATAATGTATACATTTAAAGTGATCTCATAAAAAGAGGACACTGTTCTTTTCAATGAAAATGGTATGTGATAAATGAACTACATGTTTGGAAACTGAGAACTAAACATGGCTTTGCTTATTGGATTCAAACATGATGTTAATGTCAGTACCAATGGATTGATTTAGTTTGACACATTTTGCTGTCATCTTTAAATCAAACTAGCAGCTAGTCCTTTTAGTCATATATGTAAATTTTGTTTTTTAAAGGTCCAACAAAATTTAGAATCAATTTAATACAACCGAAAAAAAAATTAAAAAAAAAAAAAAAACTCTGAAAGTTCAATTATAAAAAGACAAAAAAAAAACACATGAAAAACAAATGAAAAAATACTAAAAGTTAAAAAAGGGTTCTTTTTGGTGGGAACTAACCCATACACTAAAAACTATTATATGTTTCTTGAAAAGTATTTTTATTTTCTTAAATATTCAAATAATGCATTATATAATGTGTGTTTTTTTTGTTGTTTTTTTTCAACTTAAGGTATGAATCTTTTTTTTTTTAAACTGATTACTAGCATTTGAAACCAAACATTTAAAAAATAAATTAACACACTTAAGAAATATACAAATAGAAGATTGATTATCTTTTAAAATATGAAGCCAAGCTTAAAAATATTTGTCTAAATATTTTCTAAAAATTGAATGAAATTGAAGTCAGATTAATCTCAAGATGATACCAACATGATAAGATTTCAAAAAAATCATGTCCAACTAAAATATCAGAAGAGGAAGAGAATACTGATATGACTTTTGAATCAACACAAACAGTAAAAAAAATATAAAGCAAACTGCCAACAAAACTCTTCAACTAGAATAGTCAACCAAAGGCTACCGTCACAAAAACCAAAGTTGTTCAGTTGATCTCTTGCCATGAGGTGCTGGACAAGGTCAGCTAAGGAAAACTTGACCAGATGACAACAACTGATGTCTTCTGTAGCCCCATACTCTTGTGTTACCATCTCATTACTGTCGTCCTCCAGGAGGACACATTGGTTTAGGTCTTCCTCTTTGTCCCCACTCTTATCCTCTCCTATCAATACACTGTTGGATGAGCAGTCAGCAGAGAAACAAGCCATTGCCTCAGGACATTGATTCGCTGACCTCCTAATGTCACTTATGTCTGACACAATGTTTCTTCCGCCTCTTCTTTGATCTTCTAGGAACATCAGGTGCTGTGTGTCATGAAAGCTTTTATTTTGCAGTCCCCAGTTCTGGCCCAAGCTCTTTGTGTGGTCAGACTTACGCAGACAAGGATATGGTGACAGAGAGATGAAGGAGCTGTAGCGTTTCTTTTCACCACTCTGGCAGTGACAGAACATTGGGTCAGAGAAGCTAAAGCTTAGATTGCAAGTGTCAGGCCCTTCATGGTGCATCTCCTCAGCCACTGTCATGTCGGGGTCTGACAAGGAAGAGACAGCGAAAAGGTCATCCAATTGGCACAGGTCAGACTGTCCTATGAGGCCTGACTGTGAGCTGCTTTCACTAGTCTGATCTCTAAGACTGTAGCTGACTAGACTGTGTGGAGTCAAATTTATTTTAAAGTCATATATATTTTCAGATTGGAGTTGACTAGGGTCAAACATAGCATTCTCATCTTCTACTTTTGAGTCACTTGTATCTAGAACATTATGGTTCAGACGTTCAGAAACATGTGGAAGGATTTCAATTTGACCATTCTGACTCTTAACACCTAGACACGAGGTTTCACTGACATGAACATCTAGGAAGCTGTTATCAATAGAAGTGTCCACCTCTGCTCCTGTCTGATCAAAGTAAAGGTGATAGTAACACAGTCTGTTGCGATTGGGAGAAACTTGATCTGTCCAGTGGGTCAAGGATTCACTAGAGTCCAGACCTTCAGAGTGAATCAAAAAACCTTCCTCTAGCTTCTCCTCTTCAGGTTCCACTTCCTCTCTGTTACTGCTCTTGTTGACCATTCCATCATTGTCATCAGTCGACTCAATGCAATCTTCTTCATTCCTACTAACAATGCTGTCACTGACAAGTCTATCATCCTCTGCAATGTCTGTGCAGTCTAAATGGCATCTCTTGCTATCCTGTGACTCAGCACAGTCATCACTAAGGAATGCTGCCAGTTCCAGTTCATCCACCAGGTGGCTCTGATGAGAACAATGAGTTGAAAAGGAGTCAGAGGACAATGTTGGCACAACTAAGCTGCTGTCTTGCACTGATCTATCTTCCTTGGCAGGCTTCTGTTTCACTGGGGGCTCTGACTTCAACCTCTTTAACACCATAGGGTCTTTGATAATGCTGGAGGTATGTAGTAGAATATCAGAGTCACTGGGGGAATCCCCAGAGTCATCCCCCAAGTGTTCATCAGAGCTTCCTAGTCTCTCCATATTGTCAGAATAGGCTTCAGATGAAGCATTCATATCATCCTCAAGATCATCACAAGCATCATTTTTATGACTGGCAGATTCTTGAGATTCATTGCTTTCATCTAGCACATAGGTTATATTTAACTGACTGTCAATGTCATCATCTTTCTGATCCTTTGTGGTTCCAGCATTGAAAGCCTGATTCAAATCATCTGCACCAAGTGGACTCACAATGTTTTTGACAATGGCATTGTCTATTTCAGAAGGCTCCTCAGAGTCAGTTTTCCATTCAGCAGAAATGCTGATCTCATGACCTGAAGACAGCATCAAGATGGAGCTACTGGATGCTTCAGAGTCGCAGTCTTCCACGTGGACCACACAGGAGACATCTATGTGGTAAGTTGACTTGGTGGGACTGTCATATTGTCCTGTGAAACTAGGGTCAGTCTCTAAGGTTAGGTCCATCTCTTTTAAATGCCTCAACAAGGTAGCAGCTTCATCCTCAGAGTCGACAAATGTCTCATCAGTTTTAATGTTAGCCGATGGCAAGTTATTATGAGATGCATGGCATTCTTTAATCTCATCAGCAGATGTCTTGTCAATCAAGCACTGAACAGGTTTTGCATATTCCTTTGATTCAAGGAAAGTCCTATGGTTTGAAACACCATTTTCAGTGTCGAGCTTCACTTGATAGAAGTTGGTATAGTCTTCTTTGCCGGGCCCTAGTTCTGATAGGATATCCTCCTTACTTACATTCAGCTCTTTATAATTAGACTCAGTTGTTGTGTCAACATTCTTTGTATCAACTGAGCCAAGATCCTGCTGTAGTGACACAGTCATCTGATCACTAGACTCTATAGACTCTGCAGAGTTAATGTTTTCAGAAGTAAACTCCACATTTATGTCTATATGGATCTCTGTGTCTTGGCACACATGGTCACTACTCAAACAGTTGGACTCAATAAACTCATCATTGGAACAGGTCTGTTCAGCAAAGAAGATTAAATCGGGCAGTTTTCTATGCGAATTTCTGTCTACCAGATCAACTACTTCTGCCTTGGAATTGACAGTTGCCTCCTCCTCTGATGACATACTATTAAAAAAGGGTAACTCTGGAAAGTAGCGGGCATGTCTCCTGTGTTGATCTCTAGTCTCTTGAGAACATTTAGTTGTACAGATTTCTTTGCATGGTGTTGTACAAGTCTCTTCCTCTTGAGAAAATTTGGTTGTACAGATTTCTTTGCATGGTGTTGTACAAGTCTCTTCCTCTTGAAACCATTTGGTTGTACATATTTCTTTGCATGGTGTTGTACAAGTCTCTTCTTTCTGTACTTCCTCAGTAAATGCTTCACTGCTGCTGGTAGATGTCATGCTTATATCAGGAGAACTGTCAGACGCAGAATTCAAATCCCTTTCATCATCCTCAACCTCTTCTGTTATCACTGGGAGGCCAGGCTTTCTGTATTGGAATAAAAAGGGTTCATACTCTATTTCTACAGGTGTCACATTTGATTTAAGATCTAAGTCTTGGTCCACACTTGTCATATGGCTATCGCTGGTGTAGTTAGTGTCTATAATGTAAACACTGTTTTCACTAGGCAATTGGAAACTGACACTTCTCTTGGACTGGTTAGACTCCACTGCAATGGCTTCAGTTGAGTTAGATTCACGGGTTTCACAGCTATCTTGTGCTGGAACAGCCCTATCAGATCCAAACACATCCTCCATCTGGTCATTAAGGGCCCTCTCCAGATGCCAGTCAAAAGTAAGATCATTACTGTTGGCATTGTTGATTTCTTTGTAAAAACTGGGAAGAGGAAAGAGCCTTTTCTCTTCAGCGACAGATTCTAGAGGTGAAAACAACTTTTTTCTGCGGTGGAACTTCAAATCCTTAGTTTTAAACTTGTTGTTTGTTGGACAGGGCATAAAGCTAGGAGGACTCTTGAAAACATCTTCTTGGACAGGTTTGGAACTATCTGTGTGCTGCAATGAATCCAGAAGTACACTTCCTGGTGTAGGTACCCCATCAGTGATGGGATACTTCTTAGGGCTAACTCTTGGGGAATACAATTGACCTGCAAGGCCAGATGCCCTACTTTTATATTTTCCTGACTTGTCAGCTAGTATAAAAGAGTTATACCTTTCTGGCTGACACCCTCGTTGCTTAGATACAGATTTTTTCTCATTCCTATTCTTTTTATCCTGCTGACAGGATTGAGTTTTGAAAAAAGATGGAAATCTGTCAGTAACTGGGGCAACAGAGAAAGGGGTTGTACGCAAACTTTTGATTGGAGCAGCCACTTTGGCAAAGTCACTCAGGCTTTCCACATCAGCTGCACAGCTATCTACAGTGTCTTTGAGATTCCTAATAATTTCATCTTGGACAAGATTTGGATTGGGGGCTAAGAGACTGGCCACTGGACTGTCTTTGGGAAACAGAAGATCTGACTTGTTTTGATTTGACCTATGTCTTTTTCTGAAGAGAGACTGATACTTTAAAGGCCTGTATTTGTCTGAGTTGCTGGGAGCAATGAGTGTAGTATCCAGAGAGCTGACATCAGCGTCACGGGTATCCTCATCACTGCTCAAGTTACTCTCATCAAAGTCTGTGATATCTGGCAGGGATGACTCGCTGTTGGACTTGGATTGGTCAAAATGAATCACTTTAGGTAATGTATCATAGAACTTGGAATCGCCTGATTGGCTAAATGTCGAATGCCATTCACTGTCACATGACTCTGAGCTGCAGGAGAGAAAGTCAACAAGGAGTGGAGAAGCAAGTCTGTCCATCAATGAAGTAGAAATCTGCTGGTCTTCTTGTGCAGGAGAATGATGAGGATCTTGTATTTGTTTATTGCCTGAATCCCTTGTGTTCCCTATCATTTCACAAACGCTCTTAAAAGACTGTTCATCTGCTTCTGACTCTGCCAATAGCTTGTTGCTATGTTGGTCTTGCACTGGTTCCAGGCATTTAGTACACTTGATAGAAAAGTAAGAGCTATTAGCGATGGGGGATTTGAACCTGTTCTTCCCCAAGTCAGTATCCTCCTCATTGAAATGAACATCATCCTTAGTGACAATTATTGGCAGAGAAGATAACTTCTGAGTCAGATGTTTCATACCAAGATTAGATTGATCCGACTTGCCAGTGGAATCTACTTGAGTTTGAACCATGTCTTTGTTGAATAATACCAGTTTGATTTCCTTCAAACAGACATCAGTTTTACCCAACAGATTCAACAAGTCATTTTGTTTGATAGTCAGACTTGTACTTTCAAGGTAGGGGCTTTTGAAGATTTCCATTTCAGCATTGCCCCATTGCTCCTTTGGGCTTGCAATGTTGTTCTCAGTCTCAACACATTTCTCTTGAGTCTGGACACTGCTGCCCACAGCTTTGTTTTGCATGGTCACAGTTTCATCAGCTGCCCAACTTGATGTTTCTGTGTACTCTGGTCTGCCTTGATGGAGTGAGTCTGACTTATGGTCAACATATGTCAATGGCACAACAGATCTGCTGGCATGACAATTCTCTGACTTTATGCAAACATCACCATTGCTATCCCCAATTTTATCTTCCCCATGGCCATTGATGAATGCACTACTCTGGTCTCTTGAAGCCCACATGTTGTTCTCTCTCTTTGATTCATCAAAGAATACTCTATCACCCACATCCCCACTGACATCTGCTGCCTTCCAAACTTGTTTTGTCAACTTGGCCTTCTTGTCACCCTGCAGATCACGCACAATTTGTATGTCACTTTTAGATGTGCTGGTAACTTCAGGCTTCTCAAAGAAATGCCTCTCTTGGAGTGTCACCTCTCTTCTTATTGGGCCACCATTACAACCAAGTTCCCCAGTAACTTCTTGTCCAGCTTTTTGATTACTAGTCTCTTCCTCAACCTTTACAAATACATCCTCAGTATTTGTTGTTTTCTCTTTAGTAACTGCATTTAGAATAGTGTCTACGTCAGATTTTGTATGCATTTCTCTTGTGATGTCAACTAAATTGGCAGTTGTGCTGGCATGCTTAGACGTGATATTGACAAGACCAGATGGTTGTTGGTTGAAGGTCTTTGCTTGAACCTCTTGAGTGCTAATGGAGAGTTCACCTTTTTGTCCAGAGAAAGCATCTTTTGAATTGTGAGCCTGCTGAGATGTATTGTAGGATGTGTGTGTATTAAACAGAGACATTTCCTGGGGGAAAGCACCGTGTGTTCTAGAAGTCTCTATGTCAGAGACTTGATGTTCCATGATGAAGTCTTTCTTTGTAAGAGAATTGCTGTTTAAGATTTCATATGCCTCCGAGATTCTGGGTAAAACACCATGAGACCTACATCTCGAGCCAAAATCTCTTTGATAGCACATCTTTGTAGAACTGTGTGGATTGTTCATAGTGAAGGAATTCAGCTCATAGCTGTTGCTTTGTAAACTCTGGGTTTTATTCAGTTTAGGCCAAACACTGTTCAATATTGAGCTCTTAGCTTCTCTATTCTGTGATTCAGTGGTCAGTAAGTTTTGAGGTCTTGACATAAAAAGTTCATCT
>JADKLZ010000728.1:3192499-3206307 GCA_021533235.1 Biomphalaria straminea | reverse complement strand
GTCATACACTCTAGAGGTTGATAGTACTAACTAGGGCAGCTAAGAGAACAGGGTCCAAGAGAAATGGTGTGGGCCAAGGACAAAAAAATGAAACTAGTTAGTGAAAGACTAAGGATGCCTTGTTGATCCTTATTGGAAATCTGTTGTGATTCCAAAGTCCCCATTAAAAACACCAACAAAAACAACATTCAACTACACACAAAAAAGTTATTGATTACACACTAATTTCTTGCATCTTTTTCATGCTCCTAACTCCTAGCTCCTAATCATTTGGAGATTAGAAGCTATGAGACAGCACAAATACTTGTAAAAAAAATATTTCTCTACAATCTAATAAAATCTTCATGAAGTACACTAAGTGCATTTATATAGTCTATCAAATCTACACTTTGGCATCTGGAAGATGTTTTTCTTGCATTTTTTAGCAAATGCAGCTCAGCCTAAGCCAAATTTCAATTGAAAAAAAAAATAAATAAATAAATTCAAGATTCAAACCCATGCCCTGTCAGTACGTTTGCAACGTAGTTTTAGCTCTCAAGAGTTAAGCATTTAAATTACAGACAAAGAAGAAGATAATTACATCCTAGTACATCCATGTGTCAATCTAAGTTGTCCTGGCTGATCGAGTCAACCCATTATTCCATGCTCTAGATCTAATTCTAGCAAATAGAATTTTAAAAATGTGACTTTTATCTTTGTCTCATAACTTTATTAGGTTTTGTATTTCATATGTATTTTTATAGAGATATATTGTGTGCATTATTGCCATTATAATCATTATTGCTACTTTTTAGTCTTTTTCTATAAGGCATATTCAAGTCATGATATAGCTTGCTAGGATGAATTTCCTTTTCATAAATAATTTATGTTTGCAATATAGCGGGTGGAAATCAGACTATTATGTCTATTTCATAAATAGTAAAAATTTATTTCAAATAGATTCTAACAAGAGAAATGGCTGTGGCAAAAATGATTTCTCTTGTATCATTATCTCATCCTTGGGCTATTTGCACGGCGCCGGCAATGCAAAGACTAACTACGGGTAATCCCCCATCGGTGTAAAAACATACAGATCTTAATCACGGAGTCCGAGCCTCAGCAAACATTACAAGACACCAAAACGAGGCTCGGCTGCCTGGAGACACAAGCAGCTTTTAGTTGTGTGCTCTTTTTTCTTTTTTTCCGGATTCAAAGCACCCCAAGCAAAACAAAAGAGAACGTGCCTGCTGGCCACTGGCTGGTCGTTTACAGTTCGGATCACCAGGCTCAGGCTGTGTTTTTACGGATCAATCTGTGTTTAATTAATGGCTAACTGCGTTGCTATGGTAACATGCACACTTGGAGGCCAAGAAAATTCAAGGAAGCCCCGAAATCTGGAACGTATAGGTGTTTATTAGACTTGTACACAAATCTGTTGTTAAAATTAAAAAAAAGATGGAGCTAACAGTAAATCTTAGCTAGAAGAATGGGGCCCAAAAAGTATTAGTACGCTCTCCAATGACTTCCTAACTACGGACTAGTAACAGACTCGAATGTTGCTCTCTAAACATCATAGACTTATGTAGTGGGTCAGGGAAAGAGAGATCGTAACAAAAATAAGAAGTTTTCCCCACACTTGTCTAGCCAAGAACCAACCACTATTTATAGACTGGCATTCAGACTGACGTAACATCCCTTCCAGACAGGACTAAGCCCCCCACTCCAGACTGCCCCTGTGTTGAGCTGAGCTGCCTAAACAGCTGGTCATCAATCTATCATCTGTTCATTGATTGCTGAGTCCTAACTGATGAACTCACCTTATGAACCGACTGTTGGGCAGCGGCCGGCAATGTTCGTCCACCAGGTGAGAGGTCAGCGGGTCACGCAGGAACACTTTGATAAGTTGCTGGAGAGAGAATCAAAAGTGATGAATGTGATGAGTGAGCCACACATCTACTGTCAATCTCCTTGTCTACTCACACTGCCCATTGTTAACAGTACAGCTGCCATTTCTTTCTGCATTCACTCGACAGTGTCTACGCAATGCATGCCAACACACGTTCTTAATTGGCTTTATGTGAGTCATGATTTGAAATAGAATACAATTAACCAAGAGCCTCGTCCACTCAAAAAAACATCAGTACTAACGCTACAATGATGTTTTTAATGAAAAACATCAGTATTAACACTACAATGATGTTTGTAATCAAAAACATCAGTTTTAACACTAAGATGTTTGTAATCAAAAACATCAGTTTTAACACTAAGATGATGTTTGTAATCAAAGACATCAGACTAACGCTAAGATGATGTTTTTAATCAAAGACATCAGTGCTAACGCTAAGATGATATTTCCAATCAAAGACATCAGTACTAACGCTAAGATGATATTTCCAATCAAAGACATCAGTACTAACGCTAAGATGATATTTCCAATCAAAGACATCAGTACTAACGCTAAGATGATATTTCCAACCAAAGACATCAGTACTAACGTGAAGAGGATGTTTCAAAACATCCCCCAGCTCTCACTAACACACTAACAAGTATAAAATGTTTTTTTTCTCTAAGTCATGTTCCAAAGAAGACTGAGTCACTCCAAGAAGTCTGCATGTTGTGATGGATGCTACTCTCTCTATACCTCTACATTAAAGACAAGCTAGTGAGGTTGATGGGATACAGTCCACTTCAAAGATTCACCTCTAATTACTTTTCTTTCAACTCACGTGGTATGTGCAAATCTGCCACTTGAGATCCACATTAGTTCCGCAAATTGTAAGCTTTAAAATTAATTCCGATACCTACATCTCAGCCAACTGCTAACCCATTCAACTTGCTACTCTAAATTGTGTTCTATCTAAAGTAATGTTCCATTTGACTCTAATCCATTTACTTGAGCTAATGCTACATGTAGCTCTTGGTGTTACGTTACTATAACTCATGTTACAAGCTAAGAAAATCCACCACCCCCCCTTTCTTTTCCCCCATACAAAAGAGAAGCAAAAATTAGATTTAAACTTACAAACTCTTCAAGTAATGAATATTGTGATGATTTATAGTTACATAGTTACGTTTTGTGCATCATCTTATGTAGCAATCATTTTAAGATTTTATTTTGGTTTTCTTGTTTTTAAATAAATATTATGTCTGCAGCGCCAGCAGGTGGAGTGTTCAAGGAGTATGTAGTACACATGGCTAAAGTCATAGCGACCCCTTAAGAATTGTGTACTAAACATTTTGCCAAACTGCATACATATTGAACAAACCGCTTAGACTATAATCTAGTCCAGATAAACCCATCAATTAGTCTCCAAATCTAGATCTAGTCTGTCTAGAGAACCCTGCCAGATTTATACCTACTGGTGTTTCCAAATCAAGATCTGTTCCCTCTAAAGAACCCCAGCAGATTGAGACCCACTGGCGTTAATACATAGAATGTGGTGAAGACAAGTGTGCCTTCAGAACGAGTCTCACGAGTCTGTTCCCAGGTCACCACTGATTGAGCACTAGAAATACTATCGACTCTTCCCTCCTCCCACCATTCCCATAGGTCTAGTCAAAAAGATGGATGAAAATCTGTTTCTTACCTCCCCCCTCCCTCCCACTTTCTTTCCATCGACCTCAGTCTAATGTCTTCTAGTTCCAGTCGAAAGGGAAATAAAACTTTAAAGTAAAAACCTAAAGAAACGGACCCAGAAAGTTTGTCTATGACGTAGTTCTAGACAGGGTCATAGATTATTTATACAGTCCCAAGCAAGCCATCAGTCTCCCACCACCGTCCCACCCAAAAGTCTCATTCTAAAACCCCTCTATCACTACACCCCCAGCCCCGAGAAAGTCCAGTCCGCATTCGGTAAGCTGTCAAAAACAGAAGTGTAACTTGTACAGGAAACAAAACAATGTGTTGATGGCTGCAAGTTCCAGATGAGTATGGAAGTGCTTTCAAAAGATCACTTTGTAAGTCCAGGCCTCTGAGTCGTAAAATAAAGAATTCGCCTTCTAGCCTACATGGGACGGGCTGGTCGAATGGTAAAGTGCTTGGCTTCTCAAATGAGGAGTCTCGAGTTTGAATCTTGGTGAGATTTTGAACTCCGACCCAATACGTTAGGGAAGAAAAGGCAGCATGACACCCTCGGTTACTGTCTGTCCTAAAAACACGTGAACGGCACCAAGGTCTGAAAGGGGTTACTTTTTTTTACCTGATCTCAACTACACTGCAAGTGTTACTGGACTGGAACATGGAGAGAGTCGCAGTAAGCCATTTCACTAACATGCCTTTGTTCAGTTCTTGAGTACATTAAGTCTAATAGGCCCCAAGCATTGTGCTTCTGTATAGACTTCATTCACCAATTGTAAATAAACACATTTAGCCACGTCATAATATTGATAATATAATGAAAATTGAGTGATGTTCGTCCATCGTGATTCGATGATGACCACTTTGTCATCCAGTGGGCTGTGGGCTTTGCACTGGGGCTTTGTGCCTCCTCATGTGGCTGGTGAGACCTATGCGAGCTCGGAATGTTCGGCCGCACTCTGGGCAGGTAATTCCAGCTGGAGATAGTGTCGTTTGCCTTGCTTTCCTTCTCTGGCGTTTTTCTTCCGCAAGCGTTGTTCTTTTTTCCTCAGCAACCTGTGCGCCGGATCTCACAGCGCGGCGCCATGAAGCTCTGTCATGTGCCTCTGTCTCCCAGGTGCCTGGGTCAATGTTGAACTCCTTTAGAGAAGCTTTGAGGGTGTCTTTGTAGCGCTTTTTTTGACCACCTTGCGAGCGCTTGCCTTCTCTTAATTGGCCATACATGAGACGTTTTGGGATGCGGTGGTCCTCCATCCTGCACACGTGTCCTGCCCATCGCAGCTGGGACTGCATCAGGATTGTGTGGATGCTTTTCAAACCAGCTCTTTGAAGGACTTCAGTATCTGACATTCTGTCTTGCCATTTGACATTTAGTATTTTTCTTAGACATGTCATGTGAAAGTGATTTAGTTTCTTGGCATGTCTTCTGTATACTGTCCATGTTTCTGAGGCATAGAGCAATGTAGGTAGGATGACGGCTCGGTAGACCCCTAGCTTAGTGTTTGTGGTGATACCACGTCTGTTCCAAACATTGTTTGATAGTCTGCCATATGATGCACTGGCCTTGGCGATGCGAAGGTTGATTTCGTTATCAATATTTCCATTTCTGGAGAGTGTGCTGCCAAGATATGTGAATTTGTCCACTGCCTTTATATCGTGTCCATTTATAGTGATGCTTGGATCCGAGTAGGCTTTCCCAGGAGCAGGTAAATATAAGACTTCAGTCTTATTTGTGTTAATGGTAAGGCCAAAGTCTGAGCATGCTCTTGAGAAGTCACTGACGATGCTTTGTAGATCGTCTTCAGAGCAGGCATTTAGGGCGCAGTCGTCAGCAAATAGCAAGTCTCTGATTACTGCTGAATTTGTTTTTGATTTTGCTTTGAGCCGCCTCGGGTTGAATAGGCCACCATCAAATCTGTATGTTATATTTATTCCTTTGTTTTCTCTATCCGTGAATACATCTGTCAGCATAGCGGAGAACATGATACTGAACAGTGTAGGTGCTAGGACACAGCCTTGTTTTACCCCGTTTGATACTTCGAAGGGCTCTGATGGTTCACCACTTTCTTGGACACGGGCCTTCATGCCATCGTGGAATAGTCTCACCATGGTAATGAATTTTCGTGGACAGCCATACTTTGACATAATCTTCCAGAGACCTTCCCTGCTGACAGTGTCGAATGCCTTCGTTAGGTCGACATATATTGAGAAGAGGTCAGCATTTTGTTCTTGGCATTTTTCCTGGAGCTGCCTTGCCGCAAAGATCATGTCAATGGTTCCACGCTCTTTTCTGAAGCCGCACTGACTTTCTGGTAGTAGACCATGTTCTATGTGTTGCATGAGCCGATTTAGTAGGATGCGTGCAAGGATTTTCCCAGCAATAGAAAGAAGAGATATCCCTCTATGGTTGTCGCAGATTTGGCGGTTTCCTTTTCGCTTGTATAGATGAACAATTGTGGCATCTTTAAAGTCTTGTGGTATTGACTCATTTTCCCACATAATTAAAAATAGCTCATGAAGTCTTTCGATCAGGGGTAGTCCACCTTTTTTGTAGACCTCTGCGGGAATGGAGTCAGCTCCTGGGGCTTTTCCGCTTGCAAGCTGTTGAATGGCAAGATCGGTTTCCTTTAGCGTGGGAGGGTCATCCATTTTTTCATTTATAGGTACTTGCTGTAGCCTGTCTATGGCCGCTTCATTTATGATGGAAGGTGTATTGAGAACCTTTTCGAAGTGCTCGGCCCAGCGTTTTAGGATTTCTTCCTTATCTGTCAATAGGATTGTCCCATCAGCATTTAATAGAGGAGATGAGCCTGACTTTGTGGGTCCATAGATTTCGTTTATGGCATGGAAGAAGTTCTTCATGTCGTGCTTGTCGGCAAATTCCTGTATTTTTTCCACTTTCTTGCTAAGCCAGGTATCTTGCATTTGGCGTAACTGTTGAAAATTACGTATCACGTGACAGCCTTACGTATTGCGTAATTTGCATAGAACATATAGAGAAGATGTTTGTTTACGTTTGGTGAATGAGGTCCACTACGTGTACGTCTAGACCAGCGGTTCTCAACCTTTTAAGCTGGGCGACCCCTTTTTACAATCTACCACTCTGCCGCGACCCCTACCCACCCATACACACACACAGCAATAAAAGAATAGAGAATAACAATTCATATTTTCGATGGTCATAGGCGACCCCTGGCAAATCGTCAAATCGATCGCGACCCACAGGTTGAGAACCTACTAAGAGGTGAACTCCGCTGGATAGTCTAAGTGCTGAGCCGAAGGCTCTTCGAGCACTAAGTTTGAAAAAAAAACCTGTCTGACTTCCATCCGAGAACAAAAGACCAAACAGTAAAAAAAAAAAAAAACCTGCGGGCAACAGGCCTGTCTGGGAGGGACCCGAGTCAATAACTATAGGGCATTGCTATTTCCGATACCAATGACACTCCGACACATGGACTAGAAATCATGGCCGAAGGCCAGGTGGCACCGTAACATACTTCTAGCGTATCTGATTTTACCGCGCAATACCGTGTCTATTTCACTTTGTTTTTAATGTCTCAATTTAGCATGCGTAGGCTGCGTGTTTTATAGAGAAGGGGCTGGTGAACGGCAAGCTTTCAACAAATTGTTCAAGTCCTCAAGTTTTTACAGTCAACTGGAACTAAGAAAACAGTCAAGGGTCGTCTTGGTTCATGGGTATGCAATGTCTGCACTTATCATTACTCTAATCTGAAAAAAATTGGATATATAAAGAACAGTGCTTTAAGTTAGTATCTTGTAGTCCAGAGGTGCTAAATTTAGGGAACCACTGAGATGCCATTGAGATAAATGATTCTTTGCTGGGCAAATTACTTGACACTTGATTCACTTTTCATTTAGAAAATGTCTTAGTCTATGGCAGGCAACGAAGTCATAGAAGGTATTAGAGACATTGTATGTTGTTCAGACTAGACCAAAGGAAGACATTGACGAGCTTCAGTTCAGACTACATCGAAGGAAGACATCGAGGAGTTTCAGTTCAGACTACAAAGGAAAACATTAAAGAGCTTCAAGTAACGTTCTGAATGCTACGGTTAAAAAAAAATGTGTCTTTGTGTTAACAGAGGAAACGATCTGCTAATCAAAAATTAATTAGGTGTCAACACAATGTATCAATCAAACATCACTCAAACATGTGGACATGGTGACGTCACCACACTTTGTTTTGACCAGCAGCTGACAAAATCTTCTCAAATGACCATGTCAGCCAGGAAGTCCAATCTCTCCAGTTAAATGGCAACTTGCACGCGTTTCAAAGTGTGGGTGTAAGAATGTCAATACAGTTACAAAGTATGTCAGAAGTTATGTGCAATCATGACATGAGCCATGGCGCATGTCATTAGGATTACAGTGCTGTACTTAACTGGCCTTAGCATGCACATGTCTCGACCTATGACCACCCATTGTGTGAATGATGAGAATGAAAGCCTATCATGGACGGCCTGCTGTTTCATGCTGTTACTACTGTTGACATTGTTTGGACCAAAAAGTAAATAGAACTAAGCCAATACACCAAGAGACCCAGAACGCCAGTAGCGGGTGTGAGTTCGTGTGTTAAAGTAAACAAAACAAAAGTTTGTGGGACCAGCTACTTGTTTGATAATTATTAGATTATAATTTTATATTATTTAATTATTCATAATTATTACTAAATGAAGACATAAAAGATTATTTTTTCTAAATAATGAATTAAGCGCCATAAACAAAACAAAAAACAACCGAACTATGGTATTAGAAGTAGACTTTTTTTCAACCTCTCCACGAAAACCTCCTCAAGGCAAACACGTCTGCTATACATTCAATCACATTACTGTCACACGCATGCACACACACAAAGCATACCGTCTGCCTTTTTCTTGTCCAGAGTTGTGTTCCTTACTTCACGTTCGAGTGTATTGGTTTCAATAGTGAGTGTGTTATCAATTGTTTTTGTTTTCGATTGTCGCTGTATTAGCTTAAGGTTGTTTGTTTGTTTGTTGTTTTGTTTTTTAGAAAAAAAAAAGGGAGGGGAGGGGTGAATAGGGGAAACATTCTATTGGGAAGGAGTTTGCCTAACAACGATGAGCCTCCCACCAACAACTACATTAAGCCTACGTCTTCCTAACATCTACTCACCGTGTTGAGGACACATCGCGAGATGGTCAACTTGATGGCCTCTCTCAGCTCTGTCAAGTTGTTGGCGTCCAGCACTGGCATCAACGCCTCCTGTGGGACAAGAAAGACAGGAAATGATGTGAGCAAGGCGTAACACTGTTCATCACGTGGTCTGAGCTCCTAGCGTCCATGACAACAAGCGAGATTGGAAGGAATGTGAGTGGGAAAACAATACATATAAACACTTCTCAAAGAGCACTCTGGCTCGATCATCTCAAACACGCTTAAGATACAAGCGCTGCACAGAACTGTAATAAATCGCACTGCTGTATCAAGTTGTTCATATACAAATGGTATCGGTAATGGGATAATAAAGGGATAATTCAATGAAATTCAATCATATGCATGGTTTTCCTCTATCTTATCCACAAGTTCATTATTCCAGTATACAAACACAAGACAGACAGGCACAATTTCTTTCACAATGTTGAGAAAAGCAAATTTTCTTAAGCAAAAGTTAATCTGTGATTTACGTATAGGTTACACAAGCTTATATCTCAGAATCCCCTGGGGATCACTTTACTAAATCCGAGTAGTTTTGTAGTTTTGTTAAGTTAAAAGACCGCATCACAAATGAAGAGATAAGAAACAAGATTAATACAGCAATAGAACCCCCCCCCCCACGATGACCTGCTAACTACTGTGAAAAAAAAACTCAAACTTAAACTCTAAAGCCACCTCATAAGGTCCTCAGGCCTCAAAAGGACATTCCTTCAGGGAACATTACCAGGAAAAAAAAAAGAAGAGGTAGACAGAGAAAGCGATGACAAGACATGAAAGAATGGACATGCCTAACATTGAGTGCAATTCTATCCAACGGTTCAACAGACTATGAAATAGGTGAAAGGTGTATTGTTTCATTATATCTATATACTACTTAATAGTAAATCAGTTTAAGACGCTGGGTATCCGAAAATCATATACGGCACTGACATATAATAACAGTACTAATAAAGGACTGCATATCTCAACAAGTTTAAGGCCTTGTCAATTCCTAATGTTGAACTACAAAGAAACGTGTACCAATCAAATTGAACAATGAAAGAGAAACACACACAAACAAATATATTGCAGTTCATGAGTGTCCAGTATGAGTTGTACCAGTCACGCTATACAATCACACCACTAATGTTTGCTTTAGACTCTAAATGAAATATATTCAGTTTAAAACGGTGCAGCATGGAGGATTAGTTTCCCTATCAAACAAAATAACAAGCAACGAATGGACTAATGTTTTTTTTTTTTTATGTTTTTTACTTATTCACGCCAATGAATAATTGTTTAAAGTTTCAACTAGATCCTAGAATGGGTGTTGGAGAAATAACGTGTACAAATGTGATATCAGAGAATAATAATAAAAAAAACAAACATTTGATACCATTTGCAATAAGAGTATAGAACATGTCTGAATCAGCCAGGAAAACCAACAACATGAATACAAGTCAGACGTACAAGTATCTTCGTTAAAAAAACAATGTATGAGACAAGAAGGTAATAATAATGTAATACAGTCTATCTCCCAACAAGCACACACAGACACAAGCATCAAAACACGATCAAAAAACGAAACATTAAATAGCACGAAAAAAAAAAACAATTATCAGGTAAGAAAATGTATTTTAGAAAAACCAAATTCAAATCTTTCTCTTTCTTCTCTACATCTCAAGCATACGCATTCGTTTTTGTTTAGCAAAGTTGGCAGCAGAGACATATGTTATTTGAAAACAAAAGCTGCACATCAAATACGTGAGTAGCTTCGAAACTTATGTGTACACTTCATGCCAGGTGCTGGAGGTAGAACTTGATCGCGGTAAAACATTTGGCAACTCCTACTAGGCTTAAACAGCAAAGCGCGCGTCTCTAATGAAACCACGTGATTATACGTTGTGGAGATGATTGGGCAATCAAAAAGTAGTACAAGAAAACTTGGAGGAGATGCTAATTGAGCTAATTTTTTCAGAAAGGAGAGGCGTACATGAGTTTTAAATTTATACAAGCAACTGTTAGTTTGTCGCTAGCAATTTTATTCATGGCTTAAAATTGCATTAAAAAGTTTTTTTGTTTAGGTTTTTGGTTTTTTTTTTTGGGGGGGGGGGGGGGGGGGGAAGGGGGTTGTTAAACGAGATAAGATGTCGCTTTTATGGCTCATGGCTCGTGTGTTAGGGTAATAATGATATCTACAATGTTTTGAATTAGATCTACATATTGCATTCACACATACATATGTTTTTAGTTCTGTTTGGAAGAGAAATGGGTGTGCTCATCAAAGACACACACAAACAGACTCTGTAAAGGGCTAGTGTAGTTGTCATGTAATGAGACGCTGTTGATTGACGACGCTAACAACGCTGCTTGTGTATAAAAGAACCCACTGCTATCTTGTAAGAAAGCTTTTGAAAATACAAATACGTCATAAATATCTAGTGCTTAAATTTCGCATTTACGGAGATTCTCTTTTGTTTCTCTACGTCTAGACTAGATCCAACTCTATATAAAGGGACAGAACAAAGCCGAGTCAGTCGGATGTCTTTCGTGCTATCAAGTGTTCTATGTGTGGCTTTAGTCATTCATGTTTTTACTATTTTATTATTCTGGAAGTTTTTGTTGTTGTTTTTTTGTGTGTGCTGTTTTTCCTATTCATTCTACAAATAATGTTTGTCTAATTAAATTATTCAATATTATAAAATGAAAATCGGTTTCTTCTTGCGGATCTACATCTCGAATCACTGCGACGTGAAAACACACAGCATGACCCCGGGGGGGGGGGGGGTTCTTTTCCGTGTCATTGAGAAACCTTTCACCGCGGGCCCGGATCTTTTCCGTGTCACTGAGAAACTGTTCAAGGCAACACAAAGTTCTTGACGATCTCTCACCTCAGTGGCATAGCTAAGAATTTGCCTTCATTTGCGGGACCAGGGGTCTTGACCTCTTTGGGAGTCCCTGTATTTTGCGTACTATTTAATATTAAAAATAATTTCGAACACTCGTTTGGGGCCCCGCTTCAAGTGGGGACCCGGAAGGGGAGGGATTTCCGAATTTCCCCTCCTCCTCCATCCACCCTAGCTACGCCACTGTATCACCTCTACTGCGGACTCTCCTCGACCACAATAAATCAAGAGAACAAGAAGCACCTCCAGACAAAACTTGATCCCATTACAAGCACTGGACAAACCACTGGAGACAAAGAATTGATTACGGGCGCAAGCATAATTTTTGGTCATCAAAGATTTCGGGCCCAGTTTTGGTCTGTGTTCTCGCTGACCTCCAGACGAAATCATTGACTTCAGGGAGAACGCATGGGGGGGGGGGTGCTGTGAACTTTACTGACAGTATTGAGTCCGTCAACAATCGATCTAGTTGACCAATGGACAGTTAGTTGGATACACGAATAATGGAAGGACATCTTAGTATTCGTCTGACGTGATGGCATTGGACAAAAGAAACAATAGGTTTCAAATATATTTTTTTTCCCATGCTCATTAAGTGCAGTTGTAAGTAAATCGTCAAGATCAGTGAAACAGTTCAACAAATAGACACTACACTATCTCCAAGATTTCAAAGAGAAATTGTCATTTTTCAACAACAGCAGTTAAAACCAGCAGTTGATTTAATCCATTTAAATACTAGTTTAAAAGGTGAAGCCTGTATACATGGCCGGCCTTTAGGATAGTCAAAATAGACAGCCACCTAGGGCCTTCCATTGGTAGGGGCCTGGCACCTAAACTCCAAAAAATAAAAATAATAAAAATTAGAACAAAAAAATAGCGAAACTTGTGCTCATTGTTATCGTTGAAGGACACCAGCCTGACTTGGATTTAATTAATTTGCAGAATTATATATTTTTATGTTTCGATTTTCATTTTTTTTTTCTATCGCATTTGCAGCCACCAAATTCACTTCGCCTAGGACCACAAGTAATCTAAGACATGTATTATACTTCTATCCTATCATATACAACAACTATCTCGTATATGAGAAACAAATAAATGCAGGTATATATATAAGAACTTGTCAAGCATAAACCAAAACGAAACCAGTGAATCCAAAGTAGTAAATAGAGAAAGTGGACAGGCTTCACCTCTATGCACCATATGTGAACTTAATCTCGGGTCGTGGCGACACTTCAGACAACTATTTCTGTACCGTGTAATATTGCATCAGTATAACTAAGAGAACCTGAAACATCACCTTGGGAGGAATACATCAAATATATTCCATGGAGAGAGAGAGAGAGAAAAAAAAAGGGCGGCTGTAATCGATAGTGATATCCATTTCTGTTTGATCGATCATCGTAATTTGACTAAAGATCATGTCCAAGTAAAGTCATAAGCCACTGGGGAAAAAAGAGGGGCGGGGGGGGGGGATACGCGCAGACATGCGCAATTCAAGCCAAAAAAAAAAAGAAGAGGGGGGGGGGCTGATATCTACTGAAGCGCTAATGAGGTCTGGGCAGCTTAGTGGAACAAGGTCAGGGGATTTAATTGCTGGGGACCAAGTCGGCGTTTAATCTGGGGACCAGTCATCGGATAGTCCACAGAGGCTGGACGTCATTTAGTCGCTGACGTCAGTGAATGACTGCATTCACGGGGTCATGGTTAGGTCAGCAACCGAGGAGAAAAACGCAAAAGCTCAAAAAAAAATGGTCCATTCTAAATGTGTACTTCATTGACTAAAAAAAAAAAACATGTTCAAATCACACGTGACTATTTTACTTTAAAATAACCCTCCAACTCCAACCAAATAAAAAAAAAAGTAGCAGAGGTAAATGCGTTATCCATTTTAATTTTTAATACTTATTATTGGTTGATTTTTTTTTTTGTATTCTTGTTTTCTCAGGTACTAGTAATAGCTGTGCTAAATTTCAGCTTAATCTAAAATTGGGTGTGGGAGAAATAACGTGTATTTATATTTTTTTGACTAGACAGACAGAGTAAACTTACATAAGCTTTATAGTAATGGCAAGCAAAGGGGCTTAATTTTGGTGCAACAAAGGTTAATAAGCGCCCCTTGATAGTCACTGACCACAGGTGGTACTAAAGCTGTGACAAGCATGTCTGTA
>JADKLZ010000728.1:3116624-3140438 GCA_021533235.1 Biomphalaria straminea | reverse complement strand
AAAAAAAAAAATAGTTCATTAATTGTTGGGAAATAATTATTTTATTTCATTTCGAAATAAGGGAAATAAATGCTACTTAATGAGAGATGTAGATGTTTATATGGAGTCTTACTTTTTGTCACGTTTTTTTCTCCCACTTTTCATTCTCTGATCAAGTTGAAATTGTTGCATTATCATTCATAGTCAATAACAAAACAAGAAACAATCCAAAAATTAAGTAATTAGTGAATCATTTAGTGCTAATTAATTAATTTTGTTTTATATATTTAAAAAAAGGGAGTTAAACCTGTAATTTTTATATATGGTAGTTGTTAGTGGTTCTTTCCCTCAGATAAGCTTAGTTTTGTTTTATTATATTGCTGGTGTTTCTTAATATTTGAAGATGATTATGTATTAGCCGTAGGAAGGTGCTGGATTACGGCGGGCAGGTTTCGAACCCGGTACCATTGAGACTATAGAACGACAGTCCTGCGCGCATACCACACGAAGATATCGAGACTTTCTTAAAATGTCAAAAGGTAGGCAGTATTTCGAAATAACTTATGGCCAGAGGGTTTAAAGTCTCCGAAAGACAAGAGGATTTAAGGCAGTCGAATAATCCAAGGGTTTAACTTGTCCAAATGCCCAGAGAGTAAAGGGCTGATGGCCAATGACAACATGTCAGGCTTAGAAACGCAAAAGGTCGTTGTTTATTAAGGTTAAAGGTCAGAGTTCAATAACTGAAACGGCGCGTGCAATCAATTTGTGTCTTTCTCTCCTTTTTAAACTGCGCATGACGTAGTTGGCTCTTATATTATTGGTCCCCTTGTGGCTCGCAAAAGGTCATCGATAGCCAGGTCTTGGATGGAAACACTTAACAGGACTTCTAGGGTGAAGGTCGAAAGTTAATGAATCAGACGAGGTGTTGCATAGTGCTAGAGACATCCGATGTCTCTTGAAATGTTCATAGTGTCAACGGACATATATTTACAGATATATTTTTGTTTTAAAAAAACGTAATAAAACCTAATAAGTATTTTTTTAAAAATAGCAATATATTAAAGTTAAGCATTATTTGAAATATAGCTTAGCATTTTTTAAAATCTATTTACCGCAGTCGTGGGACGAGATAATAATGTTAAGCACAGGAAATCTTCACTTTACAGCCAGCGGCGTCGCTACGGGAGGTGTCACCCGGTGCATAACATGATAGTTTTCCTTAAATAAAATTTTGCTTTAATCTGATGTTTGTTTATTCTTTTGTTCAAGAATCGCACAATTAACTATTTTGTGGGGGACTACTTTCCGTTTGGGGGCGCGGTGGTCGAGTGGTTAAGCACTTGGCTTCCGAACCTGAGGTCTTGAGTTCGAACCCCGGTCAAGGCTGGGATTTTGAATTTCGGGATTTTTAGGGCGCCCCTGGGTCCATCGAACTCTAATGGGTACCTTTAGCTGGGGAAAGTAAAGGCGGTTGGTCGTTGTGTTGGCCACATAACACCATACTCGTTGGCCAAAAAAAAAGAAACAGATGACCTTAACATCATCTGCCCCATAGATCGCAAGGTCTGAAGGGGACACTTTACTTTTTTTTAACTTACTTTCCGTTCAAGTATCGTTGTTTTTAGCATTTGTTTTCACTTACAGTGCGGTCCGCACATCTCACACTACCCTAGCCACGCAACTGCTAACAGTCAATCTACAAAACAGTCAACTGAATGAAACTGACTTACCACTAAGGCGTATGCTGACTCGGCGCCCTCCATGGTGGGGGCGTTCACACCACAGAAACACGAGCAGACAGTTTGCCAGGCCAGTTTGATGGCCTACGTGAGCACACTGCACACGCAGGAGGTGCGCAAAGCGTGAGCACTCAACACAATCACCTTGGTGAGAAGAAGCGGGAGACTGCGGAAGCTTACTAATCCTTCAAGCGCGTTCAGCAGCCTGCATCTTACATCCTTCACGCGCCCAGCACGCGCCCAAGACGAAGTCAGTCCAGGTTGGATATGTTCACGAAAATCCAGAAAGACCTATCTCCTGGCGCGACGCAATCCAGAAAATATCTAGCATCCACATTACATGCCAATCCAGATCCACGAATACAAATGTATCCAGGTTCGTTGACCTGTGAAACAGAAATCCACATAGGTTCATGAAGTTTCAGACCACCAAACTCGAATGTAATACCCACGCAACTATAAAACTAGTTGAGGGTAGATAACTCGAGCTATGTTCGCTGGAAGGTCAATAATCCACAGGAAGTAATGTCGTCCTGGTATTGTATCCACTATCTTGACCTCAAGGGAGAACGCTCGGGCGTACTCAGCTGCCTTTGGAAGATAGCCATCTGCAACAATAGATAATAAAAATAATTTAAAAAACATAGCTTATAATGTGTGCAATTACATCAATTAGTTTGAAGCAGTTACAGTCAAGAAATTAAGTTTGTAATAGATCTACACTAACAATAAGAAATATAATTAGAAATATTTTTTTTTACCAATTGTTTTTGTTTAGCGCAATTTCATGCATTTAGCTTTCTCAATACCCTAAGATCCTATCACTTGTCTGGACCAGTTGGGGGTTAAGCCCCTTCAAATCAACACACTAACCACCGTGCCAGCGAAGTGCTTATGAAACTAGAAGATTTCATTGCTATCTATTGTTAATTTCAAACTTTTTTAAAGAAATGACCCAATCTCTATACAAGGTGTGAAGGGAACTAATTCAACTTACACCGCAACATCTGTCCAGCACGATTTTTAGATTTGTTCGATACCAGACAAAATAATTAATTACCAATAACTAATTAACAAATCGGTGAATATTTTTTTGTACTTGTCTTGTCAGGTACAAGAAATAATGAGGAAGAATCAACGTGTACAAAACGTGTACAGACAGACAGACAGACAGAGAATGTACATATAAGCTTTGTTGAAGCAAAAATTTGCATTAGAGCAAAAAGAGCATAGATATGAAGCCAAGCACTTCAGCTGACATCAGGCTTATTGTTCAACCTTTTCGTCAAATATTTAATAACCATAATGATAGTAATCCCATTGAGAAGGCAAGAACGAAAATTAGTTTATAATTACAATAACAATGATACGTTTTTATAGAGATTCTCATACTTAATACTCTTAGTATTAAAAAGGGAGTAATCTGCTCTTTGGATACTTTTTTTTTATATTTATACTAGACAGATATTACCCGCTGCCCGCGGGTCCTAATTTTCGTATTGCTGATGTAGTCAGTGATATAGTGCATTAGAAACAATTAAAGAAAATAATAATGTTTAAAGTAAAGAGAATGCGTGAATTCACGTTAAAAAAAAATATGAATGTAGCTATAAATAGCTACTTGACCTTAATTTACGCGATATTACTATTAGGTAATAGTTGCATTCATGTAAAAATGCTTTACATAAACAAATTTCAATGTTAATTTGATTAAAATATGAAATGAATGGAATATAATTAGTATGTTCATGTGTTAAAGATTAAAACTATCTTTGCGAAGAGAAGTTCTATCATCTTAGAGTTGAATTACAGTTTTAGACCTAGACCTAGATCTTGGAATAGTGAATAGAGAGATGTGTAACCTTTCGGTAATGTCTAATGAAAGTATGTTCAACAGGATATTTATATTCACAGACACAAAGAACGAATTTATGTAAAAATCCTTTTGAAACACAAATTCGAAGCTTAATTTTATTAAATAATAAAATTATTAGACTATATCTCACGTTTTCACGCGTCAAAGTAAAAATCTGTAAATGCAAAGTGTATTTCTTAAAATTAGATCTAGATCTAAATCCTTTCGATCTTTTCTCGTGTCAACATTATTGTAAACAAAGCCTAGATCAATACAATAATAGAGCTGTAATAGAGTTGGTCAACTTTATTTTTTTTTTTGAGGGTCTTAAGTTTGTTTTATGGCTACAATACATACACTATGGCCTAAATTAGTACCCAAGGAACATTTCTGCCAAGTTTTATCAAGATTGGTTTTGATTTCCATTCGGCTCATACATACATACATACATACATACATACGCCTTACATATCCTTTTATATATTAGATGATACGTTTAAATCGAACTCATGTCTGACATCTCCTCAAGCCAACATAATAACCACTCTGCTGGTGAGGTGCTTATGACTAGTGAGGTGCTCATGGCTATAGATTATAGTAGATATTTAGTTATGTATTGCTCGTTTCAAATTTATTTTAATGCGGCGACCTATAAGGGGGTGTAATTCAGCTTATACCACCACTTAAGTCAAGTACTATTTCTTTCCCTTTTTTTTGAGATACAAAACAGAATAATTCATTACCAATAGTTAATTAACGAACTGGTTAGTATTTTAAAATGGATTGTTGAGTTGTCAGATAAAAGAGATAACTTCGCCAAATTTCAGCTTGAGGTTGGGTGTGGGAGAACAAAAACGTTTTCCAGACAGACAGACAGACAGACAGACAGACAGAGTCAGTTGAAATAAGCTTTGTAATAAAAAATAATAAATTGATTTAGAGAAATGTGAAGGTGATGTGGTGGAACCAGATCAAAATATGTTTTAGAAGTCCTTCCAAACTGATTAGTACATCTTTTTTTTTATTTGTTTTACGTATTTAAACATATTTCTTTTCATATTTCTGTATCTTTCTTTTACATGCCGGGATTAACCTTTATCAAAGGATATATACTACCATTCCTACTATAACTCATACACAGGGAACATACTTTGTGTGAATATTCGTTTGTAATGAATCTCACTGCTCTATTTTGTGTCTGTTCCAGTTTCTTAATGTTTTCTTAAGTTGTAGTCTCTACGTCATGATGACTTTATGACGATACATCTCATGACGTGAGTGACACGCGTATCAAATGTATCTCTATTTAAATTGTATTTGATATGTATTCTTTTGACTAGGATGAAACGAGAAAGCATGTCAGCAAGCCCCCCCCCCCAATCCCGCGTCCGCAAGGACCTCTGATTAAAAAAACAAGGGGTGGTCCGGAGTACTGTTTTATTCTTGGAAGTGAAGAGAGCGTCACAAGTTGAAGACCTGTTGTCATCTAGAGACATGGATGTTTGTTTGACCTTTGACCTTAAACTATATATATATAATCACAGACAGAAAAAAAAATGGAACTAGCTTTCTAGTTCGGGGCTCTGCTAGGGTTAGCGAGGAGAAGACAAAAAAAAAAGAACTGAGTTGATCATTCGGACATATTGTAGTGAAATGATAGGCTCCTAGAGTGCAAAGATATAAGAGGGGAAAGATAATGAAGAATACGTATGGCAGCCTCTAATCTTGACGTCTGTGTTTGAGGCGTCTCCTCAGAGATGTCGTTACACCCCCCCCCCAACTCACTGTGAAAGACAGAAAGATAGAGGCACATTCCTTGTTCCATATGCTAGGACAATTTTGTACAAATGTTCCTTCTTCCTTAGTGCTATTAGAGCATGGTAGCCTGAGTCAGCCAGGAAATGCAATGAATTTTAAGTCATTGCTTAATTAACATGTATGACTAGATTGACCTAGGAACATGCGTAGGACGTAATCATCTTTTTTTTTTTGAAGTAACGTCTGTATTTTAGATAAGTTAGATAACTGTAGATTTGAAAACAACTGACTCAACTGACTTACTCCGTAGATTTGAAAACATCTGACTCACTCGGTAGATTTGAAATTGACTGACTCACTCCGTAGATTAGAAAACAACTGACTCACTTCATAGATTAGAAAACAACTGACTCACTTCATAGATTAGAAAACAACTGACTCACTCCGTAGATTTGAAAACATCTGACTCACTCCGTATATTTAAAAACAACTGACTCACTCCGTAGATTAGAAAACAACTGACTTCCTCTATTTTTAGAACATTGACTCCCTTCTTGATTATAAAAACAAAAGACTCTACAAGTCTATTATCTTCAGTGATACAAACTGCTAGCATCTTTCGACTACAATTTTAGATTTTTAATTAAGTAAATATGAGGATTTCACTCCATTCCCACCACTGGCCACCTCTCGTCTTCTTAGTGAGAGTTTAACAGACGACGAACTTACACATAGCCTCGTAATGAAGCAGAAATCAGTTTCTGAGACTCATTGAGATCTCTAAGAATTAGTTTTTAAAAATGTGACATTTCTTGTGAATGGAAATGACGAAACAAACTATTGTTTAATTTGAATACACTGGGGTTTTTTTTTTCTTCTTGTTTCCACCAATCAGCTTCGCGAAGCAGGAAGCACAGGGGACATAATGACCAGTCAGGAAATTGATTTTCTGTGGACGTTTTCTAAACATTTCTTTTAGATTATTTTAAAATAAGTTAATTAAAAATGGTTTAGATAAGTTTAGAATGTTTTGTCTTTTTTTATGTAATACACTGATTTTTTGTGTCTGGTATTTTTTTTTAATTTGTTTTACGTATTTAAACATATTTCTTTTCATATTTCTGTATCTTTCTTTTACATGCCGGGATTAAACTTTATCAAAGGATATATACTACCATTCCTACTATACCTCATACACAGGGAACATACTTTGTGGGAATTATTGTTGTGATCAGTTTTTGCGGAGAGGTCGAATCATTGATATCGTGGCTTAGTCTCTATAACACTAGATATTATAATGGAATTGGGTGGTTGAGCAGTTGGCTTCCGAAGTTCCGAGCCCGGGGTCATGGCTTCGAATCTCGGTGAAGACTGGTAAAGAATTGCAGGTTTTTTTATGGCGCCCCTTGGTCCTGTTACCTGTTACCTACCTGTTACCTATCCCTTAGTCTGGTGGACCGGTGGGGCACCAAGCAAGACTTGTAGACCGTCTTTCTCCATCCTCTCTATCCTTTGCCCTGTTTAAAACCTCTTTCAATGGTAGGCCAGTCCATTCTTTGATGTTGTCTTCCCACCGCTTTCTCTGTCTGCCTCTTCTTCTTTTTCCTGGTACTGTTCCCTGGAAGAAGGTTTTTGCGAGTCCCGAAGATCTTGTTATATGACCATACATTTTAATCTTTCGTTTCTTCACAGTAGTTAGCAGGTCATCATGGGGTCCGATCGCTGCAGTAACCCTGTCTCTAATCTCTTGGTTTGTGATGCGGTCTTTAAATGTAATGCCTAGGATCCTTCTGTGGCATCTCAATTTCATTGCAAGGATCCTTCTCTCTAGCTCTGCAGTCAGCGTCCAAGACTCACAAGCATATAGAAATGTGGCCATGACCAGGGAGCGCATCAGTCTGATTTTCCATACTAACTTAAGTTTAGAAAGGTCTGCTGTGGACTTTGCTATTCGGACCAGTAGTTCGGGCTTTGTTCCCTCCTCCGAGACAATAGCTCCGAGGTATTTGAAGCTGCTAACGCTAGTTAGCTTTTCGCCTCCGATACTGATGGTCCTTGTATCGGAGGCGTGTTGGCTATTGGTCATAATTTTGTTTTTTTTCTGCATTTATTTGCATGCCATAAGCTGATGAAGTCTTGTCAATGCGCGTCTAGTTCGTCTTCTGTCCCTGCTAGGCCATCGGTGTCATCTGCGAAGCGCAAGTTTGTAATTTTTCTCCCTCCAATGCTTACAGTACCCTCAAATCCCTCGAGAGCATCTTTCATTATCCTTTCAAGGAAGATATTAAAGACTAAAGAGTGTTGGTAAAAGGAGGCAGCCTTGTCTTACTCCAACTGTGGTTTTGAACCATTCCCCAATATTGTTGTTGAAGTACACCGCACTGGTGGCATCCTTGTATAGGTTCTGGATAACTTTGGTTATGTTTGTATTAATGTTATATTTATCCATTGTCGCCCAGAGTGCACCTGACTTTTGATGGGAGAAGTAAAGGTAGTTGGTCGTTGTGCTGGCCACATGACACCCTGCTAATTAATTGTTGATAAAATAGCTTACCTTAACATCTGACCTATAGATCGAGAGGTCGGTAAAGAGAGCTTACACTTTACAATTCAAATTTAACTCTTTGACCTCGCAACGACTCCCCCTATCGTTGATTCTATTCAGATATAAAGCTCTAAATTCCCTCCAAACGTGGAAAATAATTTCGGTGTCAAAGAGTTAATAATAAATTCTCAAAATTAGATTTATAATGAAGCTTTAACTCTTTCTCTCCTGACTGACGATACCAACGTTGATTCCATCAGAACTTGTTAAATAATAACGAAGAGAAAGAGTTAAACTCATGAACTGAACAGATTAATTTGGGACCCTGAAAAAAATCTTCCCCAGAACAATTTACTTTTACGCCGAGATACCCTAGTAGGAATTTTCATTTATATTGTTGGTGAAATGGACTGTTCAAAATATATCGCATTCGGTTATCCGGACAATTGATTAAACGGACATACTTC
Organism: Biomphalaria straminea; assembly: GCA_021533235.1. Classification (NCBI taxonomy): domain Eukaryota; kingdom Metazoa; phylum Mollusca; class Gastropoda; family Planorbidae; genus Biomphalaria; species Biomphalaria straminea. Next base: position 3,132,095 of record JADKLZ010000728.1, on the reverse strand, counting down.
GTTCCCACTTAATCCGAATAATCTACGTTCTACTGTATTCTTGTCACCAATTTATATTCAACAATTGTCATGGCAACACATTTTTTAAATGTTTGTTTTTACCTGAAAAAAAAAAAAAGATGTGTCCTTAAATATGAATGTCATCGTTGAGATCTAACAGGTTTGAAATATTGGATAGGATTAGTTATTGTATTTCTAGAATATTTTTACAGTACAATGAAGCTAGGTTTGAAATATTGGATAGGATTAGTTATTGTATTTCTAGAATATTTTTACAGTACAATAAAGCTAGGTTAGAAATATTGGATAGGATTAGTTATTGTATTTCTAGAATAAAATGTTTTATATGTTTCGTATGTTCCTTCAAAGTTGAAGATAATTACTTTCTAGTCCAAACCTCCCGCAGAACGACGAGGGATGGGAGCGGGCAGGGTTTGAACCTTGGACCATCGATAAATCTGAACGACAGTCCAACGCGCAAACCGCACGACCTGACAGCCATCCATTTTTACAGTACAATGTTTTCTTAAGACAAGATAATTACGTCCTACTGGAATACAAGGAACTGGTTTTCACAAAGCTTACATCCATTCACTCTGTCTGTCAGGGGCGTAGCTAGAAATTTTCCCTCGCTTAGGGACCCGGAGAACTGACCTCATTGGGGCCCCTGCATTTTGCGTAATACCGGTATTTAATTTTCAATGTAAAAAAAAAACACTCAATTGGGGCCCCCTTCAAGTGGGGGCCCGGGGGTATTTACTAATTCTCCCCCCTCCTCCCCCTCCCGAGCTACGCCGCTGCTGTCTGTAAGTCTGTCTGGTAAAAAAAATGTGTACACGTTATTTCTCCGACACCCATTATTGAATCAAGCTGAAACTTTGCACAGTTATCTCTTTTACCTGACAACACGACAATCAATTTAAAAAATACAATCAGTTAATTTACTGTTCCTAATTAATTATTTTCTTTGGTATCTCCAGCACTGTAAAAAAAAATACTTGAATGAAGTAGTGGTATAACATGAATTAGTCCCCATTTATAGGTCGCTGCTCTAAATTGTAATAAACAATATTATAACTATACAATTTTCTCTAATCATAAGCACCTCACTAGCAGAATGGTTAGCATGTCGGCCTTAGGAAGCGTGAGCCACAAGTTCGATTACCGGTCGCTCCCCTTCTTTTTTTTTAATAAATGCTTTTAAAAACCGATTACAGTAATAATCCGCCCACCAGACACCCCTCCTCCCCACTTCCCTTTACCCGTCCAGACAAGTGATAGGATAATAGCGTATCAAGAAAGCTAAAGGCATGAAATAGCTTTAAACAAAAAACAATTGGTAAAAATATTATTAATAGCACTGATTTATTGTAGATCTAGATCAGAGGTTCTCAACATGTGGATCGCGACCACTTTGAGGGTCTACTGGCGATTTGCCAGGGGTTGCCTAAGACTATCGATAAAATGCATTGTTTTTGTCTATTGCTGTGTGTGTGTGTGGTGTGTGTGTGGGGTCGGGGGGTCGCGGTAGAGTGAGGTTTGTAAAAGGGGACGCCGAGTTTAAAATGTTGAGAACCACTGAACTAGATCTATTACAAATTATAATTACACGACGGATGCATTGAATTACTCTACTTATAAGATTTGTAATTTAAAAAGAAAAGTTTTTTTTTTTTTGGTATGTTTTGCTTGTTGTAGCTGGCAACACTACGGAAGAAGGAGCGCGTGCCATGTGAAATAAAGACATTTGTTTTTATTGTCTATGTGTCCTGAGAGCAATCTATCTATATATATATTCCTCTAAGTAAGAGGTCAAACAACAACATGCAAGCAACAACATGCAAGCAACAAGTAAATAGGGAAGATCCCATGGCGTACGCACACGGTGTGAATGGACCCAATCCGCACTATTTCATTCACAAAATAGCATAGACATAAATAAATATAGACTGGAAAAAGGAAGTAACTTCGTGTAACTTGAAAACACATGTATATATATCTACTATTGAATTATGATTTCTAAATTATGACAAATTTAAAAATTGCATGATCTTCTGTCTTAGAGATTAAACACAATTTATAGATTCTAGACATAAAATGAAGTACAATGCACAAATATTTGTTTCATAAAACTCTCTTATGAATTTGTGTAGTGAATGGAAGGGAGGTTAAAAAAGTGGAAGCCGGAAGAGATTATATTGTGTCGTAAGACTCTTTGAAACTAATCTAGATCGACATTTAATAATTTCCGGAGATTTCCAGGACTTTTTCGTAGGCCTATATTTAATAACATTTCATGAGATTTCCAGGGGCTTCTGGTAAATCAAGTCCAAGAGGCCACGGGAAATCTGTTATATGCTATAAAATGGTTTAATTTAATAATTTATACACCTAAAAATTAGCACGGGTCCATAGACATAAATAAATATAGACTGGAAAAAGGAATTAACTTTGTGTAACTTAATTTAATGATTTACACACCTAAAAGATTAGCATAGGTCCAATGAAAGTGCGGGACCCACTGCGGTCGCATATTTTGCAGTGCCTAAGGCCTGCCCTGGAAAATAGCGGCTTATGCTATGCCGCCGGTCGTCAAGAGGCCGCGGGAAATCTGTTATATGTTATAAAATGGTTCAATTTAATAATTTATACACCTAAAATTTAGCACGGGTCCAAAGAAAATGCGGGACCCACTGTGATCGCATATGTTGCAGTGCCTAAGGCCTGTCCTGGAAAATAGCGGCGTATGCTATGCCGCAGGTCGACTAGTTGAAAATAAATGGACAAAGATGCACACACAAATAAATGGACAAAGATGCACATGTCATGGATGTCATGCACACTTTCTCTGTGTTTTTTTTAGAGCACCATAAGTTTGTTTTTAAGAATGCGCTTTCGCGCTTTTGTTGATGTCATTGTTGCTTCCTTGTTTTGCTTCTGGTGGGCGGATGTTGGTTTTCTTATAGAGTGTCTATTTGGTGTGTCCTTCCCCAGTTTTGGGGACACAGGCTTGGGCTCTGGTGGAGTCAAGATCGACGTTGTTAGTTTGGTCCCCGATTGTGTTGTCGGATTGGTGTTTGATTTGTTGTTTGACTATCACTCATGGTGTTGAATGTGGGCGCTGTTAGCCCTGGTCGACTCTTGCACTAATGTTAAGGTGCGCTATGTTGTGTAGAATATATTGATACTATATTTGTAAATGTTCTATGCAATATTGAAATGTATTACTTTATTATGCTTCATCATATTTATTATTTCATTAAATATTGTTTGATTTATATAACAGTGTTATCCACTGATATCCATTTCTAGTTGTAGCAGTTGTTATTTAATTACTAACTTATTATTTGTATCTAGTAGGGGTGCCAAGGCAGACGAGCCGCGGCTATATAGTAACCCCGGCAGAAAGTTAGTATTAATCAGGTGAGGACCCGGCATACCCTAGACTTTTATACCTGACAGCACACACAAATAAATGGACAAAGATGCACACACAAATAGATGGACAAAGATGCACACACAAATACGCGCCTGTGTGAATTAAAATAAAATCATTTTCATGATTTCCAATGTCCGTGATATTTTCTTGTCATGTATTCGGCTATTCTGTTCGAACATAATCGATTACTACACGGTGATAATTGACTAGGGATTGTAAAAAGAGATACACAGGAAGCACATTTGCAATCGATACCAAACATAGATATGCGATACCCCCATGGAGGCTAAATCAAGTTATCCGACTATAGCTTCATAAATTCTTGTGCCAATCTTCATTTCTCCACTACTTCCCCACCCCCTCTTTACCCTCCCCCCCCCACACCCCCAAACCCACTTTTAACCCCTCCCCCCTCCCCCTCGCCGGTTGTGCGGGGCCCTGGCGGAGCGTGTGTGGGAATGGAGGGAGGGGGGGGGGTTAAAATTATTTGGGGGGGGGGGGCAGTTTAAATTGCATGTCCGAATAGACAATGAATATTACAGAGACTCGAGCAGAATTTCTCACAAAGTTTTGTTTGGTAAACACGGGGGGAGAGGGGGGGGTTAACTGGTTTGGAATGATTAAAAAAAAATATTGTTTTGTTTTTGTTTGACATGTTTTGGATGTTACTGCAGAGTTGAAGATAATTCTATCTTAGCCCTGAGTCTCGGTGGCTGTGTGGTGAGGCACTTGGGTTCAAGTCCCGATGAAGACTGAGATTTTTTAGTTTCGGGATCTTTAGGGCTCCTCTGAGTCCAACCAGCTTTAATGTCCACGTGACATTAGTTGGTGACAAGTAAAGGCGGCTGGTCATTGTGCTGGCCACATAACGCTTTCGTTTAACCGATCATATGCTCCAAATATCGCAAGGTCTGAAAGGGGAACTTTTTATCGACAGAGAACCACGGTGGCCGGGGCCCGAACTTGGGGCAACAAAACATCATTTGATAGCCATTTAAAGATTAGAAGCATTATTAGTAATGTATTGGGTAAGAAATTTAAAGTGTCTGTAGATAGCTAATGAAATCTCCATTTTATTTTCAATATGTAAACACGTGCAAGCTCATTCTGTGGCATTTTACGTCTCGAGAGACGATCTTTTCCCCTTGCAAGCTCTTGTGTGACCAAAGAGGCCGATCCTTGATACACAGTTGCGATCGCAGGTTGGGCATATGTAGTCACCAGGCGCCGTTGCATTTTCACCCTTCTTTTTGCTTCTGTTGTGTATGGCATCTGCAATCAATCTTTTATGCTCTCTCTCCATGTGGATCTATCCAGTGCCACCTCTTCCCAGTTGCTGGTGTCGATCTTATTAAAGAGCTTCATGTCCCGTTATACAGATGTAAACACGTGCAAACTCATAACACTTTTTAAACTATTTGAATTGCTGTTTACAAATATCTACTTCCTGTCTGAGGTGTCACTTATTTACCTTTGATTTCGAATTTAAACATCAGATATTAAATCAAAGAAGGCTGATCATTTTCAAGCCTGTATTCTTTATCAAGGGACGCAATAGAAACGTTTGACCAAAAGATTACTTCAGGTGTACTTGTTGACTCGAGACATTTCTTTTTTTGCTTTTTTTTTTACACTCCATCAACATGTGCCAAAACCTTGACAAAAGAATTTTTTTTTAATCTTATAAGTTAAGACAAGTTGGATTCAAATATAACAAAATCTAAGAGCGATAGTAGATACAATTAAAATGCGAGAAAATAAGGGAGATAATTTATGTAATTGAAAAGTTTGTTTCTTTGTTTTTTTTGTTGTTGTTGTTGTTGTTTTTCAGAAAATTACTCACACACACAGAGAACATTTTACACTTGCAAATAAAAAGCCTTCCATTTGATACACTCTTGTCGAAAACATAATCGTCGTCTATAAATTAGACAAAACATTTACGGTCAGTTTTACAAATCGTATCATATTAGATTAATATGTGCATAAAGAGTGTATATACAGTACCACTACTGTGTGTGTATACAATTTCGTACACAATTGTCCTAGTTAAAGGCAAGTCGTTCCATGCACTAATGCAGTGCAGCCCTAACTTTTGATCTATGTGTTCCCCTTTATCATTTTTTGTAATACTGAGTACCCCTCGCTCTCTATCACTCTATAATTTATTGACATAATAAATGGGTATTTTTTTTAAATCTGAAACGCATACCCCGCTTTGGGAAACATTGCTCTAATGGAATTTGTTTTACATGTTTCTTCAGGCGGAAAATGGCGGCTAGCAGGTTTCAAACCCTAGACCATCGAGTAGACAATCCAGAGTGCATACCACGGAATCTTGATAGTTGTGGAATATATGTTACGAATACTATGGTAAATGCTTAGTGAACTATACAAAAACAACTTTTTTTGTTCTTAAAAAGCTCGCAAATAATCTGCATAATTTGTGAATTAGAAAACATTAGCCTCCAACCAGCTCAATGCGATTTGAAAAAAAAAACAACAAAAAAAAAAATATAAACTTTGGTCTGTCAGTCACCGTGAACGAATGAATTGATAATTATTTTTTTGTTACTTTATGAATGGAACTGTTGAGTGGGAGGGTGCAATGTGATAGAAGAACATTGAGCTCTGTGGTGGAGAAAGAATTCAATGTTGCGTGGGTGTATGCTGCTCAGTTAATCAGCAGACTTACTTTCCAGGGCATGCCTCACGAGTGTATTGACGAAACCAAATTGCAACAGAGGGAAAAAAACTTCCTTGACCTTTTCATTTAGTCAACAGCAAAAAAAAAATCGCTTACCCCCCCCCGGCCCGTTTTTTTCCCCCACACACACGCGCTTTTTCTAACACTCCCGTAATAATTTTAATTTGAGATCTTAAAATTAATTATTTCAATGTTTGTGGACATTTTTTTTGGTTTTCAAATCCACATCCCGCTGTGCGTATAAACAATCTCAACGTTTTAATTTCAATGTTATGTTTAGAATTGTGAAATAGTTTGACATTGTGTCGTTTCCAAGGACGCCAAGGCGGCCATGCTGTTTACGTCATTAGGAACACATAAAAGAAACACAATGTAAAGGAGGGAGAGAGATGGAGAGCGACCAAGGAATGGGGATGGGCAGAAGTGAGATAAAAAAGTGGGTGAAGATAGAGAGATAAAGAGACAAACTTATCTTATATAATACAGACGTTACTTCAAAATAGAAGATGATTACGTCCTACGTAATCATCTTCTATTTTGAAGCTAGAACAAGAGAGAGCAAAAAGAAAAGAAAAGAAAGAAAAGGAAGAAAAGGAAAAGGAAGAAAAGGAAAGGAATAAAAGAATAGAAAGAAAAGAAAGAAAGAAGAAGACGGGGAAAGAAAAAAATGAAAGAAAAGAAAAGGAAGAAAAGAAGAAGAAAAAAAAGAAAGGGAATAAAAGAAGAAGAGGGTAGAAAGAAAAGGAAGAAAAGAAAAGGATGAGAAAAAAGGAAGAAAAGAAGTAGAAGAAAAGAAGAAAGGAAAAAAGAAAAAGTAGAGAAAAAAGAAGAGGAAGACGATTGAAAGAGGACAAAGAAAAGAGTAATGAAGAGGAAGAGAAAGAAAAGGAAGAAGTAGAAATAGAGAGAGAGAGCACAGTAAGAAAAAGAGCGAAAGAAAGGAACCGGAAAGAGAGAGAGAGAATAAAAGATATTGATTTCCGAAGAAATACTAAAGAAATCGACTATCGTCTGCCCGTTCTGTTGGACCAAACGTCCAGACACATTGATTGTGTAATTCACATGCACATGGCATCTGAAGGACTTAATGGCTGGATGGATGACCTTGGAGAGATCAGGTCTTAACAGGTTTTCTAAGTGGCTGTTTGTGTTCCTGGCTTCAAGTGTCTCTTGCAGGGCAGACAAAACGCGGGACTCAACAAATATGACACTGTAGCATTAGAACTCTGTTGGAAGCTGGCACAGGGGATAGAGCGGTGGATGTGACAGAGAAGAGAAAGAGTTTCAAACCCAAACGTTTTAGTTAACTTTAGCAGGGGCGTAACTAAGCCACTCTTCCCTCGCCTCACGAAGGTGCTTTTTTTAGTTTAGGGAATTCCCACTACAAATTCACCCTAGTTACCTTCTCTTTGTTTTCCCTTTGATTGGAAAGATCCCGTTAAAGCTGTTTTAGAGTAAGTGCAAACAAAATGAAAATTACAATTCTGATGTTTAGAAGCTAAATTACCACACAAGTTTTAAGGGTTAAGCAGTAAACATTCAGAGAGGTAAAGAAGAGAAAGCGATATGTAGAAATGTGGTGGTGATCAAATGGAAGCTATAAAGAAAAATATAAGAAAATAAAAAAGGAACATCGGTAAAGTTTTGTGAAACAAATAGACTGATATAAACAATGTCAATGTTGCCATTTTGAAAGATCACTCTTGTCAACTAAATAATAAAAATCAACTTATGCTACAAGCGAAAAAAGGTAAGACATTTAATTGTACATTTCTGGAAAGTGCTTAGAAGTTACTATATCTTTTTTAGGATTATTGAAGTACTTGTTATCAATACTTCCACATTCTGAACACGGGATGCAAGGAAATCTTGCTATTTTTAGATTTGCACTCATGTATGAAAATATCTAACGATCATTCAGATTATCGGACTTGAGGGATCAAGTTTTTGAAAAATGGCTTTTCTTAATTAAGACAAGACTCCCCCAACCTGCAACAATTAGTACCCTCTATTGACTTAAAATATGCGGCGATGTGGCTGAGTGGTTAGCCGCTTGGCTTCTGAACCTGGGGTCCTGAGTTTGAATCTCAGTACAGCCTGGGATTTTGAAATTTGGGATCTTTAGGGCGCCCCTGAGTCCACTCAGCTCTAATGGGTACCTGACTTAAGTTAGGGAAAGTAAAGGCGGTTGGTCGTTGTGCTAACTACATAACACCCTGCTCGTTAACCGCTGGCCAAAGAAACAGATGACCTTAACATCATTTGCACCATAGATCGCAAGGTCTAAAAGGGGAACTTTACTTTTTTTGTTTGTACTGTGACTAAAATAACAAGTAATAAAATCATATACACGACTGAACATTATCTAAGTCATTTAAGTCATAAACTCGTCTGCGTCCCTGATAAAAATTGTGGATGACGCATTGGCTGGTAGGTCATTTCGTACTATCACATTGCCCTGTACATGCCCATCGTGCGTAGATCTGATCGATCCCTCCCTGAAACCACGGCTCATTGATCACAGACCTAATCGCTGAGATCGATTACCAGCTAGTCCGGGCGTGCAAACTCCGTTGGGTTTTTACACAGTTCGCTGACCCTGGATGTCTGTACCCGACATTTGACCAACTGATGTGTCTCAAGGGGGAGGGAGGTTTGTTCGGTCATTTGTGGACAATAGTCCCGAGGTCTTTTAATGGAGCAACACAACAAAACACAGGGGGGGCCTTCTCCCCCCTCCCAGACTTCGTTAATAGTGAACCACTTTTCCATTTTCTCTTATATACATTCATCAAACAGTGTGTCTGGTTGACTAGTTGGTCATGGAATGGTTTTAGAATTAAGTATAACACCGCGTAGTTTAACAAAGGTAGCAAACTCTTTTACTATATTATCTTTTGTGGAATTTTACATCGTGGAGGACACGCACTAACCATGAGATATATCAACTGTATGAGGACCCACTAATAGTGACCGAAATAAAAGCACAGACTAGTTCTGCTGGTCACCTTTAAGAATGTCAGATAACAGAGGATCGAAAATCGTATACCGACAAAAACCAAATGGCAGGCGATCCAAAGGCAGACCCCGAATGCGATGGATTGATGTTGTGGAAGCAGATCTGCAACAGCTTGGGGTTAGGGAGTGGAGACGAAAGGCCCAGGAGAGATTTGAATAGAAGGATGTGTTGAAGCAGGCCAGAGTCCTCCATGGACTGTAGCGCTACTGGGTCCGGGATTGATGGTTGGATGGAATTTTACATCTTGGAGGAGATTATTCTCACTGTGCAACTTCTTGTGTGACTAAAGAAGAAAATTCCTGATACACAGCTGCGGTCACAGGTTGGGCATCTATAATCACAAAGTGCTGTAGCACTTAGGCCCTTCTTTTTACTACTTTTGTGTATGGCATCTGCTATCCGGGACCCTTCCGTTATGATCGCTCTCTCCATGTTGATCTATGCAGTGCCACTTTTTCCCAGCTGCTAGTGTCGATTTTGAAGCTTCATGTCGCGTTTGCATACAACCGTATAACGTAAGGTGGGCGACCAGCGGCTCTACAGCCTTCTTTTGGATCACCACACAGAATGTCTTGTTGGAGTTGACCTTGTGACATTCTGTGAAAATGACCAAGCCTGCCAAGGCGTTTGCTGTTGATAACAGCGTGGATGTCCTTGGCAAATTCCACTAAAAATTAATCCCAGTAATATACTCTTCGCAGCACTGCCTCATTAGTTATTTTATCTTTGTCGCCTTATTTTAAAGATCCGTCTTTGCCCAATCGGAGGCACGTTTTTTTTTATCTTATATTATAGGTTATAAATTACAGAGTAATATAGAGGTTCCTTCAAAAGAGAAGATCGTTACGTTCTATTTGCACATCGGTGTGTTAATGTAGTCGTGCATGTTAATTTGAGACTTAAACCTGTGAGACAGTTAGTAGCGCGTATAGAGACGCACCATAATTGATGGACTTTGAACGCGACGACACAACTTAGCTGAGAGACTACCGATGTACCGAAGTCAGTTGGTGATAGATCTAGTATTTCTTAGGGATAACGTGTTTTTTTCGACACAGACTTGACTGTGGCCTTTTTCCAGCATTAAACCATCATCTGTGTTTTGGACTTCTTCACATGTTACTTTGTGTCAGTCTATGTTTTTGTTAGTTAGTCGCATTGAATACACCAGCTCAGAAAACCCAGACATCTCCAGAGTAATCTGTCGAAGTCAGACAGATGTCAATAACTACAAGACAGCAGGCTTATCACAAACCTCACCTAAGTTATATGTTTTCCTGGCTGATTCAGGCAACCCGTCACATGCTTTAGTGACACTAGAAAGGGAGAAGAATCACTTGTAAAAAAATCGTCCTAGTATATGGAAGTAATTTGCCGGCAGGGTTTAAATTCGGCACCTTCATCACGACAGCTCGGAACACATACTAAAGTAATAGGTAGTCTTTCATATTCTGATGTCTTTTGAGAGATTTTCTAAAGTTCAATTATTTCCTTTCAAAACGTTAACAAAACAGTTACTAGATAAATAATGCTTTCATTCTGTCTCACAATTTCACGTAATCGTATTCTAAGATTCTTTTAATCTGGTTAGATGCCAGACCTAGTTTGGGAATAATGTATCTATAATTGGATACCCTAGTGGTCTTCAATAAATTTGATTTTTTTTTAAACTTTAAAAAAATGAATAATTTTTAGAAACCTGTCGGTATTCTGAAATGTCACTGAGAAACTTTGGAATTTACGTTGTACTAACTTGAAATAAATTATTAATTTGCTTTTTTTTTTATTATTATTTATTACACTGGTTTAATTATAATTAAGAAAAGATCGATTTTCCTAGATTCGGGGCGACTTCCCTTACAGCGTGAAAAATAGTTACGTAGATAACAATCTATATATCTAGGTCTGTGATCTGATCATTATCGGATAAGCGTTTGTTTCCGTTTTCCAGTCTAGGTATAATATATAGGTCTGTGGTTTGTATTAACAATATCGAAATAGTTTTGAATGATTCATAAATTATACATAGTGAGCTTCCATTGGTATACTTTAATGACACTAGAAAGGGAGAAGGATCACTTGTAAAAAAAAATCGTCCTAGTATATGGAAGAAATTTGTCGACAGGGTTTAAACTGGGAAGAAAGAAAGGGATATCTGGGTGAATTTTACTTTAATCGGTTTTTAAAAGCATTTATTCACAAGGTTACAAAGACAGTTTGTGTGAAAAAAACACAAACTCAAAATCGGCCCCCGAAGTGGTTTACTCAGGCAGGTAAAAAGGCAGGTATCAATATTTTCAGAAAGAATATCAGAATGAAATTCTATCAAAGGCAAATGACAGAGAAGAACGGAGAAAGATGGTTGACAGATCTTGTGTGAACTTGGCCTAGCTGATGTCATATAATGATTGTCTAATTGATCTAATTGTTTTGTAAAGGGTCAATTGATTATTCAAAGCCTCAAGGGAAAAAAACAACGTTTCGTAAAAAAAAAATCCCTTTAGCAATGTGTACTATGTGTACTATGGCTGTATGTCCACGATGCAGTTCACGCGATAATATGAAAAACTACTTAATAATTGTTGTTTTAAGCTATGTCCAACTTATATGCATACTAAATAGATTTTTTCGCTTAAAAAAAAAAGAAACTTGTGTGTGTGTAAATGTAGTAGTTAGTATCATAATATTTGCTTAATTTTTTGTTTTTTACAAAAAATCTAAAACCTTAAGCATATGAGTGTTCGGGATATGGTTAATAGGTATCTCCATTGTTTGTTACTATTAATAGTGAATAGTTGTAAAAATGGTGCATTTTATGAACAAAATGATTGCATAGTAATAATTAAATTTTTCGTTTTCAGAAAAGAAAAAAATAGTCATTGTATCAAACTTTGAAAGATCCAAAATATCATGATATGATTTTCAATATCCTTTCTAGTTTACGAGATCTAAACGGGATGGACGGACGGACGGATAAACCACACAAAACTAATAGCGTCTATTCCTCTTTCGGGAACAGCTAAAAATAGAATTGTCAGACATTGCTGTTAGAGTAGAAATATCAAACTTTGAGGTCAGAATAAAAAAGATCAAACTTTGGTGTTAGAATAAAAAGATCAGACGTATTTATATCAGAAAATAGAAAGATCATACATGTATCAATTCAATACTTCAACACTACATTATCTCCCACCTGACAGCAACACTCAGCACTAAGCAATTAACTTCCAATAGACTCTGTAATGTTACATCCTAGATCTAACGATTCTCTAAGTATATTATCAGATACTCTACAATGTTATATTTCAAATGCAACAATTTGTGTATGTGTTTGTGCTTGTTAAAGAGGTTGACATCATTTTGAATAGATGGAGAAATAGAAATAGATTTGCCCAGACCATTACAGAGCTTATACACAAAGAGACAAAGATTCTGCACACATAAAACAGGATTTCCGACATCCCTGTAGATGTTTCAATTGATAAATAATTCAGTCGATGGAAATGCATTTTTTTTGTGTGTTTTTGTTTTTGGTTTAGACTCTACAGAGAGAGCTAAAAATCGATGTCTCGTTTGAAAACATACAAGCGATGCTTCGTCCGTTGTGGAATAAAGCCAATGAGTTAGATGACAGGTCCTGAAATACTTGCACATGTAGAGCTCAAAGAAGAATTGTGTTGACTTGGAACAATCTAGAAATGTGTGATGTGTTCACCGCAAAATTAGGGTTGGAGAAAAAAAATGGAAGTAAATACGAGTGGTGAGGATTGTCAGGGAGGGGTTTCAGGCTCATACAGGGGATGACTTGCGGGTCCGGGTTTTCCCTCTCCCTGAACAGAATAAACTAAACAAAAGTAACGGCATATAAACCCAAATGTACAACTAAATGCCGGCTATACGTTAGGCAACTAAACGGCAACACAGCCAACAGTTAACCCGAACGATAAGTTAACTTACAATAGTTAACAATAGAATTAGGCTTTGAACAATTTAATGAGATGATGAATATGATATGATTAGGCATCCATGGCAAATAATACAAATATTAAATGGGCATTACAATCAACAAGTTATTCAAAATAACAAAGTTATCATCAGTAACTATAACACACCTCTCTCACAATAATGAGATGCAGCTCCAAAGGCGGAGAGACAACCTCTTACACCTAGCCCAAGCCTAGCACCCTGGAACGAAAAAAAAGCCTAGATCTAGCGATGCCGCTACAGAAAAGAACGTTCACTAACGATACCCGTAACGAAAGATGAACCTACTTAATAGCTCTATGTACCTACGTACCGTTACAACGGGAAAACAAACCATCAACCAACCAAAAGACCATCAGGTAAAACGCCAAAGCTCTTCCTCACTCAATCGGGAACCAAGGATGACGTAAACACACAAATACACAATATTCTAGACAACAAAACGCACCGAATATAAACTACTTCCTATACACTCAAACACCAATATTAAATACAACAGAAAACTTCACGCGCACATGACAAGGATAGAGTTAAAATTAGCATGTGCGAGTTAAATAAAAGCCCTCGCTGCCATATTTCAGAAATGGCTCTCTATTTTCTCACAATTCATCTCGGTGTCCCTCGAATTTATTTTGAACGAAATGTGTCATATAACGAGCACTACTCGTTGACCAGGACATGTGACTAGGATCCAGACGTCTGCGTGTAGTCCCTCAATGAACTCTTTCTGTTGTGTCTGTTCTATATATGTCAATGTTTCTGTAGAGTTATATAAGAGTTTATGTAAGTAAAGAGTCGTTGTAACCACAACACATTTCCATAAGGATTCATTCATTCATCAAACTCTATTTCAGTGAAGGCTTGAGAGGCTTAAATCCTCTTTTGCAAAAGCCCTGGACAGAAACCCTGCTGTCTTGCGTAGTGCATAGGCGTCAACATACCAGTCGAGGATTTTTGGTTTCCCAGACCTGTCGAGGGGAGATCAGCAAGCCTGGGGCAGTCAAACAGAATATGAGGCACGGTTTCCTCTTCTTCCCCCCAGCGGGGGAACGGTGAGTAAAAATTTGGCCATAGCAGTGAAAAGTATGAGCCAACAGGACAGTGGCCTGTCCTGCACTGTGCTATAATAGCTTGCTCAGGCCTGGACAGCCCCCACCACGGGTAAGTGCGGTCAGGGCGTCTCATGCGCTCCCAGGCTCCACGGGATTTTTGGGACTTTTCCATTTCAGTTTTTTCAATTATAGCCAGGGCATGGTGAAGGGGTGATAAGGATGAATACAGCTATCTTAGTCTTATACAAGACAATGAAAGAACGAAATGTATGAATATTCTACTTTATTCCTCACAAATATGACATGACTTTAGATTTAGTAATGATACAAAGTGTATTTATATTGAAGCGTGAATTCCTGGCCAGGGCAACAACGTTCAAAACTCTAGCACAAGTTAGATGTGGTCAGAACTCTAAATGTCTATATTAAGAACAAATATGTTATGAAATAAAGAGTGTGCCTACTAATGTCCATGCCTCACTACAGATTGCACGTGAAGGTTTGTATATTAATAATAATTTAACAAACAAAAATGTAAGCTCAAGGCGCTGTGATAACTTTACAAATATAATCAAGAGAGATAAACTGACAAACTAATCTAAAAAAGATTTAAATAATTATATCTTAAGTTTCTTCTTTGAAAGTAGTGTAGCATTTTGTCTGTATAAGATCAATGGGGAGTGAGTTCCGTGCTTTTAATTATTGTATGGCAGGTACGTAGCTTTTGATGTTATTTTTTAATACATAAATAATTGAAATAAAACAACCTCTAAACTTTGTGTATAAATAATAATGCAATTAGTTCTGTGGATTCGTCGAAGACAAATGTGAAACCAAAGTTATAAGACCAAATCACAAATTTGAGTCTAGGACTGCAAGGCATTGGGAATATGATACTCAGATGACTAATATGTTACAGGACATATGGCACAAATATTTGACAGCATAAAGCACACATACGAGACAGCTACCATAATACGTAAGACATAGATTACACATATTTGAGACCACCATAAACTGTAGGAAGTTAGATGTAATAAAATTAGCAATCAGTTGGGTGCGATAAAACTTATTAGCTTGTTGTGTGTGATACAATTTAGCAGGCAGTCAAATAAAATGTATCAGTTCGTTGTATGCGATAAAACGTATCAGTCAGACGGATGCAATAAAATGTATCAGTCAGATGGATGCAATAAAATTTATCAGTCAGTCGGTTGCGATACAATGTATCAGTCAGACGGATGCAATAAAATTTATCAGTCAGTCGGTT
>JADKLZ010000728.1:3092367-3106289 GCA_021533235.1 Biomphalaria straminea | reverse complement strand
GTGTGTAGGAGGAAATGTGTGTAGGAGGAAAGGTGTGTAGGAGGAAAGGTGTGTAGTTTGTTGAACTTGATATATAACATACTTTAGATATCTTTAAGATATTCTCCACTCTGTGTCTTCAAACTCTTCACCAGTCTCGACCTTGACGTTAATCGACCGGAAACTGTATCTCTGTAAAATTTCGAGCTTATCCCATTACGATAATCCTTAATTTATTTTTAACTCTTAACGGGTCTTCTAGAAATAGTTTTAAGCGCTAAAATAGGGGCTGCATGGGAGGGGGAGGAGGCAAGGGAGTTAAATCACTAGACTTCTCTTCCGGCTACGGTCGATACTGCATTAATAATCCTCCAGACTGCCCCTTCCCACCCCTCCAATTTTTCTCCTTTTTTTTTTTTTTTTGTTCACATTCCGATATCGAGCCATTGAGAAAGTCTGGCCCGGTCAAATAAGATCGGAAGACAGTAACTAGTGCTTGAGTTTTTCCTTCCAGACCCCCCCCCTCATCTCTCTTTCGCTCCTTTTTTGCCCCCCTCCCCCCCCTTTCCCCAATTGGTCAACAATTGGGTTCAGACGAGAATCTGATGGCCGAAATTCTTTCACGCGCACGTGTTGACCAAATCGGAGAGAGCTTGAGCTCATAAATTGGTCCTACACAGGACATATCCAAAGAATTTTTTTAAAATGTTATTTTGTTTTATTTTTTTGTCTTGCGTGATCAACAGATAGCTATTTTCAAGGTCAAGGTTGATATCTAAAAAAAAAAAATATTTTTTTTTATAAAATTTAAAGTTTTTTTGTTCTTCCGGGTCAATAATTGTAGCACGACACTGTTGGATAGGTCACATAGTGCATTCTATCTGTCCAAAATAAAAATAGACCTTCGGTGCATTGGGATTTGTGTGAGTTTTGTATTTGTGTGAGTTTGTATTTGTGTGAGTTTGTATTTGCGTGAGTTTGTATTTGCGTGAGTTTGTATTTGCGTGAGTTTGTATTTGTGTGAGTTTGTATTTGTGTGTGTGTTTTAAGGTTGATGACTTATTGTAAAAGCACAAAATAAAGGGATAATCAAAGATGAAGTATTTTTTTCTTTTAAACGATATGCCTTAATGTCAGCTCATATAGAACTAGAAGGAAATGAGAAGGCTGACACACTCGCCAAGAGAGGGAGAACAAACTCACAAATAAACTATGCACTCTACCCGGAAGAAATGAAGAAATAAATTGTAAAAAAAATAAATGAGAAATGGAAGAGCTCACATCCAAATCACAAGAAAGATGATGATTACTATAAGCTATCACGACAAGATCAACTTCTAATCTTTCGACTTAGGACCGGACACAACAGAATGCGACAACACATGTACCGGAAGAAAAAAATTGGAACCAGTGAAATCTGCCTATGTGGAGTGTCACCAGAGAATGCCGACCACGTCCTCCAACGCTGCGCTATTAACCAAGAGGCCCGTACAAGACACTGGCCCAAAACACCCCAATAAAACGAAAACTATATGGAGAGGTCCCTGATTTGGAAACCACTGCGCAGTTCATCTCATATATTGGTGTAGTGATCTGAACCCTCCAACATAACAATGAGAACGAAGAAGAAGAAGAATATCATCTAAGACTTAGTTCATATATTTTGACTACAAAGACTTCTAGTAAACATAAATAAATATATCAAAATGTTAGGCGCATGTTTGTATGTATGTTTGTATGCCACCAAAAAGAGATTGCCTAAATCCACCATCGACAGACAACGGTTATGAAAACAAATTGTCACCATCACTCACGCAGACACAAATATTCAAGCTCGCGCGCACAAGAAAAATTATCAATAAATCTGAATTCGATACCTTTAATTTACGTTTCACAGGAATCCTGGGTAGTAATCGACCACAGCTTTCATCAGAATAATATTGTAATCGATTTAAAGAGAATTTGGTGAAAAAAATTTACTGACAGAACATTATCGTTTTTTGTACAGCTTAAATGTAGTGCACTGCGGAAGGATATGGTTTGTCTGGGTTGGTTACAGGAACGCGAAAAGGTGACACATTTTGAGAGATGGATGTTGTAATAAGGGGCATGCCGAAATGGAGGGCGTCAGGTACGGATATTAACTCTTTCTCTCCGTAATTTTTTGTCCACGTTTTGAAAGAATTCTTCATTTTGCTCATTACTATTTCACTACCCTGTTATGATTGGGCTTCACTCGCTTTGTTGTTTGTTATCAGAAAATGTTGCATTTGGTATAGAATTAAAGGGAAATGCATGCTCTTTTTTATATAACACAAATTCAAGTTTAAAAAAATTAAACATTAATTTAATTTAATGAGGTCAACATCAAGGATGGCATCGTCGATTAGGAGTGAAAGAGTTAAATTAAAAGACTACGAAAGTGTGGCACATTTCCCTTCCAAGCAACGCCAATTGTGCTTTTTTTTTTAAACGTGGCGTAATAGTTCAATGCTAGGGTTCATGGGTTCAAGCCCCGAGATTTCGAATTTTCGGATTTTATTGACGCCCCTGTGTTCTCGGGCACCTGATATTCATTTTGGGAATGTATTGTGGATGCTCGTTGACTGCTGGTAGACAAAAAAAAACTGTTTTAGGCGTATTATATTTTAATTGTAAAAACTTGAAGTAACTTAAATAACTTCTTTGTAAACAATACTAAATATTATATACTAGTCGACCGGCGGCATAGCATACGCCGCTATTTTCCAGGGCAGGTCTTAGGCACTGCAACATAGCCTATGCGACCGCAGTGGGTCCCGCACTTTCATTGGACCCGTGCTAATTTTTTAGGTGTATAAATTATTAAATCAAGTTACATGAAGTTACTTCCTTTTTCCAGTCTATATTTATTTATGTCTATGCTATTTTGTGAATGAAAATAGTGCGGATTTGGATACACCATTTCCATTCACACCATGCTGCGCCATGGGATTTTCCCATTTACTTGTTATAAGTGAATTCATGAATAAAAAATACTATGAGTGGAACTATATGTGGCTAATTGACCTTAATTTACGCGATATTAAGAATTGAGTTGCACTCATGTAACAATGCTTTAGAAAAACCAATTTGAATGTTAATTTGATTAAATGGACTATAACCTAATTAGTATGTTCATGTGCTAAAGCATAAAACTATCTCAGCGAAGAGAATTTCTATAATCTTAGAGTTGAATTCGAGTTTTAGATCTAGATCTAGGAATAGGGAGATGAGTTACCTTTCGTGATCATGTCTAATGAACGAATGTGCGTAATTTGTGATATTAATTAAAGTTCTTCTAAAGTGAAACCTGAGAGTATACTTTATCTGTGTATTGTTGTTCTAGTTTCAATAGTCTTACGACAATTGAAATCTGGAAATACTTTTAATATTATGACAAAAATTGAGAAGAAGAGAATTATATAAACCCCACTTTCATTCACAAATTAGTGCGGATTGGGATGCACCAATTTCCATTCACACCGCGTGCTGCGCCATGGGATCTTCCCAATTACTTGTTGCTTACTCGGCTGAACTTTTGAACTTGTCTTTTGAGAAATATATATATATATATATAAATTTTATTACAATATAGACAAATTTAGCATGAGATGAAATAAATGCCGTAGACTTTAATAATAAAATCAAATGATATTTTGAACAAAATCCGACTTCTATCACGACAGTTTACGACATTGCCCAGTATCTTGCATCATTGTCCCACTGCGTAGCCACCAACCAATCGCTAACGTCTTCTCGCCGACGCAATAAAAACACTTATCTTTTTATCTTATATAATACAGACGTTACTTCAAAAAAGAAGATGATTACGTCCTACGCGTCATGCAATTATTAGTCATGCATATTAACCAATGACTTAAATTCTGCCAAGTCACTGGTTTTCCTGGCTAGCTAAGGCAACCCATTCCATGCTCTAATGGCACTATGGAAGAAAGAGTATTTGTCCTAGCATATGGAACGAGGAATGTGCCTTTATCTTTGTGTCTTTCTGAGTATTTTATTAGACTCCATAGCAGAAAGTAAAGACGGTTGTGTTGTGCTGGCTACATGGCACTCTAGTAAACCGTTGGCTAAAGAAACGATCTTAACACCCTCTGCATGATGGATCGTAAGAATCTTAACACCCTCTGCATGATGGATCGTAAGATCCGTCGTTGGCGCTTTACTGTTTACGTATTTTTGTATGTTTAACTTTCTTCGGAGGCGCCTTGCTTCCAAACCGGTGGCTCCTGAGTTCGTATCCTGGTGAAGACTGGGATTTTGAATTCGGGATCTTTAAGGCGCTTCTGGGTCCACACAGCTCTAATGGGTGCCGCACTTCACTTGAGAAAAAGTAAAGGTGGTTAGTCGTTATGCTGGTGAGATGTAATCCATTGTTCTGAAAGGGAACTTTACAATTTATTTGTTCTCCATATCTGTATCTCTCGTAGTCTGTCTTGTTGTAATTTTTTGTATATTTTTTTAATTGTAATATCGTTGGAGCATCTAGATCTAATTATTTTTAAAACAATGTTAATTCGTCAAGAAAGTCTCCTCTTTTATAAAAAAAAATATTTTTTTAAATTATTTAAATGTCGGACATAACACAGGAGGCCGTTAAAAAAAAAACACAGAATGTCGTCTCTGCGTTACGAATGGGACGTTCAGAATGTTGGGGAATAAATGAGTTATCCGCTCCAAGTAGTCATCTCCCCTGTGTTTTGATCTGCAGTATTGATTTTGGGCTGTGTCTCAGAGTCTATGTGTCTAGAGAAACTTTCCCTCATCTCTCTCTCTCTTTCTCTCTCTCACTCTCCCCAAGCAGAGGGATACGTCTATCGGTCCTCAAAAGGTCTAAGCCGATAAAGAGCTAAGACGCAATGAGGCTATAATTTATCACCAGGCCAAGGAATTGAAGACACAGATTTTGCTGCTGTGGTCAGGTGCTTGTATCACCTGAAATATGCATAGCTTTCGATCGCGTCTATCTCTCTGCCTTTCCCGCTCACTCTTCTCTACCACCCCGCTCCCCCCCTTTTTTTTTCATTTCTGGGATCCTTTCTCTGTGTTTCGTAAGTCAACATGTCATTGGTCGAAAAAAAAAAGTTTTGTAACACATTATTCTAGAATTGTGTAGAGCTAAAGAGTTTTAAAAAAAACATTGCATAGCAAATGAACACAGGCATTTCAAATTAATACGGCTACCTGCTTTTTTTAAGGGTGCTGTGACAGTTCGCTGTAAGGGTGCTGTGACAGTTCGTCGTAAGGTTGCTGTAACAGTTCGTCGTTAGGGTGCTGTGACAGTTCGTCGAAATCGTGCTGTGACAGTTCGTCGTAAGGGTGCTGTGACTTTCGTCATAACCAAATCTTTTCACAGTCAGCAGTTGTTCTTAGCATTATATCTGGAAAAAAAACACTGTTTTATATTATCATTGAAAATTCATAAAATGTATATTTTATAACCGACTTGATATGTTTTATATTAGGTTTTTAAATTTTTATGCATAAAGATTTATGACCGAACGTACAACTTGAATTAAAGTAAATATTAAATGTTTAATCATGAATATTTCATACACGCACATGGTACTTTCAATTAGCAAAAAAAAAAAAAATTTCTTTAACCGTAATGGGGAGCTATCTGTAACTATCCTACTTTGTTTTATTATAAAAATTATGATTAGGGACTAAGATATTAGGTCCAGGAGTTCCTTTATTTAGAACATTCTTGAAAGAGAGTTGGGCCTACCCTCCTTCAGTAGGGCTAATATACTTTAGTTTTCTAAAAGCAAAACGTTTAGTTTATAAAATTAATTATGACAGCAATTTCTTTCATAAAATACACTACTTCTAAAACTATACATCAATGTTACAGTCACTATGTTCACTATATGTTAACAGCAAATAACAATGTTCTTGTACTTTCAGTATCACCTATTTCTTTATATTTGTGAAATGTAAAATGAATGTTCACAACATATATAGCTTAGACCTAAATATTACTTAATTATGTATTTCCTGGAGGCGCGGTGGCTGAGCGGTCAAGCGCTTGGCTTCTAAACCGGAGGTTCTGGGATCGAATCCTGTTAAAGGCTGTGATTTTTTTATTTCGTGATCCTTGGGCGCCTCTGAGTCCACCCAGCTCTAATGGGTACCTGACATTAGTTGTGACGTTGTGCTGGCCACATGACACCCTCGTTAACCGTTGGCCACAGAATCAGATGACCTTTACATCATCTACCCTATAGACCACAAGGTGTGAAAAGGGGGGGAACATGCATTTTCTGGAAAACTAGCTATTAAAAGTGAACAGTAAACAGTTGTATAAAGGCTAAGAATGCACTTGGCATGTAAAAAAAAAAATATAACCATAAATCGACTTTTTATGCAGCTATTTCTGTACAGTAGCATGCTGTCCGCGGTTACATTGTACATAAATAGTTCCTTCAAAAAGTTTCAAATAATCAAATGTTATTTTAGTCTTTTTAATGCCCTCGTAAAAGCAGCTTTTGTGCACTTTGATGTCGGTCTGTCTACACGTCACGTTTAAAAAAAGTAATTGAAAGGCTATTGACAATCTTTGGTCGCGACCTGACCGGCCCATTTAGTACACGCCCACCGGGCATTTGCCCGTCTACCCATAAAGCCAGTCCGCCCCTGATCGTTGGCTTGGAGCAGTAAACGACTGGTAGACAACTAAACCGCTGAAAGCGTAATATATTTTAACTAATTAAACTTCAAATAACTTCCTTGTAAACAATACTAAATATATAATAAATAAAAATAAATGTACTAGACTTTAGTAATAAACAAAGATTACTGCTGCAGGGGTGAACGACTCTATAGAAAACACGAAAAATATGCATATATTTGATATATGTAACCCTGCCGGCAGGGTTACATATAGTCCCCTATGCATGTTTTTCGTATTTTCTATATAGACTTTAGTAATACTATTTCTTTACAAAACCTAATCCACAACAATATCACAGCCTTTCATTCTCATGTTCTTCAATCATCTCTCGTAGCTAAGACCAAGTGACGACAGCGCCACCTATGTTGCATCATTCACAACAAATCGCTAACCTCTTCCCACCGTTACCATAGAAACACACACACACACACACACACACACTCAATAACAGGCCTCAAGGAAAAAAAAACACTAGCCGTCTCCACCTTAAATATGTGAACATAATCAAACGTGACCTCAGAGCAGTGGACCTTGATGCTGACCACTAGGAAGACATAGCCCTAGAGACCGCACTATGTCGAGAAGCTATGGACAGCGAATGAATGCATTTAATACGTCATTTTCTGTCATTTCACAAACCTTCCACTCTCCTATATAAAAAGGAAAAGAGGTATATATCTAGAGGAGAGCTTTTAAAACCAATGAGTTCTTTCCCCTATTAACTCTAAATGGCAACATGATTGTCTGACACATTCTAGCGGCATTCTAGCCCATATTTCTACCAAATGAGGTGCTGAAACAAATAAATATTAAGAACTCGCTAATGGCTGCCTGCTGCAGACGACAACCCATGAACACGATTATTAGATAATCGATTCCAACGAATATTATCTGAAGCAGCACAACTAAATAAAATGGCAACTGGCTGCAGACGACTACGCATGAACACGAATATTAGATAATCGATTCCATGCAATATTATCTGAAACTACATAACAAAACAAAATAATAAAGTGTGGAATGTTTTGTTTTTTTTTTTATTTAAAAAGAACTGTAGGCTAATAATAAAAATTGTAGTGAAAACAGGAATCCTTAATGATCAATTAAAATGAAAATAGAAACAAAAATATTAATTAATTGAAAAAAGAAGTCAAGCTATAAATATATGTTTCGGATTGTAGTCTTTAAATTAACTATAGGCCTATAGAAAAAAAATCAGATCTATATCTCTAGTTTGACACTATGTTAGCAAATTGAAATCTAAAAATATTTTTTTTCAGATGGAAAGACATTTAATTGGTAGGCCAACATCTCATTAAAAAAGTAAATTTCAATAGTTAAGTAAGCCTACAATCCACAGACCTATGGCTTGATCTATAATAGCTGCCACTAGATATATAGTGTTTCAATCTTGAAATAAAGTTCTAGTTAGAAGTAAGCTTGCTAATACTTCTTTGTTTCTTTTTTTTCCTCTGTCACTTCTCTTTCACTGCCGGTAGCCTACTTAAAGAAAAAAAAACACATAGGCTACAAAATACTTTTTTAAAAAGCTTATTTTAAATAAAGGGAGAGCACCGTCGCAAAATTATCCTATTTTTCTCATTTTCTAGATATAGCAAAATTACTTACTTGCCATTAATTGATAAACTAACCGTATAATTTTTGTAAATTGATGCATGTATTGTTATTGAAAATAAACAATTGAGCAAAATTTCACCTTGATATGAGAATGTGAATGTGGAAAAAAGTGTTTTAAAAAATGCACACAGACGGACTGAGTTAGTTAATATAAGCTTTGTTTATTTCTTTAAAATCCTTTAAGGCAGAAAAACGGCTCATTAAATGCCCATTCTGTTATGCAAGACTCTGCCTTTTATTTAATAACTTAACATAAAATTATGTGTAGAATTATTATAAAAAGAGAAATAGTACTCTTTATTTATAATAAATAGACATGGAAGTCATCTGTCAAAATTGAGAAGATACTAAATGTGGCTCAACAAAAATGGCTGAGACGGATTCTGAGAGTCTGTTACACAGATCGAGTCTCAAACAAGGAAATCATATGCCGAACTGGGAGTCGAACACTTAGTGAGGTTGTGAAAGAACGTCGCATGAGGTTTGCGGGACATGTTTTACAACAAAATGAATTACGCATACCAAGAATTGCGATGACATTGAGGCCAACACGAGGAAAACGCAAACAGGGACGTCCTCGTATAACTTGGCGTCATACCTTCATGGAGGACCTCAGAACAGTGGGCACCAGGTGGGAGGAGGCTTCAGACATTGCCAATGACAGATCTTTATGGAGACAGCTTGCCGCCCAATGCGCCGAACGGCGCGGGAGGACCTAAGTCTAAGTAGGCTAAGTATTTACAATAAAGACGAAGAAAAAATCTGAAGAAAAGAAAGTAATTATTTTTATAAATTGCATAAATAAAATATCATGATAAAACAGTTAACCAGATAACAGTATTAATCATCCCCCTTAACAGTTTCCTATACAGCTTCCTGACCAGACAACTAGAGGCTAAATCTACGCTATTTCTCACCAGATCTTCCATTCTATAAATCTAAGTTGATCAAACCAATCTCTAATTGTATTTCTTCATTCACTTAGGTCGGAATCAAATGCCTTTCTTTGTTCGTTTCAACAATCTGTCCATCAATAGTGTTGTAGCTCACCATCATAAGCATCGGCACAGGAGCAGAGCTATAACAGTATATTCTATTTTTATTTGTACTATATTTTTTAGTATTAAATACATTCTTATAGTAGATTATTATATGTTGTTTCCGGGGGGGGGGGGGATCGAGGAGTGCCGATAAAGTGATGTGCACCGTTTGCGGGTTATGCTCGGTACGCCTCTGCACACGGGTAACTTGTTACGCTACTGCTTTTCCCCATTTCGCTGAAAATATTGATAATAACTATAACATACAATTTGATACAATGGATTGGCATATGTATAGGTCTAGTACAGATAATATAGATATCTATTCCAGATAGATTCTAATAACATTTTTTCTTTTTTTTTTTACCCACAAATGTTTAGTTTTGTGTTTGTTTTATTATGTTAAGATTTCTGTACTGCTGATACCTACCTGACTGTACCAAACAAAAGGCGCGCCTTCAAAGCGACAATAGCAACAATCATAGTCTAAAAGTCTACAATGAGTGGCAATAACTAGGACTAGACTCTAGATCTAGACTAGACTTCTAGATCTATCTACCTAACACACCTTTCATGATCTATTAAATTTACACTCTACATCGATTAGAAGCTCTTGTTTGCCGACTATACTACTAGTCTAGCTTACAAAATAATTTAATAAAAAAAAATACAATCACTGAATCAGATTATCAGTTTATAAGACGTTGAATCAGTCAGTGCAGTGCAGTACAGTACACTGTACAGTCAACTAGATCTAGATCTAATAAATCTAGTCTAATATCTAGATTATATTCTAGACTAGAAAGGAAATATAATAATTAATATTTTAGCTGTGTCATTGATTCTGATTGAATAAAAAATGAGTCTGTGGGTAGATAAATATCGACCTACGTCTCTCTCCAAATTGGATTATCACAAAGACCAAGCTGCACATCTTAAACGTTTGGTAATCTTAACATAGATCTAGATCTAATTATTATTATAAGTTACTAAGTTAAGTTAGATCTGTTTTCTGAAAATGTGAAGTTAAACCCTAACTAGATCTAGATCTATTATAACTTTACTAGTAAATACTAGGTTAAATGCCATGGCCATGACATAAACCAGCTTTCCTTTCACCCTCACTACCAAAACTTCAAATAGCAAAAATTAATAATTGAAAATAAATAACGCAATAAAAATTAAATTTCCAGATGAACCATGTTGAAGTACAGTTAAAAAAAAAATTCTTGATATATATGTAAAATATGTTGGACGGGAAGGTTTTAATGAATATTAATGTCTGGTCAGTGAAATTTGCCTTCAATACAAACTTTCAAGAATAATTCCCTGTCAAATAAAATACTTTCTTCTAGATGCACCATGTTGAGTGCTATATGAGTTGTGACTAAACTGAGAATCCAGATGAAAGTGAATAGAGGGAGAACGAAAACCTAAAGAGTATATTATATAGAAGAAATCAGTAGCATAGCAAGGTACCCATAGGCTTGGGTTCAAGCAACAATATGATTTTATTTCCATAGACCCACACATGTGTGACAAAAACCATATTAACTCTTTTACTCCTAATTAATGATACCATCGTTGAATTGACCTCGTTAAATTAAATTAATGTTTAATTTTTTTAAACTTGAATTTGTGTTATATAAAAAAAGAGCATGCATTCCCCCTAAATTTAATTCTATACCAAATACAACATTTTCTGATAACAAACAAAAAACATTGAGGCTTAATCATAACAGGGAAGTGAAATAGTAATGAGCATTTAATGAAGATATCTTCAAAACGTGGACAAATAATTACAGAGAAAAAGAGTTAATAAATACTATGATACTGGTATTAAATTACTATATTTTCTAATGACATTTTAACTTTTTTTTTCTCCTTTTCTATAACAACTCAGGTTGAAGGTGGTGATTTCCCTCATCTTTTAGTATATGGTCCTTCTGGAGCTGGGAAAAAGACGAGGATTATGTGCACTTTGCGTGAGCTTTATGGTGCAGGTGTGGAGAAACTGAGAATCGAACATAGCCAGTTCACAACACCGTCTAACAAAAAATTAGAGATCTCAACAATATCTAGTAATTATCACATAGAAGTTAACCCCAGGTAAGTTTTTTTCTTCTTCAGTATAGTCTCATCATGGATATAAGAATACACAAAAACAATCCATTTTTCGATGGTCTTTGGCGACCCCTGGCAAATCGTCAATCGACCCCCCACAAGGGGAGGGTCGTTACCCACAGGTTGAGAACCTCTGATCTACATCATTATCATCATTATAAAGATGATAGTAATTAAGATGTATTTCTAGAAAGTGCTGGTTAAATTTATCTTGAAATCACATTCTAATTATAATAATAATCTTAATTATCATTAATTAAATTTCTTTTACAATTGTGTCTTTTTGACTGAACATTAAATAAATATAAATCATGTGTTTGAAATAATTGTGTCATTTCTTTCATTAGTGATGTGGGTCACAATGATAGAGTTGTAATACAGGAACTCATCAAAAACGTAGCTCAAGTCAATCAGCTGGACTCAACTCAGCAGAAAAACTTTAAAAGTGAGTATGTCATTGAAAAGAAGACTAACATTGGGATTGAATTAGATATATCTAATTAATCCCAGTTAGTCTTACATTCTGAAAGAAAAGGTTCAAATGTACAGACTGGATTGGTTAACTTTAAGTGGTAAGGTTGTGAAACAAAGGTCATACTTCTAGAATTTTTTTTCTTAGTAAAAGTTCAACATCAGTGTTGGATATTAGATTTAGACTTCCATACTTAGACTTAGATCCTTCCTGCCATTTGGTGCAAGCTATCTTTATCTGTCACTGGCAATGTCTGAAACCTCTTCCTGCTTAGGCAAAAAATCAACAAAACATGAAACAATAAATAAATAAATGTGTATGGGGGGGAGAGGGGGTTTAGTGTTTGATGAGTGTGAAAATGTATATATGCCCACTCGGTAAGAATGTCAAATAAGTAAAAGAATGGGGGTCAAGGTTTATTGGAAGAGAGAAAGATGCATTTAAGGAGTAAAAGCAGTACTACTTGAAGTTTAAGATATTTTAAACCATACTTTCAGTTGCTATATTAAGACATTTCATCAACTCATACTTTTAGTTGCTATTTCCCCTCTCAATGCCTTTCTGGTCAAAATGTAACGGTAGTGAAAAATTAAATAATAATTTTCTTTAATTTATCTGCTTTTGTATTTTTTTAGTTGTGGTATTGACAGAGGTGGACAGACTCACAAAAGATGCCCAGCATGCTTTACGTCGCACCATGGAGAAATACATGGCCACATGTCGCATAATACTGTGCTGCAATTCTACCAGCAAAGTTATCCCAGCTATTCGCAGTCGTTGTTTGGGGATCAGGGTGGCAGCACCAACTATTGCAGAGGTAGTTGCATTTGTCTTACTTTCTGGTATTGCATTTAATGCAGTGTAGTGATTCACTATAACATGCCAGGTTCAAATAGGTCTCACCAGTCACATGAGGTGGCACAAAGCCTGTTGACATTGTTCATATGTGTAGCTTGAATGATTCCCCTTGACTAAGGGAGTGAATGTTCCTATGTTATGTGTCATGTATGTTAACACAGTGTGTAAATAAAGTCACTCATGAATCTGGCATTTTAGCGTTGGCGTTATTTGTGGTTATCTAGTGTAATGTTCTTAGATTAATTTAACAAAGCCCTCAGCCCCCTATATGACAAAAGTGGTCATGATCGAACCACAGTGGACATATAACAGAAACATGTATTTATGGAACTGAGAACTATATATACAACAAGATATGTAAAAAAAAAAAAAAGATATATCATAAATTCAAAAATTGACATCCATACAAAAATTCAAGGATGCCTTGAAATTAACTTTTTAGGGAATACATATGAATTACGTTTTTGTCATTTTGTGTTTATGATTACATCTTCATAGATTTTTGCTGTAATCCTACTGCAGTGTATTTCTTGACTTTGAAACTGATTTGTTTGACAGAATTAGATCATGATTTCAGTTAAGGAAAAAATGTATTCAGTAAAAAAATCACCATCATCTTATCTCATGTTTACATTCAACACAGGTAACTCAAGTTTTGACCATGGTATGTAAAAAAGAAGGACTCACTTTACCTAATGAAATGGCTGTTAAAATTGCAGAGAAAAGTGGACGAAATCTCAGGCGGGCTCTTCTGATGTGTGAAGCCTGCCGTGTGCAACAGTAGGTTTATTTCTTGTATCATACTGGTTTTTACATATTATATCCTTTATATAAATTATAAAATGTTCCTAATAATTACTTTAATTCTGTGTTTATTTTCTGATTGTAGATATCCATTCAATGTTGATAAAGAAATCTCTGAGCCTGACTGGGAAATATTTCTGAGGGAGACGGCTACTATGATTGCTCAGCAGCAGTCTCCTAAAAGGTAAGGGGAAGGAAAAAAAGAAGGGGGAGATAAAGTACAAAAGAAGAGATGCTTAAAAGAGTTAACTCTTTCTCTCCGTAATTATTTACCACATTCTGGTGGAATCAA
>JADKLZ010000728.1:3071382-3086242 GCA_021533235.1 Biomphalaria straminea | reverse complement strand
CCCCCCCCCCCCCCCCCCCCGATCAGGCAGTTTGAGCTATCCTTTTGATATGCTCATGCTATTTGCATACATAATTTTATAAAAGTTGATCTTTAGATTTAACAAAGCTATGTTGCATCCATTTCAAGCTGATTAAGGTGATATAAGATTTTCATTAACATTTGAAGTATTTTTGTTTTATTTAAAAAGTAAATGGGGCCACTAAAAATAATTTTTTTTAAATTTTTACTGCTGTTTGCTATTGTATATATATATATTTTGTAAAATGTCCAGCAGTAGAAAATATACAGTGACACAACACAGTACCAATAAATAGAAACACATCAAACAAGGTTGAAAGAAGTTAAAAATTATTTTTTTTTTTGCTTGAACTAATGGGTTGAGATTATGTAGTAACATCACATGAGAATGAACAATGTAACAAGTCCATGAACTGGAAGTCTATATACAAATCATGACAACAATAGATGAAATGTATGATCTCCACAATCAATAGGTAGGAAAATAACAAAACACTTCTGATAGGCCGACAATAGTTTTGCCCATAATAAATATCTTTCCCATTACTGAAGAAATCATTGTAATCTTATCAAAACCAAGTATAAAGATTTTTTTAATTCAATTATATTGATGGTGGTTGTCTATCTCTACACTACATCCATTACTGTGTGCTGATATTTCTCTTCACTCAGGTACAACTTGTTTCGCATTTGATGTCAGAAATATTTCAATAAGAATTTAATTGTATATAATAAATATAGTGTCAGTGTCAAAGAAATTCTGGAGTCCTTCAAAACTCAAAAATAAATATTCTTTAAAAAAAACAACAGAAAAGAATAAATTACACAAGAATGTAAAATCACACATTTAGTAGAGTAAAATTGAAATTGATTGCTTTGGATTATACATGAATTTATTTTCTAAATTTAAAACATGATAATAATGCAATCTTAATCTGAAAGACCATTTTTTTCTTTATAGTAAAACATTACTAAAAAAAAAGTGGATGAAGACAGAAATAGGTTGGCAATTTCAGTAGAGATTTTCTGACCTAATCTACATATGGTGTAAGGGGAATGAAATTTTGTATGCATGATTTGTGCTTCAACAAAAAAAAGTTTTATGAATGTACATTAGCTACTAAACAGTATCCAAAACCAAAAAGTTATGGCATTAGTTTGTGTGAAATATAAAAGTGGGACAAAGCACTATTTTACATCATTTACAAGACTTCATTTTTTAGTACGTTGACAATCATGTTGTCACTTGGGTTACTAATGCCGTTTTTATTTTTCTATCAAGTAAGCCTATCAACATAATAGACCCTTAAACACGGGGGTTAAAAAAAAATCTCATAATCAACAAAGAAATCAACAGGTGAAATCATGTTTATCAACAGTCCTTTGACAAAACAAGTTACCCAGTTGTTCAGTTGTTACAAGCCACCATGGCTATATTAGGATATGTGTGAGAGCGATGCATCTCCCTGGGGATGTACAGCTCCTTCTGTTGTGTCTGGCACATGGAACCTGCAGCAAGTGTGCCAGTGACAACAGTCTCCAGTGGTTCAAGGTGGAAATTGCTGTTAGTGTTGCGGTCGTGTCTAGATTCCCAGGCTGCGCTGAAGTAGTTGGGTATACCGTGTAGATAGTCCAACAAGTTGGGTGAAGACAAGGAAGGACTCAATGCCGAGCTGTGGCTACTAAGTACTTCACTTTGGCTGTGTGTAAAATGCTGACCAAATACTTTTTGCTTTTCTGAAAAATTATTAAACAATTTTTATTTTATTGTATGATTTAATTTAAATAAATTATCACATCATAAATTGAAAAAAAAAAGTAACACATTTTAACATCTTGAAAATAACATGATACAAAAAAAATTCTGTTCAACATCCTAGATAAAATTAATTACCAGAAAGTTCAACTTCCTTTGTCTCTAAGTTTATTTCTTTCAGCCGCATCTTAGCTTCCTCACTCCCGAGGTCAGCAGCCTTCTGGTAAAGTTCAACTGCCGAGCTTCTATCCACAGGCAAGCCTGAGACAAATATATACATTTCTAGTGTGAACAACAAAAAACACTAATGTAATATTTCATTTCCAAGACCTTTTCATATTTACTAAAAAGTAATCCATTTATCTCCCCTACAAAATTATATGCATCGATAAAGAGTCCTAATGTGTTATGTGCATTGGGATGCCAGCAGCAGTTTTTTAAACTTTCCTATAAGAAGAGCTGTTCACGTATCATTCAAATTAAGAATGCTAGCCTGGTGATCTTTTTTTTTTTTTTTTGTGAAAATCAGATGTGTTTAACGTTTTAATTTCTTTTTCTGATAATGTTTTCCCCCTACCTAGCAATATCCAAGCTTTTCATATTGCAATATTAAAAGAATTTATTTTTTTGGAAACCAGACATATAGTTTGATTTTCTTAAAGCCGTTTTTTTTATTAAATTAAAAAAAAAATATTTTTGGGAGTTATCTCTCTTTGATTAGCCTATAATGAGCATTGGTGATACCAGAAATCTAGAGATAGTGGATTAATAAACAACCTGTAACATGTGCAGAGGTGAGGTTAATACTGTTTCCACTATGATGTCTTAAAAAAAATATGAAGAATACTAGATACAGTATTAGACATGTCAGTTGTTTGTGTGTGCAGATTCTTTCTGTTTTCTTTCAGCAGGACTAGCTTGTATACGGTACTTAACATGTATAAAGTTACATCATTTTGAGAATTTGACAGACTCTAATAAAAAAATAAATGTTTATGGTGCATAAGACCATGTCAGAAACAAGCTAAAGAAAGAATTAAACAGAAATCGAAGAGTTCACTTACCACCCAAACCATGCTCGTTGAACTCGGCCAAGTTGTAGAGAGCCGTCACGTGACCAGCACTGGCCGCAAGAGAGTAGAGCTGGGCAGCACGACACTCGTTCATTGTAACTCCCCAGCCATGTTCATAACAGGAAGCCAAGAAATACTGGGCCTCTGCATCCTAAGTTAAATGAAAAAAAAAATATTGACTATAATCTTATCTAAGTCCACTTTTTCATGGAACCATGTTCCAGTATTATAATCATCCTTATGCCTAGGTTAGCATCATGAGCTTAAATCCATTTATATGATCTGAACCTATATACAATTTGTTTACTATAGCCAACTATCAACTATTTAAAAATAAACAATATTTGCTGACTTTGATCTGCACTACCAATTGAATTTTTTTGACCCAGAAGACAATTTCACACTTAATTTTGGAAGAGATGGTAAGTCAACCTTTCCATAAGTGCAGAGAACAGCAATTTGTATCTTCAAAATGTAAACAGCTGCTAACTAATTTTTAGACCTATACAACAATGTTATGAATATATATATTTTGAATAAAGAGCAGTAACAATATAAGGATACTGAAGTACAGCTGTACTAGTCTTTTAAATTTTAGGGCTTACTCCCGGCCTAGAAAACTTAAATATTTAAATAAAAAATTAGGCCCTAATGGCTTTGTGTTCTAGTAAATAAAAAAATCTTATCGCTCAATAGAAACTGGTACAAATAACTCAAGTGCATGGAAAAGTACATCATGTAATTAAAGTAATCAGTACAGCAATGCTTACATTTTGCTCAGCTGCTGCTCTGAAATACTGCACCGCTGTAGGCAAGTCTCTCTTTTCATCAATATGATACATGCCAAGGTAAGTCTGGGCCTGCAAACAAGAAACTCTCAAAGCTTTCAATGTGAATTACATGAACCAAATATAAATGACATGAACAAAATTTCCTATTCACTCTAAGACGCTAATGATATTTTTATGTGTAATATATATAAATAATTCAACTTCTCAAGAGATGAATGCTCAAATACAACAATAAAAAAACATCTCGCGACAAGAAGGTGCTCTGCTGCAACCTGCTAGTCCACTTAAATCATCAAGAATACTAATTCTACATTGCTTCCTACCTCAACAAAGTTCTAAATGTACATCTCAATTTTAATTTCCCCCCTCCCCACCAAAAAAAAAATTAACATTTTTAATACAAAAAAAAAAAATAACTTAATTTTTTTTTATTGTAATGTCAAAATACAGCAACTATTTTTAAAAGAAAAATCTCTTAGAATTGATCAAATGTTACGATATGTTTGTGCTCTATCTTGAACCCAAATTTCTATATCAACAATTTTTTTTCATTTTAAATGTTTTATAAACTTTTAGAAGATTTTTAGTTTTAGAAAGTTTCAGTTCCTTTGCTTAAAACTTAAAATGCTTTCAGTTTTATTTTCTTAAAATTCTACCTCAGCCAGTCCTAGGCGAGCAGCCCTCTCCATCAAATTGATGGCTTCATTTTTTTTGCACCCACAATGAACAGCCGCTCCAGTTTTATCTTCTTCTTGGATATGGTTCATGTACAGCAATCCTAGATTGAATAGGGCCATACTGTTTCCTCCTTTGGCCGCCAGCTTATAGTAGCGCTCAGCCTACAATACAAATACAATATTATAAATACATTAATGAAAGTGTCAGTCACTTTTAATTAAATAATTGTCCCATTGATTAACTATTCCTAAAAACTAACCTTGTCTTGATCAGGCTCCACACCAGAACCTTTCTCATAACACAAGCCTAAGTTGAAACAAGCAGTAGAGTTTCCCAGGAGACAAGAAGAGCGCAAGTGTTTCACCGCAGTTGACATGTCACCTTTCTCCCAAGCTTCAAGCCCTAACATGATCTCATTCCTAGCAGTGTACTCGTTACACATGGACTGGAACTCTTCCATTGCAGAATCCAGTGTCTTAGAAATAGATTGAGCATAGATTTATATTTAAATAATTGAAGCCACATAACTGATAATGAACTATACATGCTTCTTTGATTTCATTTGGAAAAAAATTAACCAAATCTTGTAATAATTGAGAATACTTAAGTACTAAGAACTAACCAATAATCATAGGTTTTACTAATTGCGCATACCAAAGTCAACCAAAAAAAAAAAATTAAATAAATAAGTAATATCATTACAAAATAAAACAAATATTCTTTCCTGACACATTAGATATGATTAGAACAGGATTAAACTTATTAAAGACCACAAGAAATGTATTTGAAATACCCATAGGGCTGAACTGATATTCAATTAAGAAGTATACAGATCATTATCATTTTTTTATAACAAACTTAAACAATTTGTTGGAGGTGTTGAAGGGAATCTAAAGCTTGTGTAGCTCTATTATTTAAATCCCGCAGTGGGCATGATAAGATGAAGCTCATCCTAAGCCAACTGATTCTAAGACAGTAAGATTATTGTGTGGCTTGCTTAAAGCCATTTTCTTTATACTTTTATCAATGCATCAATCAGTTTATTTTGCTATTCAGACCAGTGCTTTACCAGAAACTCTACACTATCCCATTCATTTAAAATGGTATGCTATTTCAATGTTTAATCCTAACCTCTGATTTGGATACATTGACAGCCAAGTCATGAGCCGAGCCTTCTGCATCTTTGATGGCTAAAAGTGAGGGAGACTTTGGGGCTACACTGCCAGGGAAGAGATTGTCTACCACATTTTTCTGGGTACCATTATTCCCAGGCACAGCACATAACACTCTGTAGAGCAATCGGGTCTTTCTTCGCAGTCTGTCAGAGTCTGTACCACACAGAACAGCAGATCCCTAATGAAAAGTGAATGTAAAATGTGCTTCATCTTAATTGTTTTTTTTTTAAATAATTTATTTTCTTAACTTCTATAATAATTTTTAAAAAATTTCAATTTAGAGTCAGAAAAATTTGTGTTTAAAATTTGGTTTTATTATGAATTTCTTACCCATGATATTGCCTCTATCATATAGTTTGTATGGGGCATGTAATGCCAGAAATCTCTGTGAGAAGTTCGCCACCATTTCTTCTTTTGGTAGTTGGCATTGCTACCACAATGACAGCCTTCAGCAAAGTCATTCTCCTGACCTTCTATATGGAGACTTTAAAATAAAAACAAAAATAACAACAATAATAATAATAATAACACAGCTAGATAATAGAGGACATTTTCATTACAATTCCTCTATACAGCTAGCAAATTCACCTGTGTAAAAAAACATAAGGGTGGAACAAAAGTTAACGCTGCTATCAAAAAATGGCTCTATCATTTATACATTTGCCTAACCAGAATTTGTTTTGTGTGGGGAGGTGGGGGGGGGGGGGGGGGGGGTGTTGTAAAAAAAAAAAAATGGATGTATAAAGGGATAATAGTCTTTTTTAAAATTTTACTTCTTTTTTTTTTGTCATTTGTGTATGTGTAAGACCCACAACGAAAATATGTGACATGTATGAGGGACACTTTAGTGTCCACAAATCTGTCAGTAGAGGTGGAAAGCATGCAGGACAACAAACCAACCAGAAACCAATTTTGCATCTTCCCAATGAGAAATTTATAAGCTCTATTTTGTATCGACCTAATTTTATGTAAATATACAGCATAAAATTGTTTGTCAATAACTATTTAGATATTACTTGACTTATTCAATTAAGTCATCTGGGGCCAGAGCTATCTAAAAGCATTTGGTCTGATGAAGTCAAACAAATATTTTATGCCAGGCTATTTGTTTCTTTAGAGCCCGTACAGACTATAAATTGATGCACAACTAATGTACCAGGACTTTTGATAACTTACTTTGATAATAAATGCTTCGATGCTCTAATACTTTGTTCTTTTACAAATATGAAAATGTAAAATGGGCTTTTGATAACTCACTCTGATAACAAATACTTTGATTTTCTTATGCTATATCGTACAAAAATGTAGTGCTGTATCTAAGGAAATATTTAGCTAGACAGTAAGTACAGACACTTTAAATTACTTTAAAATATCCAAGATTTTTGTTCAAGAATAAGCAGAAGTACAAATCTACGTAGTTAGCAAAGAAAACAATCAGAAAGTGACTTCACAGTTTTCAACCCTATAAAGCGGTCATCAATCAGTTAGATTCAACTATCTAATACCCTAGCACTACATGTTGGCTTATCTAAACACTCTTTGGAATTTCTTCTGATCCATGAAAAGGGGCAAAGCTTTTCTGATTTCTCAACAGCAACATCTTGTTCTTCTTCAACATAGAGACCAGCTGATGGTCGTGGACTGTGAACATGTTGTCTGAAGGCTGTAAATAAAGGCAATGATTAGCTTACAATTTTATTAAGTTAGAAACCTCAATGCTCTGAACAAAAAAAAAAAAAAAAAAGAAATTTTTTAACATCAATAGTTTAAACTTACAAGTTTGAAAAGTCTAAAATTTAACACCATCACTTTAATGTTGCAGGTTTTAACATGCTTATATTTTTTAATGTTAATTATATTGAAGTATGTTTTTTTTATGTAAATAGAGTGATGAATAAGCTCTATAGTTCTTCCCTATTCATATAAAAAAAATTATGTATTCACATATATACATATATGAAAGCAAACAATGATGTTCACACATTTCATACTAAGATGACATTCGTAAGGCATATGTGCCTAAATGAAACATACATAATGAGTAAAAATATATAATATGCCTGTGTAGACTACAAACATGATGTATTTTAACTACAATTATCAGTGTAGTTTGAGGCAAGACATTTCATGAGACATTCCTTTGTCAGACTTTAGTGAAATGTTACAAAGTCAATCATTTGAAAGTCATAACATTAAAAACAAAAAAAGAGTTGAAAAAGTATTCAAAATGAAAATAAGTTAGTAATGACTACTAATGAATGCTTACAAAATTTGAACCAAAAATACTATTAATATTATGAAGTTTTTCCAAGACAATTTATTTACTAGTAAATTCCAACTGATGTAAACCTAGATCACGCTTATTTTCTCTAGAACTTCCTATTATCAGCAATTTAATTTAATACAATGGTCGTCAATGTTAATAGGAACTTACTAGACCTAGATCTAATTCATTTCAGGTTCTAGATTAATGTAGAATCTTGATCTAGATTAAATCCTAGGGTCCTCTATTTGAAAGATCTAGATTTTAAAATCTCTCAACTGAATCTACTCTTTATTTTTTTTATTCTATTCCTAAGCTAGATCAATTAGATCAAAAAACAAATTCTTATCTATGATTGTATAATTTTTAAATATTATTTACAACTTGTATATAGAAGAGTTAATAAAGTGTCCTGTAATAGTTACTAATTGTAATAGCTTAAATCTAAAGACTAAGAGTCTCTAGAGACTAGATCATGGTCATGATTTAGAAATCTACTATCTAGATTCTAGATCTAGCATGATCTAGATCAGTGATGCCCAAACTACGCCCGCGAGCCAGATTCGGCCCGTGAAGTGGTTCCATCCGGCCCGCCAAAACGATGGCACAAAAAGTAGAAAATTGCCTCTCCAAAAAGGTTGATAAAGTTATTTTACGTGCGTTAGGGCCCAAACCTTTTCTCTGGCTGCTTGGTACCATGAACAATAACATTTTGTTTACAAAACTGAGCTAGATCTATAATCTAATAGGAAAAGTGAACCGTTCTTTACTGTTTTTGTGGAAAAAGATAATTAGCCAATATATCTTATTAGTAAAGAAAGTGTGTTTGGTTAAAAAAATATGGCAGTATTCTTGATTTAATTTGCAAACAAAATATTGTTAAACTTCACCTAGAGATTGAAGTTGTCAAAAAAAAGATAAGAAAATGAATCGGTGGTTTAGCTAGATATAATATTATGCTACTCACATTTGAAGTAGAGAAATGAAGCCATTTTTCCAAGGGGTAGAAAAAAAGATAAACTTCAAGCATCTCAATAATTAATACTTTTTTTGTATCTTTTCAGTTATGTGGCCCGCGACACGAGTGTCGGAAATTAAAGTGGCCCGCAGATCGAATTAGGTTGGGCATCACTGATCTAGATCAATTTTAATCTATTATATTATTATGGTAATAGGCAATATTATGCCGCCCACGCCTGATTGGGTTCTTTTATTTCTGTGGTCTTAAGATAAGATATTTAAGATAATTTTTAAGGAACAATATAATGGAAATTCGCTTTAATTACAATTGACAACCTCAGTGTAACTACTGTACAAAAACAATATTGATGAAAAATTCAAACAACATTCACATACGAACGAACACACATACACATTCACAACCAGCGCTTTATGAATTTGACTCCTATGTACTTCTCGATGACGACAGCTGACCTCGTAACACTTCGTTACCTTAGACAATAGGCTCATAAACCTACCCTCAAAAACTGTACTATTACTATTATTATTTACTATCCTATATAGTATAGTGCAGTGATGCCCAACCGAATTCGACCTGCAGGCCATTTTATTTCCAACACTCGTGTCGCGGGCCACATGACAGAAAAGATACAAAAACTTAATGAAATGGAACTAAAACTAAAACCCATGGATCTAACACTTACATTCATTAGTGAGATGTTTGAAGTTGATCTTCTTTTCTGCCCTACAGAAAAATATTTTTATTTATTTACTAAAATGTGAGCAACATTATATCTAGCTTAATCACCGACTCATTTTCATATCTTTTTTTGACAACTATTCAATTCTTCAAATCTCTATAAGCGAAGTTTAACAATATTTTATTCACAGCTCAAATCAAGAATGCTGCCATATTTGTTTTGTATTTTTAAACAGCCTCACTTTCTTTACCAATCATATACATTGGCTTATTATCATGTTCCACGTTAAAGATCATGGTACCAATCCATCAGAGAAAAGTTAGGGCCTAACGTAGGTTAAAAAATACCTTTATAAACCTTTTTGGAGAAGGGATTTTCTACACTTTGTGCCGTCGTTTCGGCGGGCCGGATGGAACCACTTCCTGGGCCGGATCTGGCCCGCGGGCCGTATTTTGGGCATGACTGGTATAGTGCAACTAGGATAGACTCTACTAGTCCACTCTAGAATATAGCATATTATTATAGATGACTATATTAAACTACTCTACCGGAGCTGTGTATTGAGCACCTTGCTATACGGAAGTGAAACGTGGTAACCCTACTCATGGCAGGAAAAAAAGCTGAATGTCTTCCACCTCCGATGCCTAAGGCGGATCTTTAAAATAAGGTGGCAAGATAAGATAACCAATGAGGAAGTGCTACGAAGAGCAGGTTGCCAGGACATCCGCTCTGTTATCAGCAGCAGGCGCCTTAGCTGGCTTGGCCACGTTCGTAGAATGCCAGTAGGTCGACTCGATATTCTGTATGGCGATCTAATAGAAGGCAGAAGAGCCACTGGCCGCCCACTATTACGTTATACAGATGTATGCAAACAGGACATGAAGCTCTTTAAGATCGACACCAGCAACTGGGAAGAGGTGGCACTAGATAGATCCACATGGAGAGAAGCATACACAACAGAAGCAGAAAGAAGGGTGAAAGTGCAACGGCACCTGGTGACTACATATGCCCAACCTGCGATCGCAGCTGTGTATCAAGGATCTGCCTCTTTAGTCACACAAGAGCTTGCAAGGGGAAAAGATCGTCTCTCGAGACGTAAAATGCCACAGAGATATTAAACTACTTGATCTAGATTCTAGATCTAGATCTAAGTTTTTCTCATCTAAAAAACACAGATCTAAGACTTAAGCCTGATAAGATTAAGTCAATAAAAGACATTTAAGATACAAGTTATATTGAGTTTTATTTTAACAGTACTTCACTGACACTATAAATTATAATATAGTATTTACTAAAATAACTGAATATAGAGTAATGTATGTCTTCCGAACAAATTAAGCGCTGTCACCATGATTTTTGCATTTGAATTTTTTATAGCTCCGTAATGGTTAATCCTAGGAAAAAACTACAAACATCTATAAACTCATCATCCATTTGCCCATAAAAATAGCTTTATTGTTTTATTACGCTACGCATAGTTACAATAAAATATGATGTTGAAGAGGGTCAGATAATGAGGTCCAGCGTAAACATGTAACGAACACCATACTCATCTCTGTACACTAACGAACACCTCTTGTTTATTGTATTTAAAAATAATATTATCTTCATTTTTTTAAATTTTAATATTAATTTCTTTTTAAACCAACTCAAGACTGAAAGATTAGTGTTACTTTTTCCTCTTTTAATTGGTCCCTTCTCTGCTAAACCCTCAACTTTACAAAGGACCGCCAAAGGATCATCTTGTAGATCTAGAATCTAGTTGACCCAAAAAAAACAAACAAAAAGTGTGACTCCCGCAACCCCGCGCGTTTAGCCTGCTCACTCCAGTCTGTGATTGTGACCTAATTTGGCACCAGATTGATCAACAACTGTCCCTCCCGCTACTTTTTTTTTTCTTAGTGGTACCATGCTAGGTGCTTAATTAAGAAAGAGTGTCTGAGAGCGAGAGAGAGAGAGAGAGGCAGGATTATTGTGCACTCATAAAAACATTTTTTTTTTTCATTCACATTATATCCAAGTCATTAGCACTTGGTTTAGCGATATTCCCTTTCTTTTTACTCATTAACATCACACTTGGTTTAACACCTAAAAGAAATCAACATTAAGTAAGAAAATGTTAGACCTACGACCTATACTAGACCTAAAAAATCTTCTTAATCCCGGACCTACCCTCCTTGTTCTGTCCTAGAAGAAAAAAAATGGCATCGTCCTACCAGTGCCCTTTGAACCCGTGTAAAACCCTTGTTTATTCAGAGTAAACGAAATTAGCTGTGTCTGAACTATAAAGAAATGGAGCATTAATAAAAACAATAGACCAGTTTCGTCTTAGTTATTAAAATAAAATAAAGGCTCATTTTAACAAAGATTGTGGGCTGTTCGTTAATATCAGGAAATAGGGGATGTTCATTAGACGTGATTAACTATAGATCTAATAATAGTAAAGTAATAATATAGATCTAGAATCTAGATCTAGAACAATCTAGATTACACAATTATTTCAATTAATTCAATAAATTCAATTATTGAATTATGATTAATTATATATGTGACAATAACTTTGAATAACTAACAACAGTGACCACCATGGCACTAGTTATCACTAGTAACAGTGTAGGCTGTAGCACACTCTGTTACTAATGTATAGCTATGTGAAATCCCGCAAATTCTCGTGTCCAAAAATACCGTAAAATCTTGAGAGGGGGGTTTCCTTACTTCTAACATAGGTCTTGGTTTGAAATCGATTATGCTCAGTATATGTAAAGATATCATTGCCTAAAGAAGTGAATCCGATTACTTTTGATGATGAAGAACATTTTTGTTTATGAAAATTTTTTGACAAATAAAATATTTATATTAATATTTTGCATTGAAAGTAATAATACATTTTTATTTTTACTGATACTCATTATTGGTAAGTCGTCAAGTGTTGAAATTTTTCCTGCTAATAGTACATGTGTCTGGCTATATTACTACCAATTTTCAGATCGATCTATCGCTAGCATCGTCCAAACTAAAAAAAATAAATATTGCACTGACCCCAATGGACTTTTCCAGTTTTTTTTTTTTTCATAGAAGATATCGTGAGTCAACAAGAAGTGAAATTATAATCTTGTAGCAGATATTATTAGCTATAAATTTAGATACGTTTTAAAGATTTTGTACCTTGCGATTTTTTTAAAAACGCATTTGAAAAAAAATTGTTTCAGGCGATTTTGATCCCACTTTTAAAATTTTTTTTTTTTTTTTTGCCATCATATCGCCGCATTTTATCCACGCCTAACATTACTTGTAGATCTAGACCCGATCATTTGTTTATTTCATCGATATTTGCATTTTAAAGAACTTAAGTTCATAAATATAAATTAAATCCGATTTGTGAGCTAGAAATTTACTACGAATGCGAGATCAACTATTAAATTTCTTATTTAATAAGTAGATTTTTTCCTCCACGAAACTCAATTCCAATTTTTTACTTTTTAAGCGGTGGGTCACAGTGGGTGTGTCTTGTCAGTTCTCGCGAAAGCCCTCTTGTATTCGTTCGTCTGTGACAACCATTGTTATTGAAAAACGACACAAACAAATTAATAACTTTCTAACTGTTAAACATACCATCATAATTTATACACCATTGAAAAGTTCTTTTAAAGTATTTTAACGATGTACTAACAAAAAATTGTTTTTTCAAAGATAATTTTTTTTATTTCACCTCCCTAAAATGTAGAATGTAGAGTCCATTACACACTAACAGTAACAGTATCGACTCAACAAGTAACACTAACACACACACAGTAATCATGAGTAATGAGTAAATAAATTATTATTATTATATTAGACATTAGTCTATAATTATTATTATAATATTAGATCTAGACTTATAAAAAAATTATTAGATAAAAATTATTTAAAAAATGAGTTAGTTTTAGTAATTTAGATCTAGATTAGTAGATAGATCTAGATGTAGTCAATGTATTGTAGATCAGTAGATCTATTCACTATTCACTATTCTTAATTCTAAGTCTAAGTATAAAGTTAAACTATAAGTAAGTCAACACTCAACACGATTAAATAGGATAAAATGTGGACTACGCCTAGATTTACATCAGATCATTAGTACCTCTTTGAAGACTTTGTAATATTTTCCACATTTTGATTATTTGTATGCGTTAAAGCTGAAGAAATAACAGGTTAAAACCCCTGGACTAGCCAGGGGTATCAACTAGAACTTCCATCAAAACTAAACCTTCCTTGTAGGTCAATGTGATTGTTAAAAATCAGTAACCTTTTCTTCACAACAAAAGTTTACGATTCAAATCTAATTTGAAGAAGGTTTTTTTTTTTTTTTTTTATTAATTGAAAATCATTAGGGCCCTTAAAAAAGTAGTAGTTTTCTTCAGAATCGATAGTTTATATATAGATCTAGATTAACATCATCAACCGTAGCGTCTTATCTTCATATCCCAATACTCCTATATACGAAAAAAAAATGCAATAGATCTATACTTTAATTCCTATTATGACTTATACCCCCACACATCCAAACCATGCAGTTGCCACAAAAAAATGTATAATATATATTATGCTACCCATTTATATGTTTAATTATGTAAACCCTTTCATACGCCACCTTTTGCCGCAACGTATTTAAACTCACATTTTATCATGTGTAAATATAAAATAATATGAATTAAGAGGGTTGTCGGTACCATTTTGGACTGTGGGAGGGGTAGTAGGCCTAGATGTAATCGCACCCTCCCCCGACACACACCTACAGCGTCGGACTGGGTGTCAAAATCGGCCCGATAATTTGTATATAATCGTGCCCACCAATTGTATATCATACGATGGGCCTTCAATTTTAAGTCTACCTGTTCTCAAAATTGTTATACATTTGATAATGTATCGATAACTATACACTGTATGCATGCATAACTGCAGCATAACTATATATATAATATAAATAGGCCTATATAAACAGAAATATATACCATATATGTTGCTTTTTAATCGCTTTTTAATCGCTAAGTGTGTTGGCCCTAAAAGGATGCAGAAGCGAGCTCATGGTAGCGCTGTCTACTGATGTGGGAGCTTAAATTAGGCCTACATTATTTCGGAAAATGTGTTAAGGTTACATTTAGTAGAAAATTACACGGTCAAACTGTAAAAGATTTTTTTTTAACACGAAGCTCACGTGTTCACTTTTATACGTGAATATTATACAACTTTTAAAACAATTTCATACGTGTCATATAGTGGCATTCATGTGGCCTTTTTGATGGCCCTACCGACCCATTTTCTACCGGCCCAACGGGCATTAATTGCACTGCACGAATGCCCATTTAGCCAGTCCGCCACTGCACGACAGATCCTTTCACAGATAGATAGATAGATAGATAGATAGCTAGTTTGATAGATAGATAGATAGATAGAAAGATTGATAGAT
>JADKLZ010000728.1:2992940-3071282 GCA_021533235.1 Biomphalaria straminea | reverse complement strand
AGATAGATAGATAGATAGATAGATAGATAGATAGATAGACAGATAGACACCCTACGCAATTTCCTGCACTTCTCTCTCAAAGATTGCCCAGAGTTTACTATTTATTTCCGTTAGTATTAAGCCACTTAAATGATTCACTCGGTCGCTGCGGAAAGATCTAAGAGTTAATTAATTACCAGGTTTATTAAAAAGATAGCTATTTGCTAAGAGCAGGTTAACGACGGATTAATGGCTGGCTATATCACAAAGTCTCCTATCAATCATTATCATTAGCAAAAGAAATTTAAAAAAAAAAAAGTACTAATCACGCTGAGTAATATTTGATGTATGTAGACCTCTATAGATTTGGGGGGGGGGGCGGTGGATGGTAGGTAGAACCAATATGATGACTCTATGTAGGGGTTCTCGGACCACTATAGATTTGGGGGGGGGGGGAGGGCGGTGGATGGTAGGTAGTACCAATATGATGACTCTATGTAGGGGTTCTCGGACCACATTTGGGAAACACTGGCGGTAGGGTCTGTATCTATACATTTACATTTTGAAAAATCAGATAGATTATAGAT
Source organism: Biomphalaria straminea (assembly GCA_021533235.1). Taxonomy (NCBI): domain Eukaryota; kingdom Metazoa; phylum Mollusca; class Gastropoda; family Planorbidae; genus Biomphalaria; species Biomphalaria straminea. Next base: position 3,070,716 of record JADKLZ010000728.1, on the reverse strand, counting down.
CTACTGATGATAACGCAATTAAGAAATCAGGAAGCAAGTCTTTTGAGTCCAACGCAACCGATTTCATGGTGGCACTATTAATCAACATAACCTAATATCACGGCAAGGCATCCAATCTGGACCATATGATTGGGCCGGCCTATGCAGTCGTCTATAGGGCCTCCGATGGTTGTGGCCTAGTACAGGATATGGCTCTATATGCGTCTACGAGCCTAGCTCTAAGTTTCTATGATTCAATGTAGGCTATATTCGCGAATGTTTAGATCTAGGCCTACTTGTTAGACTACATATGTTAGAAGACCATTATATTGCTTCTTCCTTTTGGTGAAATGTCGAAACATTATTTATAGTCTGGGTTCATGAATCGAATCGTCCATGAAGCACATATATTAGGCCTATATAGTACCATCAGCGTTATATAGGGCCCTATTGAGTTAAATTGTTTGTTGATTTTGATAAATATACCGCATGGTAGCCTATAGGCCTATAATTCTTAGCGTATTTTTTTGTCTTAATTTTGTTTGTTTTTTTCATTTGGGGCCACCCGCTATATATTAACTTCGCCTAGGGGCAGTGCCGCAGTGGCGTAGCATCCATGGCGCGAAGGGGTTCAATGAACCCGGGCACACGACCAATTAGGGGCCCATACCCGATGGTGAAACTATTATGAGTCCAGCAGGGCCCCTCTATGCAACATAAGCTCTGTCTTATTGCCTCCATGAAATACTTATAGTATAGTTGCATACAACATCTGGACTTTAGAAAATGAACTGATACATACAAACTACTGGATTTCTTTGTCACATAAAATAGGTGTCATATTGGAGGAGGGGCCCATCAACATATTCTTGAACCCGGGCCCACGGGTACCTTGCTACGCCACTGCCTAGGAGCTCTAATTTCTTAAGGCCGGCCCTATGATGATGATTGTGATCAGCATGTTTCCTCGAGGATGATTCCTGATGCATTTTCCTTGTCTGGACAGGAATAGCTGCAAGGCAGCATAAATAAAATTTGAATTCCGATTTTTCCTTCTCCTTGGCGGGTTAGCCATTCAAGGCTGAGCCCCTCCTGTCCGAAGTTTACTGATTTAAGCCTTTGTCCCTTCTCAAGTTAGTGATAACATTTCCGCCGAAACCACTATCAGAGACACACGTCGAAGGCCGGGACTGGTTTTCATAAGCTATTTGAGATGCATAACCATTTTGGAAGCCATTATATTTATATGTAGCTAGGCCCTTTGGACACCTTACGGAATCTAGATCTATATTGATATTGTAAAACAAACAAAAATGTTCTAGAGATATACACTCATACAAATACATTTAAATTTAAACAATTTCTCGTTCGCATGGGCTTACTAGAGTCTATCACATACTGACATAGACCTGCATCTAGATTTTAGGTTTCTAAGTAGATTCTGGGTTTTAATTTTTATAATTTGCCTCATTGCCCATAATGCAAAAGACGGAACTCTCCATTCGTCGTGTTTTAGGACGCCATATTTGTAAATTTGCCTCCATCTCAGAAGATTATTGGTGTTGTGGAACTCTCCTCACAAATATTTCTGGTGTTTTTTTATAAATAAAATTTAATGTTTGAAAGAATTATTGTTATAAAAAAGTAAAAGTTAATCAAGAATAAGAGTTTAAACCTAGAATATCACCAAATTTTAAAATCAACATATTTTTATTAAAATTATCTTAAATAAATAAATCAACTTATGTATTGACTAAACTTTACTTAGACTTAGATTAGAAACTAAAATTAAAAATCTAAAACTTCTAAAACTAAAAGTAGTAAAAGTAGTAGATCTAACAAAGTCATTAGTCAGTCATAACATAAACATTTCTAAATTTAAACATACTTTCATAGTAACATTAAACATAGAGTCTAGATCTAGATCTACTCATAATAAAAAATAATAACAATTAATATTTTCTAAAACTTAGACTGTCACTTATCTAGGCTAGATTTAAACTTAAAATTTAAGTAAAAAAATAAAATCTATATAGAGTCTAGTAATAATCTACAGTTTTCTACTACTTACTACTAGTAATACTTTTATAACTTATACTAGTACTCTAGTATGTAGTAGTATTAGTATTTATAATTATAGATCTATATTATTCTATTTTATATCTTATAAATTATAAATTTATAGATCTAGAAGTTGAAGTTACTTAGTAAAACTTTAATAACTAAAGTCTTTTTTAACTTACTAATAGAATCTAAATCTAGACTAGATAAGATATCTAGTTGCTTGAGTCTAGTCAGTCTAGACAGTCTAGGAGTAGAGAGAGTAACAACAAGTCACACACTCATTAATATTATCAATGATTATTTCATCATGTCAAGACAATACTTTTTTTTTACTTGTTGCATACTCAGCTGTCAGTCATGACACTGGACTTAAAATTTAAAGTATTTCTAGAGACATAGACGTAGAGAGATGAAAGTCTAGTTTAACTATATCTATGTAACACTAAAGTATAGACTCTGACTAATAATAATAAGTGTTGTATATATATATTATATCTATGTCTATAGTATAACTGTAATTGTTCAACTGTTGAGTCTGTTGTGTTGTTTCAGTAGTTGGTAGGAGCAGTAGCGGCCTTAGGGGGTGGCAAGTGGGGCAACCGCCCCAGGCCCCGCGCCTGTGGGGGGCCCCGCACCTGTGGGGAGCCCCTAATTGGAGATTATATTATCGCTAACTTCGAAAACCAAATCAGTTCTTATAAACATGGACTTGTTACTCAATATTTTCCCACTATCTTTATGATAACAATTACCATTTAAGCTGTTAACATACATTTTTGGTTTTAAAATACCGTTCAGTTTCGGTAAAGACAGCAGATTCTAAGAGTCTATCATCGTTTAACAGTTAATTTTTTGAAAACCGTTGGGTCTGTGAAAGTGCAGGGACCATTGTAGCTCTTAAATCACACTTTGTTCTTATAGAACGTCCAATTGGCTTCAATTTGTAGAGTGAGAGAGGAGACATGATATTAGTAGTGCGCGACTTTTCTTTTTTATTTGCGATCGGAGGTTATTGAAGAAAAATTACAATACATTGAATACAGTAACGTACTTAATAGTAGGCCAACAGGCTACCTACGTCATATTTTGTCATGTTTTGTAGCAAAAATAAGGTCCACAGATCCACAGAGGCGGACATACTGTATTGTAATTGTTAGAGCGTTAGCGTGTTATTGTACGGTATTTATCATGGGCGTAGCCAATGGGGATGGGAATTTAGTTACTGATTTTTTGCTTTTATTTATTTGAGGTGAGATTTTAATACTAAACCACCAATTGCCCCAGCGCAGCCAAGAGGGTCTTAGGTTTAAAACCCCTTCCAGGGGGGGTTTACAGTTAAATCCCCCTCTTCTATAAACAAACAAAAAAAAATAATTCTAAGACCATAGCTAATGAAGATTAAGATTTTAAAACCCCTCCGAAATTTACGTTGCCCCCCCCCCTGCTCTTCAATATAAAAAAAGCAAAGTACACACTCAAAATTCTATGAGAGTAGCCAAAGGGGTTTTAAGTTTTAACCCCCCTTCAGCGGGGTTTGAAGCTGAAAAATACTTCAACAAAAAAAAAAAAATTACGTCCTCAAAATGCTATGAGCGTTGCTAAAAGGAGTTTTGAGTTTAACCTCCCTTCATTGGGGTTTGAAGCTAAAAAAAAATAACTCTTCAATATATATAAAAATAGCAAATTGCTCACCCACCTCCTCCTGATGGCTTTTTTTTTAAAGTTTAAAACCCTCCACATGAGTTTAAAATCCCCATACAGAGGGTTTTGAGGTTGTAAACCGCCTCTTCAATTTTATTCTCAAGCAAACTACTGTCACCAAATTATATGAGCGTAGCTAAATGGGGTTTTGAATTCGTTAAAAAAAAACAACAAAGAATTTTTTTAGTTGATGATTTTGAAGATAAAACCTTCCTTTTCGATATAAAATCTAAAGCTAAATACAGTCACGAGTCACCTAATTCCAAGAGCGTAGTTAAGAAATGTTACACATTTCTACCAGTGGCTAGGCTTAATAAAGGGCAGTGAATAGTCATTTAGCGAAATTGAAAAACACTAAATGTGGCTCCATAAAGATCCTATGCCGAACTGGGAGTCGACCCCTTAGTAAGCTGACAGAGCGTCGCATATTATATGAAGCTTGCGGGACATATTCTCCGACAAAATGAACTACGCGTACTAACAGTTGCGATGACATGAAGGCCATTAGGAGGAAAGAGCAAATAGGGAAATCTTGGCGCCACACTTTCATGGAGGACCTCAGAGCTGGTGGGAAGAAGCTTCAGACATTGCCAGTGACACATTTTTGTGGAAGTAGCTTGCCGCCCGATGCGCCGAACGTCGCGGGAGGATATAAATAAGTAAGATTAGAAAGATGGGATTTTGAAAAAAAATTCATTTTGTTGGCTTCCAATACCAGAAAGAGTTCTTTGCGGCGGGGTTTCGCCCGCACTTGGGGAACTCCCAGCGCTCCTTCAGACTCTCTTGCTGGCAAGAGCTGCGAGCCAACAATTTTTCCACTAACTCCAGGAAGAACCTATCCTAGGACACAACAAAAGTCTTCCGAAAGAGTGTATTGTCAGAGTGTAATAAAGATTTATGTACACACACACACACATATTTTTATGTGGGCTCCCCCCCCCGCCGAAAAAAAATCCTGGCTACGCCCATGGTATATGTTGTCTACCCTTGCGGCTAAGGGCCCCGCACATGACGCTCGCCCAGGGCCCCGCGCACTGCTAGGGCCGCCCCTGGGTAGGAGATCATAGAGATGGTAGATCTAGAACTTTGGTAGAATGGTAGAAGTAGAATATTATATTCTCTGTTTGGGACCCCTCAGCTCAACAAAACATTAAGAAAATTAAACAGAGGACATAAAATAAAGCAGTAAGATTTATAACAAATGCATTTTTACATTTGACTGGAGACTGGAGAAGCACTTTAAATTTTAGTAATTTTAATTTTAATCATTAAATCTAGAGACCCTTCAAGATAGAAATTTTATTATACTACTTAATTTTAAAGTAAAGTCGTAGCAATAATACAATAAACACTGAACCATAATCTTCATTTTAATTTACACAAAAAAACTAAAAAAATACTCAGAAAGTCATAAAGATAAAGGCACATTCCTTTTCCATTTATGCTACAAAAATTAGTAAATGACTCCTTCCTTTGTGATATTAGTATTATTAGATTAGACTTAGAGCCTGAGTCAGCCAGGAAAACCAGTTTAATTGTCACATAGGACATTTATCTTCTTTTTTGAAATAATGTGGACCTGCATATATCAATGCTAGCTATTCTTATCTTCTATTCTAGTTCTAGACCTAGTGTCTCTAGTCCAGTCCTAGTATGACATGATGATGATGTAATTTGAGTAGTAAAGTCAAGGTTGTCTGAAATGTGTTTAATGTTCAATGGTGTTCTGTGGCATTTTACGTCTTGTGAGACGATCTTTTTCCCTTTGCAACTTCTTGTGGTTCAATGGTGTTACTGTTAGACAAAATGCATAAATCTATGAAAACTTAATTTTAGAGGATCATTGTCAGGGAGGGTTTTCAGGCTCATACAGGGGGTTAACTGTTGGCTGTGTTGCCGTTTAGTTGCCTAACGTATAGTCGGCATTGAGTTGTTCATTTGGTTGTACATGCCGTTACTTTGTTTAGTTTATTCTGTTCAGGGAGAGGGAAAGCCCGGACCCGCAAGTCATCCCGTGTATGAGCCTGAAAACCCTCCCTGACAATCATTGAATTCATTCAGCTACATTTACTGATTGCATGTGTATAGGCCTACTTTTGACCATAATTTAATAAAATATTTCTTTAAATTTAGAAATCCATCAAGCTGTCACTGATGTAAAAAAAAATGACCAAGTCTAAAGCAAAATCTGGACCTAAAAAATTGAAAGGTTGGTGTACTAAACTAATTTTTTTTTGTTTTATTTAAGAAGTAATTTATAAATAAATAAAAAAATTAATTTAACATTGTAGTTAAATACTTTTATACAGAAACTTTTTGTTTACCTGTAAAGTCAAAAAAAAAAGGAACCAATGACAATTTTTTCCATTTGAATTCAACAGAGAGTAATAAATCATCCCCCAAAGCTACTCCAACTCAGCAGTCAAAAACTAAGTCAACAGATGCAGCATCAAAAGATGAGACTAAAACAAATCTTAAGAAATCAGGTTCCAAAACTCAAGTCACTAGCCAAGCTTCTCCTGACAAGGCTGTCTCTTCTAGACAAAATGACAAGTCGGTGGTGATGACTCCTAAACTTGATCCCAAAGATGACAGTGAGCAGCAGACATCTTTACCAGGCACTCCATCCTCGTCTGTACGGAGAAGTGGCAGAGCCCCTGTGTTGTCCAGTAAATTTAAAGATATGGAGGTGGATCTGTTCACAGTTAGGAAAAGACCTTCAAACACTCTTGTGGGTGGTGAAAGTGAGTATGAGAGCATAATGTTGTGTTTTGTTTTTGAAACTATCTGGACTAGATCAACTTCCATCTTAAATCAGAAATTAACATTGTCAATTTTGTATTGCAAGCTTTGGGGACACAGTGGTCGCTGATTGGTTAAGAGCTTGGCTTTTGAACCTGGGATCCTAGGCTTGAATCTCACTGAACACTGAGACTTTTCATTTCGGGATTCTTAGGGTGCCCCTGAGTCCTAACTCTGATGGGTATCTGACCTTGGTTGGTCAGTGTGCTGGTCACTTGACTCCCTGCTCTTTATCTGTATGCTAAAGAAACAGACAATGTTAACATCGTCTGCTCTATAGGCCGCAAAGTTTGAAAAAATTAACTTTTCTTTTTCTATTACAAGCTTTTAGCACTGATGAGATATTTTTTCAACTATGCCATAAGTTCTAATAAAGAGAATGTTGTAAGATATACTTATAAAATAATGTTAAGTTAACCTTCTAGTACTAACAGGATAATGTTTAACTATGCCTTAAGTATTGTTAAGAAATGTTACATTATTCAATGTTTTAAGTACTGATAAGATATTGATCCTCTTCATGTTCACACATACATAAAACTTTTGTGACCAAAGTCTATGTAAATAAGAACTTTAAATATTCTCTGTAATTGTGTGTCAGGGTTTGGTGATTAATCAATGAATTCAAACAGTACATAGAGAAATAAGAGGGAAAGTAAATATATATGTTTTAAAGACACATCCAGTCCAGATGTGTGCTAATTTTGTTTAGGCCATTTGACCAAGAGGAGAACATTGTGATGTAATAAAATCTTTAACAGTATTTATTTTTCTATTTGTTTGACAAGTTGGAGTTAATTTTGATTGTAAATTATCCATATTCTATCAACAGCACCCACGGGGTCAGACAGTGACCATGAGCCCCCTAAAAAGAGAGGCAGGAAATCAAGGTGAAAGTTATACCTCAACAATCTCACTTTCTGTTTCATGGATTTAATATTAAAAAAAAACAACATCAGGATAGTTAATGTTCAAAAATATATCTATTATAGTGTGAAATATATTTTTAAAATATCATATCATTGTATTGATAACAGTAGTTATTAGACTATGTTACAGAAAGATTAGTACTACATAATTTTTTTTTTCTTTCAGCCATTTAGTTAGTGGTGGTAACAAAACTCTCCCAGAATGTGAAGAAACTCCATTCTTAGAAGAGGCACCTAAAGAAATAATGAATAAGGACATGTCTAAAAAAAAAGTAAACAAAAAAACATCAATGGAAACTGTCACTAAAATAGCAGCTAAAACAATAGTTGATGAGATTCCTTCCAAAGAACAAGTCAATGGATTAGCTCATAAAGAAATAGCCACTGGGGTATCTCCCCGAAAAATTATCAGTGAAGTGTCTTCCAAAGAATTGGTCAGTGATGTAACTTCCAAAGAAGTAGAAAATGATCCCAAGGAAATAATCTTTGAGGAACCATCTTTAGAAACAGTCCAAAATGTAACACCTGAAGTAGAGAAACAAACGGTTAGAGAGGAACCTATTGAAATAGTGGATGATGAGATCATAGAAAGTAACATAAAGAATGTGACATGTAAAGAGAGTGAAGCTGCAAAAGATGATTTCGATGCAAAAAATGAGCTTGAGAATACAGAAAGTCTTGAGGTAACTGTCAATAATGAGGTAACAGTGACTGCAGAGAGAGAATCTGTGATTGCAGAGGAAGAAGGGAATTCCAAAGAACTTATGAATGTAGAGATCATTGACAATGCTGAAGAAACTGTGCACACGGAGGAAGATATGAACACTGCAGGTGCTGCAGTATGGCCCACATCCATTGAAATAGATGGGAAGCAAGTGACTCTGACAGAGAAAGATGGGGAAACTGTGGCAGTAGTAAGCATGCCCCTCTCCGCAACTAAAGGAGAAAATAACCTCCATCCTTTTAGATCTGAACCACTCGCAAGTAACCCAAACGTATCAATCATTTCTTTAGAGCACTTTGGTCAAATCCGAGTGAAACAGCCCCCGACATTGAATATGATTGAACAGGATGGCTCCTACTTGAACATTGCTATAGAACCTACGAGTATCTCCAAGATAATGAAAGACTCTCAGGGTGGCAAGTCAACCAAGTGGCATGGGCGTGTGTTAAAGGGTGAGCAGCCCTACGCTAGTAACATGGTTGTTAAGTCCTCATTAGTTCAGCCTCCTTCATCCACTAACATTGTTACTCTGAGCACAGATTCTCCATTGGCATCTCCACCTGAGATGTTTTCACTGTTGACAAAGAGTACAGTTGCCCAAGACTCAGAGCTGTCCACACAAAATACCCCTATGCATGGGCTATTACAAGTTAAAAAGCCACAGAAGAAAATAGTCATTGTTAGACAGGTTAGCCATAATCCTAATGAGGTCAGCTCTTCTATTGCTGCTCCAGCTAATTCCAAAGCATTAGGAGCACCAACTGTGGTGCGTGTTGCCCAAGATTTGCCCTCTAAAAAGGGCTCCACAACAATAGTGCACCTGCAGAAAGGACATGCTACATCCACTGTGATACCAAATACAGATATTCAAACTGTAATGAGAGCATTGACTTCTGGCACTTCTATTACTTCTCCCAGAACTGCATCAGAAATGCTTTTGAAGAAACTACAAGAGAAGCAAAATAAAATTGTAGTGAATGAGGATGTTACTGCACCTGGTATTGTTGTTAAGGAAATGTCAATTGTTAAAGTGAAAATACCTCAAGAAGGAACAAAAGAAAATGTTGAAACCATTGGATCAGGAGAAGTGGATCATGTAAACAACCAGGTCACAGAAGTAGATCATGTTAATTATGAAGTCACAGAAGAAGTGGATCATGTTAACAGTGACATTCAGGTCGCAGAAGAAGTGGATCATGAAAAAAGTGACATTCAGGTCCCAGAAGAAGTGGATCATGAAAATAGTGACATACAGGTAGCAGAAGAAATGGAACATGTTCATAGGAAGATCCACATCACAGTAGAACCAGTCAAAAACGATAGTGAAGTCAAAATAGAAACAGACATGAAAGACATAAAAAAGGGAACCAATGTCTCCTTTATCTTGGACAGTTCCACTGGAGAACTTGTGGAAGAGGTGGGAACACCATCTTCCTTGGACGCTTCTGAATCTGCTACTGAGCTGACTGAGATGAAAAACGTAGAGATGAGCTGCAGCCCTTCTCCCGACAAGTCATCAAAAGCTGCAGATTTACTTGTGGACAAAATCAAAGTAATAGACAACGGAATAGAGTATGACATGAGAGTTATAGAGGAGGAGGTAGCAGAGGAAGTCATTGACAACACTGATGATACAGTACAGGTATGTACATAGACTTGAAATATAGAGATTAGATGTTTCACTGTGCATGAAAGTTGAAGTATTTTGTACTGCTACATCTAAATTTGACTTTTGTGACTTGTTTAGAAAAGTTATTCTTATATAATACATTAATAAAGCAAATTTAAAAAGAATAAATAAAATTAAGGAATGACATTTCTATCTATCTAAAGAACAGTAAAAAAGCATCTAAAAAGTTTGTACTAAGAAAATTATATTATTATATATATAATATTATATATATATATATATATTCTATTGTATTGTATTATTAGAGAATATTATTTATATGCTCTTTTATAAATAAATAAATAATTTGGATGAACTTTCATAATTTTGTTCATAATATCATTAGTTCATTAGTATTGAAAAATAAGTTGACTTAGTTTAATAGAGAAACTTTTATTAAATAAATATGTGAACAATTTAAACCTTTTGGACCATCAGACCAATCCTACTGATAAATGTTAGGTGACATTTTAGCTAACTTTTATTCTGTCATTTCATATGCTAGAAAGAAGCCAAGGGAGTCAATGCAGAGATCAGCTCTGATATTTTGTTAAAGCAAGAACCTGATGATGAGGATTCCGACTCAGCCAACAAGTGAGTTTTCAAATGTGAAGCTCAAATAGGAGCCACAGTGACACTAGTAATGTTCAGATTCTAGATTTTTTTAAGGCCAATTTCCTAAGCATAGGCTTTGCTACGTTATTCTCATTACTGTGTATAATAAACAAAAAAATAAATTCTAGGATAAAGTTAAAGTGGTTGCATTACTGTGTATAATAAACAAAAAAATAAATTCTAGGATAAAGTTAGTAATAGGGAACAAAGACCACAATAGTTTATTTGAAAATCTTGAAACAGCTTTGCTCTGCGACCAAGATTTTCTCAGAGCTATTAATTTCCAACTTTCATCCTGTTTTCTTTTAATATGGCAAATGCACATCATTCATCTCTTTGTCTCAGAGTCAATATCCCACTAATTATTTTTAACTAGAGCTAAACGTCTCCTTTGCAAAATTAAAGTTGTTTTAATTTATAATAATAGTAATAATTTTTTTAAAGATAAAAGCTGTTCAGTTAATACCTTAAAAAATGTATTAACTGCTAAAAATATGAAGTACTGATTAGTAATTAATTTCACTTGCATAAGTAGGACAAAAGAAATGAAGCCAAAAGAAACTTGATTTTAAGTTTTATCAGATTTACTCTATACATTTTCTGCTTAAACATCAGTAATAATTGAATTATTCTTATATGTTTACCTTTATCATTTGCTCTATAGATCACGAGGCCTGATAGAGAAAGTTTTTGTTTTACTTTTATAGGATATATTTGTTATTTGTATTGAGCATTACATTTGTGTAGATTTTGTACCAAGCCTAACACTTTATGAGGAAAAATCAGCAATCATTGAAAAGTTAATTCAGTCAAAACACAGAAAATATTTCTAAAGAAAAAATGATGCACCTTTAACTTATTTGAAAAAAAAAATTAAAACTCTATGCTTCTAGAGTGGATGTTGGGTGGACTAGCTCAAGGTGAAACTTGGTTGCCTTAACATTTCCTATTCACTTTCACTTGACTTTCCTTGTGCACTAGGCATACATCAGGCACCCAGACTGTATACTCCCCTCAAGTGGCTGCTGATCCGAGCGCTACCGTCACAACCTCTGGAGAAACAGTCCACACTTTGACCTCTGTGGAGGAGGATGAAGATGGACAGAAGAAACAAATTTATTATGTCTCTGTTGTTCCCAATTATGCAGTCATGAAAAAGTCTGCTAAACAGGCCACTGTAAGTCTTTCATCGACATCATTGATAGTTACTTATGTTTGACTTTTATTGTCTACTTGCAATAGTCCAAATATATTAAATGGTACATTCATAATTATTTAAGAAAGTTATTAACTCACACATTCCTTGAAGAGATATTACTGTTTTGGTGCTACCATTGCAAGGATAAAGGAATTAAACATGACCCTTTAGCATGCATAATATTTTTGTGAAATACAACATACGTTAAAAAAGAATATAGTAAGTTTGACATTGGCTGGTGAAATTTTAAAAATTAAAAAAACAAAAAAAACTAACCTACACGATGCTCATTCCAAATCTAATTGGATTTTTAAAAAATGAAATATAATCATCTGAAAAGAAGGAAGAATTTTTGTTTATAGAAAAAGTCACTAAAAACAATTCTAAGTTTATACTGTCAGCAAATAGACACTGTAGTCTGTAACTACATTGTGCTAAAAAAAATGAATTTTAAGACTAGTTCATTACTATATTGTTATTTATCTTTATAGCTTTAAATTGAGTAGATCCAGTGTTTTATTTGTGTTTAACTGCTCTTATAATTCATGAAATTTTATTTTCTTTAGTGTACAAATGATACAAATTGGGTCCTCAGTGACAATGGTTTGTATTGTTGTGGAAAATGTAATTACAAAACAGACAGGAAAGCAAATTTTTATAAGCATCGCAGATTACATACAGGTATGTCACCATAGGAACTGAGCTAGAGTTTCTTCTCCAATACGTCTCATAAAGTTGTCCTCTTTTTGACCTACATTTCTAACTTGTTTTTAAAGAAATTAAAAAAGATACATTCTGCTAATAAAAATAGAAATCAATGAAGGTTTGCCAAACAATTGAGCAAGGACATCATCTTTCTTTGATAAGAGATTAGTATGTGCTCATTTTTGTCTTTCCCTTTCTGTCCAGGTTCCAAACCTCATGTGTGCTATATTTGTCAGTACAAAGCTGGAACCAGCAGCAACCTCAAACGTCACATGGGCATTCACAAAGACATAAGGGAACATAAGTGTGATATTTGTGGGCTCAGTTTTCGTCAGAAAATCCATTTGGAGAGACATGTGAAATATAAACATGAGGTAATGTCACCACTCTTATTTTTCAGCAAACTTAAAAACTGTTTCTGAAACAGATGACCTTTACATATGAAAGGGGAACTTTACTAAAAAATTCAGCAGGGAACAGAGATGAGCATAAGTAAAGTGATCTACGAGAATATTAAAGCTCATCTTTTACTGTGCTAAACTTTTAATGTAGGTGTCATATGGCACCTTGAATTTACATTATGTTTGCTCACAGCACTCTATAAATTAAATTATTATTACTAGATGACCAGCACCAATAGCCTGCCCTCACGTATGACGCGTACCCATTAGCCAAACTAGTGACCATGACATGAATTACAAATTGTTGCAGGGATAGTGCTTTTGATAGATGTTATTCAAATTGTAAATTGTTGCAATTCTTAGACATATAAATCTTGAAGATTGTCTCTTGTTTTGGGCAGAACTTTTTTTTAGGGGATGAAAAAATGCTACATTTATTTACCTAAAAATTTATTATTTTTATTATAGATAAAATGTGCTTTTGTTTAAAGTAACACTGTTTTGTGGTATTAACGTGTGATTAAGTGAAAAGAAGTACTTTTGAGCTCTTAATTTTAATTAATACTTTTACCATAGCTCATGCATTTTAATTGTATTCAGTTGGGCACATTCATTAGTGTATATTTTTATTTTTAGGAAAAACGAGTCCAGTGTCCAATGTGTGACTATGTTTGTGCCAATGAGCAACCAGATCTTAAAATGCACATGAAACGAAAACATTCTACTGGTTCCTCTTGGGAGACGGTCACATGCCCGCAGTGCAGTGCTGAAGTGAGTAGCAGGAAAGATCTAAAGCAACACATGAAGTTCCATAAAGATGGTCCCGAGTTGAAGCTGTTCTGCAAAGAATGTAGCTTTGTTACTGACTGCCAGAGTAGATTAAAGCGGCACGTGGCCATCCATTCCAAGTTGAAGCCCTTTCAGTGTGGTGTGTGTAATTACCGAGCAGCACAGAAAGAACATGTTCTTAGGCATCTTAGGACGCAGCATAAGATTGAAGTGAAAAAAGAATGCAAACGACGTAAGGGTTCATTTTTGTCTCTAATGGAATTCCAATGGTATGAGTAAAGTGAATTATTCGTATACTTATATTAAACTTGTTTAATCTTTTAGCTGAGATTATTATTGAATCTCAAGAATAAAATTTCTCTAACACAATAACTTTAACTATGTAGAAACAATTGATCATGTTTGGTCTGGCTAGTGTTGATTCTTCATTTACATTGGTTTGACCTCTATATAGCATGGCGGCGGCACAAGAACATAGAAACAGAGGATGGTTCTAAAGAAAAAGCTGATTTCTCAAGTGGTGATAAAATATTTGCTTGCAATCATTGTATTATGAGGTGAGCATGGATTAAACCAATCTCTTGTAGCACTGACATAGTTGCCTAGCTTTACAGAAGAATGATCCTTTCTACAATAGATTTTTTTAATAAACTTTTAAATAACTACAGGATGATTTTGTTTTTAATAAAAGAAAATACTTAATATTTTCCAGTGTATTGTTTGCTAAAAGGAACTGCCATATTGCAATGCAATCTTATCTTATATAATACAGACGTTACTTCAAAACAGAAGATGATTACGTCCTACGCGTCATGCATTCAGTCATGCATATTTACCAGTGACTTAAATTCTGCCAAGTCACTGGTTTTCCTGGCTAGCTCAGGCAAACCATTCCATGCTCTAATGGCACTAGGGAAGAAAGAGCATTTGTACAGATTTGTCCTAGCATATGGGACGAGGAATGTGCTCTTTGTGTCTTTCTGAGTATTTTATTAAGTTTTGTTTTTGTATTTGGAGATTATGGTTCAGTGTTTTGTGTATAATTGCTACTTTACTCTTAAGTCTTCTATCCTGAAGGCTTTCTAAATTTAATGATTTTACTAAAGGTGTTACTCTAGTGAAATGTGAATATTCGTTTGTTATGAATCTCACTGCTCTATTTTGTGTTTGTTTAGTTTCTTAATGTTTTCTTGAGTTGAGGGGTCCCAAACAGAGGATGCATATTCTATTATTGGCCTAACCAAGGTTAAATAGCATTTTAGTTTTATCATGCAAGAGCATGATATCTACAACCACAAAAAAAAAAATGCCTTTAGAAATGACTGACTATTGGCAAACTACAAAGGGGAGACTTTAACACCTTTTCACGAGGCACTCTTTGTTTAGATAGTCCAGACTTTTTCATTAGTCTTCCAGATTGGGATACAATTATCCACTCATCACTTGAGCATTCTAGCACAAAGAAAAAAACAAAAATTAACTTTGTTAAAAAAAAGAAAGTCAAGTTCCACTTTGATATGTTGCGATCTATGGGGTAGATGATCATTTGCTTCTGTAGCCCACAGTTAAGGAAGATGTCATGTGGTCAGCCCAACGACCATAACTTTATTTCCTTTACCATTGTTCTAGTCAAGTTTGAAGTACTGGTTTAGTTTTTCAATTTGTTGACATTGTATTCTTGTCTGTTTTTGTAGGTTTGCCAAGCTGATCAACTTGTACAAACATCTTCACACTCAACATGCAGACATTATGCCAGCAGAAACAGATGGCAATTATTTCTGTGTAGTTTGTGAATTCTCGACATCGTCCAAAAAGAATCTTCTTGTACATATGAGAAGGTAAACATTCTAACTAGTTATAGTCAACTGGAATTCATTTTGTTTTAGAGACCCCCAAAAGGGGAAGTTATAAGTTTCTTGTGTGTGTAGCTCCTTAAAACTAAAAGCACTATTGAAAATATAATTCTTTCATGCTTTGTGGTGTGGTTAAAATAGTGTCAAAGGCTAATTTTAGTGGTTTGAAATAGAACCCTTTTGTGTGTAAAATTAAATATGAAAACAGTATATTTTTCTTATAAAGTTATTTTCAAAACACACTTTCAAGAGCCATATAGTGTATGATCATACTAGCAATTATAGTGGTCTAAACTGAAAATAAAAGAAATAACTTAATTTTTTATACATTTTCAAAAAGAATGTTATCAAAGCTTTTATATAACTTGTATGCTTTCTGGTGTTCAAGCTACTAATGGACAATATAAAAAATGATTGATCTGCTTTCTGATTAACTAAAAAGAAACTGTCAATGTCTTAAACAAATCTGTGTGCTAAATCTTTGTCCAATTCCTTAAATTTCTCAAATGTATTAATTTTGAGAAGGAAGAAGAAAAAAAATATAAGAACAAAGAAGAAGATTAATTTTTTGTTAAAAACTTTTTTCATCACTAGACATAATTTGATTGACCAGACACCGCCTTCTCATGTGTATTCCTGTGTTCTGTGTCGGTATATAAACCCCAAACGTCGTAACTTGTTCCAGCATATGAAGAAAAAACATAACATCAATATCATTGGTCAGCTGGATGGGGACGATGAAGGTTCTCAGGATAATGAAAATGGAGAGGTCCTCAAATCTGTTATCACAATGACTGAGGGCCAGGATACAGCAGAGTCCTCAGATTCACAGTCAAAGGTATGGGATGGTACATTTTGTTGTGTAGCTCTAAAATCATCAGTAACATTTGAAGGCACTAAGTGGTGGCCAAGTAATTCACAGAAGCTGTTAGTTATATAGTCCTTATTGTTAGTTATAATAACACCAACACAGGTGGCCATAATAGTGCTCTCCCTTCATTAGCACAATAGCATCTTGTTACACACACTACAATGTTAACTCCCTTGCCAAGGGAAATGATTCAAACTAATAATAAAATGCGAATGTTAAAAATTACAAAACATTTACTCTATATTCTCTCAATTCTTTCCGCTATATACTTGAAGTGAAAGAATTTAATTAGTGATAGCTAAATAGAAATAAACCAAGTGGCATTAATGTAGACAGATGACATCTTACAGAATAAATCCATTGGTGCATAGTATAAGCCTTGTTCTTTGTGATATAGTCTTATTCACAGTCAAACTCATGTGGAATGTAAAATATCACTGCAGTGCTCATTGAGTAAATGGTTTCCCTTTGCTTATGTTTCATACTCAAAGCAGAACAGATTTTATCAAGTCTGTGTCAGTTAATCCAGTAATTGCTTTTGCAATAACTAATTCAGCACTATGCAGAAGTTATCAGCAGTTTTCCTTTTAACTATTGTGTAATAACTCTTTTATGTTTTGTTCAGAACAAATAACTGACCTCTCTTTGCTTATGAGTCTGTCATTAAACTGAAATTGTAGTTAGTGGGTTAATTAGTCACCTTTCACCTCTTAGGTTATAGGGACTCCACTCCATATCCTCCCCTTCCAATTGAACAGGCCCATCCATTTCTAACTCATAAAATGACTTAGTCATTTGAAACACATTTTCTTCAACATTACACTTAACTGCTAAGCCAGTGTTTTGAGTACATTTGATTGATGTTTTAACTGTAGGCACTTATACTAGGCTTGTATATAGTATGTAATTAGTTCTAAATATACCTTTCATATAATAGTATTTTGTATTCACATAACCATTAATCAATTGTCACATGTTTCAGAAGACAGGGAACATTTCCCATGTTATAAAGCTAGAAAACATTGAACACGTGTCAATGTCAGGGGAGGCTGATGATGTGCACAACTTGGTCATTGACACTCGAGAAGATGCTAGTGTTACAGATGTCATTCACACAAGTCACACTGTCGAGGCTTTGGAAGGATTACAAGCACTAGCAGAACAAGCTGGTCTTATTGATAATATCATTGAAGAACAGGTTTGTACTAACTTTCTACTTATCAAGCAGTCCTTTTTTTTTTCTCTAGTAAATATACTTTATAAGTATTACATTATTAAAATCTTACTCAGTATTTATTTCTTTTATATCTCGGCTCAATTATTGCAAATTCATTGACATATCTATATACAGAATGATAGTAGACTATTTTACTATTATTAATATAACTTGTGTTTGCAGTCATCTTCCAATGAAGAGCAGCACATTGTGTTGGAGGCACAGATGACTAATACAGAGGTGGTCACTTCTGAAGATGGTCAGCACTTTCAGCAGATATTTGATGCAGGGGAAAGTGATAACAGTGCCGTGGGTCAGTCAGCTGGTGGTCTGGAGTTGACCGATGAGCAGCTGTCCAGTTTGAGGTCCGGAGACATGGTGGAGATGGATGGAGAGTTATACGTTGTAGAACTGACTCCGGACGCAACCAACCCAAACAAACAGGTGCTCTCATTTTTACCAGTCAGCACAAGTTCCTAATTTTGTATATAGATCTAATAGACTCAGTAACCTTCACAGTAATGTGTGGATAGTAGGAACACAAAGTGTTATGAACTGATGTATTCACACATGTTGCCTCATTTTTCAATCATATCCCATTTGTTTATATACATGCTATGTTGACAGACTTGTACAATCAATTTAGTGTACCATTTACATCAATCTTATACAATGCTGAGAGGTTCTATGTATATAGAATGATGTGTTTGTTGTATTGGGGAATTATTTAAGTTTTGCAATACAAGTAATTTATTTTATAAATATGTTATGAAATTTCTTTCTGTTTGTTATAGAATGCCATTTTATGAAGGTTTATTGATAGAATTTGCAAAATGGCAATTAAAAACATATTTTTAGAACAAATAACTAAATATGTGCACCAAACATATGTTTGGGTTGTTTCAATAGGTATTAGTTACTTTCTTGGGCCAGGTAGTGTCCTATTACTTTAAAACTAATGCAACTAATTGTATTTTACTTGTTTTCAAATGTTATGTTATTAAATCATTCAATTCCTATGTACTTGTTGATGTAAATGTATGTTTTAATAAATCCTGACTGTGCAAACCTTGAAAAAAAATGTTCATAAATTTATATTTGGGTGTGCTTGCATAATTTTGACTGTATGATGAACAAGGTAATATAGGTTGTGACTACCTTTCTGGGGTCTGTGGGTTTTCAGCAAAAAGTTTTGTTTTTCAATTCCTATTATTAGCTTACATAGAAAAAGGTAGAAGTCTGGAAATTCCAGTAACTGGCAGCCAAGTTAATAGTGTTGTTGGATTCCCATACTAGCCAATTTTTTTAAAAATTATGATCTAATCTTATTTGATCCAATAAAAATGTAGGAATTATTAGCATTTTTTTTAAACAAATGTATGATAAATCAAGTTGGTTCCATTAGGCTATATAAATGCAAGGCTATTACAATTTGCATGTGGCACCAAAATATAAAAAGCTACGGTCTGCAGGCTTTTTCAGTTCACAGACCAAAGGTTTGAAACTCACTCTCCATTGATCTCAGACAACATGCTACTCAGCTTTCAAGGACAACATAAAGACCTACCTGTTTAAAACTTTTTTTGTGTTTGTAATGTTATAACAGCGCCTTGAGCCTATATTTTGTTTGTTAACAGCGCTTTATAAATAAAATTATTATTTATTATTATTATTATAAACTAGTGCGGCTGAGTGGTAAAGTGCTTAGCTTGGTGTTCCATGTGATGACCAGGTTATTTATTTTAGAATCTTTAGGATGCCTCTGAGTCTACCCAGTTCTAATGGGTACCTGAAAGTTGGCGGAAAAATTAAAGGAGGTTGGTCATTAATTGTGGCCTACAGAAACATATGAACTTTGTATCATCTGCCCTTTAGAATGCAAGGTTTGAAAACGGAACTTTACATGCATTAAAACTGATAATAATTTGGGGACAGCACTGACCTCTTATTTTATATCAACAATATTATTTTGAACTTTTCAGTCATTTGATCAATTTCTGGTTCACTTTTGAAACAAATTTAAGTAATGCTTAAATTGTTTGTTTCATACTTAAAAGATATTTTGTTTAGCTATAGCCTCATTAA
The DNA here is from genome assembly GCA_021533235.1 of Biomphalaria straminea. Lineage (NCBI taxonomy): Eukaryota > Metazoa > Mollusca > Gastropoda > Planorbidae > Biomphalaria > Biomphalaria straminea. The sequence continues at coordinate 3,051,115 of JADKLZ010000728.1, read as the reverse complement.
AATATATTGAGAGTCTATAGGGCCCCAAAAAAATTCTTTCACTCATAAGAATGACATGTTTTCAATTAGATTTATATTGAATTGAAAAAAACAATTATGTGCAAATAAATTGTTGTCATGCATTATTTTAATATCACCAAATCTGCAAGGAGACATTAGCAACTGTTCTATGAGTTTAACATGCTGTTGAATAGACAAAACATTTCTCTGCAAGTATGTGAAGTATTTAAAATAACTTGTAGAAATATTAATTATTAATTTTATTTAATTCCTACATTAAGACTAATTGTAACAGATTATTTAAAGTGATAACACAGATTTAACAAGGAACATTAATTTTAGAAAGAAAAAAAAATGGTATACATTTCCAAACATAAAACATTTAAAATATCACAGTATGAGTCTGTATAACCCTCTATCATCTGTGGTCAAGCTATTCTTCTTGATGAATTATTTGACTGCTCATCAGAGTAGAACAAAATCTGAGCAGTTGTTCTGCAAAAGTCTGCATCAACCAGTGATTCTGAAATACATAGTGTTATGTATTGGTGAAATGTCATTTGTAACACTATTGTCAGTATTAACAGATATAATTCTACTATTCTTAAAGTAAAGTGGTTACCTGTTCTCCTAAAAGCTCTTCCAATCTACTCCATGGAATATTATGTTGAGGTGGACAACTGAGACATGACTGACCTAATAGAGACACAAGAAATCCTATCACATATAAGAGTATTGAAATATCAATATATGTACCATTTTGGCTTAACAAGAGTGATATTACTAATTTTTATTTAATGCTGACTGTAATGCTTATTACCATTGTTAATGAAATAATTAAATAACCAAAATTACCAAATCTGGAAGAAAGGTATTCTTCATAAAGATATATGGCCAAAACAGTATCATAATGGCTGACTGATGTAGACAATCTAAGCTTGGCTAGACCAACAGCAAGAGAAACCCTGAAATATTAAGTATTATGTGTCATAGAGTAAATGTTACAATACAAATTGATATAGGCTCCAGGAACAAAGTCCAAAATGAGATGTAGTATCTCCTCTCTCTATAAAATTAACATTACAAAAGTCTTTTGATATATATTTTTAACATTTCTTCTTGATGAATTCATTTCTCACCATGACAATTCTTATTACATGCTAGAGTGGCTGTACACCTGAAGTGGCAGGATAGGGTTACAAAATTTGTCAATAGATAACTAACTACTAATAGAGTAAGCAAAGTGAGCTCCTCCCCAGCTATTTTTTTTAAATTCAAAGTTTAGGGGTAGGTTAACCTTAGTTTAATTAGTCTTGTATATATTTTATACATATAGCTCCTCCTTCATGATCAAATATGAGCGCATTTCTCATTTCCTATACAAAAATATAATTTAGAGTAACTCAAGCTATTAAAACACACACCAACCAAGAAACATTATAACATTTATCCCTTTCCCTGAGTGATATATTGTGGTTAAATGCAACTAAAAATCAAACAATTAGAACATCCAAAACTTATATGATAAAGATTGCCCACATTTTGACTCACAATGTCTGCAGGGCTGAAGGAGGCACTTGTGATCCAGTCAACCCAGAGCTCCTGGTCATCCTGCTGGTTTTGTAATAACTTTGTATAACTTCTTCAGCTGCAGGAGTTAGCTTACTGTCAGTTTGTCTGGCCAAAGAAATAAACTGAAACAAATTGAAGTACAAGACACTCATCAGTAATGTGTGCTTCAAAAATGTATGTCTCAACAGGTGGCACTGACTTAGTGTATGAACTTGGTCAACTGCTCTGACTTTTAAAAAAGAAAAGTTTGCAGAGAAGTAAAGAGCAATCCTACAACTAATTGTACATGCCTACAGTGTAGGATGCCAGTGTGACGTGGAAGTTTGGTGATTATTGTTATTATATTTGTAATGAGTAATGAATGACAATCATTTACATTCAGAAATGTATTTGTTCATTTGAAATGTTTTTGATGTTCGTTCAAGAAGATTACATCCTAACCCAAACATCCAGCAGGACAATGGGTGATGGCGTGGAGCAGGGTTTGAACCATTGAGACAACAAATTCAATGTGGCGACTATTCACTCACATACTTCACAAAGCAGTTTTAAATGATAGTCTACATACAAAAACAATGTTAAATTTAGGGAACTTTTTTTTACTGAACTACCTTGCCAGCTAGCTATCACCAATTATTACAAAATTTTGGACTTTTTATGTCAATGTAATTTCAAAGTTATAAAAAGTGGCTTAATTATCTGCTTTTTATAATGTGTTTTGAATTTATAATCCTAAATGACATATGCACTAAAGAAAAAGAGACTTTTTAAAATTATTAATTTCATTTCTGTAATGTGCCATGTTTTGATTCATTTGAAACATCATTTGGGAAAGAGTTTTTTTGTAACCTTAATAAATGATAAGAAGTAGGTACCCTTTAAAATATATATTAGAACAATACACAAAATTATTTAATAGCATGTTACTTTTTAAGAAAAATATGATTCATCTGTTTTGTAGGCAGTGAACTCATTGTAATGGTCATGTATTCATAAAACTGCATTTTCCAATTACAATCAACATGAAAGCATGATATAGATTTTAAGTATAAGACAAGTCTCCAAACTCTTACATAATCTATTTCTTCAAAGGGTATGTCAAATAGATCAGAATCATTATCCACTACATGAGATGATATTATATGTTGAGCTACATCCCTTGCTGTCTCCTCTTCTGTTCCAGGATCCCCACAATCTAAAAAACAGATGTAGCTAAATGCACTGGGGACAAGGAGAAACAAAATATTGAGATAACATTAGATTTGTATTGTAGAAACTTAACTATTAGTTGTTTTTTTTTATCTCTCTCTTTGATCTCTATCAGCAGCAAAGTAAATGAGAAATGAAATAGAAATGATATGAAAACCTAGGCAATAGCTATGTTCTGAATGATGTACCAACACAACAATCCCCCCTAATCCAAAAAGCTGTCCAAAGAAAATGGAGGGGCTGATACAGTTTGGGATCAGTGGCATTGTAGGTTCTGCCAAGATGTAGCACAATGTGCTACCAAGGATCACAGGCTCCTGCTTTTTCCTCAGGGTTGACTTTCACAGCCTTTCCCATGTTTGCATATAGCTGCTAGGCAGATGAGGTTTGGCTTAAAGTTTTCCTTCTCCTAGGTGGGTAGCCAGCAAAGGCTAATGTGTCTCTCCTGCCCAAAGCTTACTGGGTTAGGCACCAGTTTATTGCCTTTTCCACTTCTATTGTTAGTGATAACAGTACAGCCTGACTCAATAACTAAGCCCCACGCAAAGGCCAGGAGTTGGTCTGGTGTTCAGAGGTTACTTGAGATGCATGCCATCTGAACCATTTCATAGTTAATGCATTACACTTCCAGCATTTACAACCTTATGGAACCAATGTTTTATATACACAATTACTTACTCCATAAAGCTCTTGGATAAATCTCCAGTACTGTACTGTCCATTCAGTACATCTGTAGAATGTGTAGATAGCTTGTCTTTAACTGAAGGCTCATTCAATCCCCAAACATGGCACTTGAGTGGAAAAGAAAGCTGTTGATTTAATCCACCAGTATGCTTAGAGGATAGATCCACAAATATTTTACTTGTAGACAAAACTGAAAACAAAAAGGCTTTATTTTTAAAGTAGTTCTTAAATGGCTATTTATTTATCTAGAAAAACTCAGAATTCTGCTAATATAAGTTTTTAAAACTACCACTTTTCATTTTTATATAAAGCATAACTAAATATACATATTCAAAAAGAGAAAAAGATTTATTACAGGTGAATAGACACTAATACAAGTAGGCCTACTTTTGAAGAAATGATTAAATTTAGAATCATGCAATTAAAATAGCTATTTCATTAAAATACATCATCCTACATTTTCAAACATTTCATATACATTGGACTAAAGAAGTAACCTCAAAGAAAACTCATCATTTATTAGGAAAATGAATAATTTCAAATAATTTCAAATGTTTATACATGTCAAGAGTGTTCTTAATATGCAAGGAGTGTCTTGATGTGCATGCATTTAATAACATTCAATCCTCTAAATAATCTATTAATATTGTATTAAGTGTTATCTAATGTCACCTGTTTGTATTTGCTCTTTCTTGCCCTTTTTCCATTCACTAACATTACCTAAAGAGCAAACTCCCCCACAGGACATAAATAATGAGCCACCTAAACAAAGTCAAATCAAGAGTTTATTTGCTGGCTTAAAAAAAATGCTAAGGCAGTGTCAGAAATTAAACTGACACCAAGGAATAAAGTAAAGTAATAAAAATAAACTTAAACTAAAAAATATGCAATTTCTTAAGCATTATGATGTATAGATGTCAATCAAAACCACAAGATAAATTTTTCTTTTTTTTTATATTATTATAGATTTTATATAGTGCTACTATCATGCTTATAGCATGCTCAGAGCGCTTCGGTCCAATCTCATTTGTGGACCCGTGGGGGGTATCCAGGAGTTTCGTGCTGCCTTTAGGCGCTCAGTAAACACAACTCTGCCAGAGTCGGGTGTCAAACCTCGAGCCCCCTTATAGGTAGCCAAGCCAAGTTCAAGCACACTTAGCCTCTTGACCACACTTCCCATTTCTGACAAACAGATGCTACCATAATCAATCCAGGCAAGTTTCCATACTGCCTAAAGCTTCATATATTTCTCAAAAAAAGTGGATTACAAAACATACATCTTTCAATCCTATCTTTTCAATTCAACTCATTTATAATGTAGGCTTACATTGACATCTTAATAAGTCTAAGCTGATATTTACTACATATAAAATGTCTAAAGCTTGAGTAAAAATATTTGATACAGGCCTTGTAAAAAATAAGGTGCCCATGTATATTTATCTTTCATCACTTTCCCTGAGAGTGGAGATGTTACAGAGGCAGGGAAGAAACGCTGGGCAAATGTCTGTGCAAACTGAACCAAAGAAAAGTATAAATTGCTCTCTTTTCCAATACTCAAAATGTGTAAGTAGTTGACCTGTAGACAAAACAAAGATCAATATAAAAAAGAAGCATATCAAATACTATTACATAATTACTTTTAAAGAATCAAATAAGTTAAAAAGATTTAAATGGCCTGCTATATTAATTTAAGAATTATACTTTTTTAAAGAGAATTAATTATAATTATCACGGTGTATAAATAGGTGGAAAAAAATCAACTTATACACCCAATATAACAAACTGTTATATAACTGTTGTTATATATTTATATATAGTTATAAATGGGGTGGCGATACAGGTAGGGGGTAATGATCAATTTATTGTGTCATCAGCAGACACAGATAAAGCCGTCAATGGTGATGAGTGAATATGGGCACTGCTTAGTTTTAGTTTAGTTTTAGGCACATCGGCACAGTATAGGCCAGGTCGTAGGCACTGCTTATCGAACCTGCTGTGACCTGAGCACTAATTATGTAATTATTGCATGATATTGTTATGTCATCATCCAGAAGGCACTGGAGATATTCAATCATTTTATAGAAAGCCTCTAAGGACCATATCTAAAGAACAAAGCTCTCAGAGTCAAAAAGCTTCACGATTCAAGATCCAACAATTAGTGCTTACAATTAAGCCTAGTCTTGCACGAAGAAGACCTTAAAAAGAGTCTGTCCCTCTTCGCTAATGCCTGCACAAATTTTTGACTCACCATTAATGTTAAAAAGACAGAGGTACTGCATCAACCTCCTCCAAATAAAGCTGTCACAGAACCTGACATTCTCATAAATGGCCAGAAACTAGCAAATGTCAAAAAATTTGTCTATCTGGGAAGCACCATATCAGCAAGCGCCAACCTAGATGATGAGGTTGACTTTCGTATTGCTCGTGCCAGTGCTGCTTTTGGCATATATATATATATATTGTAATGGTGCTTGTGTAGATAGTTCTAGTTGTGTGGTTGCGAGTTCTTGCACACACTTACAGAGATTAATAAACAAACTTGAGAAACGCTAGTTGAAACTTTAACAATTTAATGCTTGAAAAGGCCTCAGTCAAAATGTCATCCTGCTAGGCGTCTGGTCCATTTCTACCCTTTCATAATTCTCTAATCCTAGTTTTTAATTACTCGTCACATCATTCTATAAAAACCCAATTAACCCAAAACTTCTATGTGTCGTGTCATTACATATTTCCTCCCCCCTTCATATTTATCATCAAATTATACACTTTTCCTAGTCTTCAGGGACAATGCTATAATGTTATTATCCTATGCCTGAGATTTATTAAGGTGATTATAATAATAATGATAATAATAATAATGGCAATGTCTTTGATTCTGAATAAAACAGTAACTTACTTAGAAAATAATTTTATTCAAAAAAAAAATATTTAAGATAATGAACAAAATCAATAAACCAAATCAAACAATCTGAGTGAGTTTAAAAAAAAAAAAGATAAACAAGTGTAAGTATTTAGAAATGTCAAAAAAACTCAACTCATTGATACACAAGTTAAGTATTTAGAAATGCTAACAAACTTAACTCATCAATATACAAGTAGAGAAATATTATTTAAATTAAAAAAAAAAAGCTTCAACATTTAATGTATAAATCAAATGAGTTTACCTCTGGGTCAAGTACAAGGCTAATTAAAAGTAAAAGCCTTAATTTGATCATATAGCCTCCTGGTACAATTTTGGCTAATAATGAAACAAATTTTGTGTTAGCTTTTAGTGTGAAATCTTCTCTGTGATCTAATATATATTATTATATATAGACAGGAATACAAATTTAAAATTTCAAAAAAGTTTTAAAAAAATATTTTAAAGGTTACCTCCAAATATCTGAGCTAAGAAAAATGGCCAAAGCCAAGGTGATCTACTGCACACTGTGAATTTAAAAAAATGATAAAAAAATCTCAATACTGGCCATCATTTATACATCTGAGGCAGCCAAGAAAATCAATAACTCAGCAGAATTTAAGTTATTGGTTAACATGCATGACTAGATGTAACATCTGTATTTTATAAGATAAGATAAGATCTAAAAGCCTCTATATGCACAGCAATATGAAACTGAATAAGGTAATTATTGAAGTAAAAGTTGATTGAATATAATACTTAATTAACCAAAATTGCTGTTTATTTGCAAAACAAACTATTTAAAATACATAACACAAGAAAAGATTTTTAGTTTTTGAAATGTATGAGAACTGTGAAATTTATAAAAATAATCCATGCTCAAGCTTAAAAGTAATCCACTTACCCTCCTGCAGCTTTTGAATAATTCTGGAAGATGTGGACAAAGAGACCAAGAAACTTGGTTTGAACTGTATTATAAAGATTCAGTTATTGTTATTGTTAACTGATCATCTTTTTAAATCCTAATAATCATAATTACTACTTAAGCACATTTTAATAAGTGTAAGTGTAATCACATGGAAAGAAAAAGTGTGCAATACTGAGATCCTTGCACGAACAGGTATTCCCAGCATCTTTACAGCCCTCAGACAATGCCGCCTGCGCTGGCTTGGACATGTTCGCCGGATGGAGGACAATCGCATACCGAAAGTCATCCTCTACGGACAACTTGCGACTGGCTCAAGAAAAACTGGCCGCCCCCACCTCCGTTACATAGATGTTTTAAAACGCGACCTCAAATCAGTGAACATCAATACTGACCAGTGGGAAGACATAGCTCTAGACTGCACCAGATGGAGAGAGACAGTGACCAAGAAGGCTATGGACAGCGAAAGAGCATGGGCCTCAGCTCTGGAAGAAAAGCGGACAACGCGGAAACTGGCCAGCTCCTCTACCACTGTAGCGAAGACCACCTTTACCTGCAATACTTGTGGACGGGAGTGTCTCTCCAAAATAGGGCTCTACAGCCATACGAGGAAGTGTGCGAGATGAACCATAGTCGTTCTACGACTGAAGGAGGCCAATGAGGTGTAATAAAGTGAAATCTTTATTCAGTGAACTACATTGTTATGTACAACAGCATTTTCATATGATAAGTACAAGGAACAGTCCTTGGGAAACAACTAAATCCTATACAAACACTAAATATGTATTACAATAAGAAATTAATATAAAAAAATGACATATACAATCTTACCTTCATTATATTGTTGGCCTTTAAAGAAATACAAAAAGGTTACCATTTAAGTATATAGAGATAATGATGGAGATAATATATAAAAAACTGAGCATTAACAAACAAATACAAAAACACAATCTAATAAAAGACTCAAAAAGTTACAAAGATAAAGGCACTTTTTTTTATTCCATATGCTTGGACGGATTTGTACAAATGCTTTTTCTTCCCTACTTCCATTAGAGCATAGAAAGCTCGCTGATTCAGCCAGGAAAACCAATGCCTTAGCAGAGTTTGTCTATTATTAACATGCATGACTAGATTACACGTGGATAGGATGCAATTATCTTTTCATTTGAAGGAATAGCTGTATAAGATAAGATTAGGAATGAAAGAAATAGTGCATACCTCTAAACTGATCACAATGTCTTCTGCATTCCTGTCAACACGACATGTCCCAACAACTGTATACCCCTGTCCTAGCTCTATTGAATTCACTTGTTCATCTGAGTTGTTGAGAGGGAAAAATAAATATTCAATACAAACTATAATGTCTCCATTCTTTCACAAAATAAGAAAACTGTGTATAAACATGAGTTCAAAAATTAACTGTACATTCAATTCTTTATATATATTGTTACGATCGTTCTCTCTCTACTATCCAGGCTCCCTTCAAACACGATACAGCGAACTTCAAAGAACTGCACAACTCACAGGGCTCCTAAGTATCAGTGACATTTTAATACATCAAATGCATTACAAGTGGCAATCACATTAACACTAAAAACATAGCCTTGCTCCGGACTTGACACACCGTGCTGGTTCTGACTTCGTCTCGTACTGGTCACATAGCGAGGTAACGTGAAGTGCCCGATTCTAACACACTCGCTCTTATATAGTCTCTACTGGCCTTCTCGAACTTTCTTGACCAGTCCAGTTGATCACTTTCACAGTGATTTGCATGCGTAATCGCCCTTGCCGAACTGGCGTGTATTGTCACTGGTCACAGTTGACCTCTTGTACTGTGCTAAACTGGGGCGATTTGGGTAGGCTAAAACACACACACATAGCACTACCAACATCTGTGTCATCAGGTTTACAGCATTGTCCCCTCTTTAAATCTGTCCGTCCCGGACAGAATCAATTTCATGGCGTGGGATGTGTAGTTTCATTGTTGCAGGTGGGGGTCGATCGGTGGGGGTGACAGTGGGCTTGCCTCTAGAGTTAGACGAAGCCCTCAACGTCGCATTCCGCAAATGCCGCTTTCGTCGTCTTCTCCAGCTGACCTTCACCTGGTCGCACCGACATCGTGGTTGTAATGCCATGCACCTTGACCTCAGCAAACTTCGCCTTCTGTCTTTCTGTACTGAGGGCAGCCACTCTACACATGGGGAGGGACAGGATGCCAGGGCCGGTATCACCAGCATCATCGGCCCAACAGTCTGCTTCAAATGGCTTTCTCGAAGAGGACTTATGGGAGGGGTCTCAGGCTTAGAGGAGGGGAAATTAGGGGACAAATCGCCATCTTCAGACTTGAATGCAGGACATGCTTGTGGAGCAGGTTGGCAACTCTCCACATGCAAAGGCTCATCACCTTCGGCATCAGGCTGCGCATCAGGCTTCATTCCACTAGTCTCTGTAGTGGAACAGTCGTCTGTTGGGTTGAGACCTTTTCGACCACCTTCTGCCAGCAAGAAGGTCTCTGCTACGTCATCAGGTTTCGGTGGTTGCTCCTGATCATCACCAGGGTTTGTCGCACTGGTCGTGACCTCTAGAAAAACATCAGGTTCCAAACCTCGCCGGTAGCTTTCATCATGCAAATGTTCTTTAACAGCTACATCAGGTTTGTACTCGTTGATGTAGTCGCAGCAATCACCACATTTCTTCTCATGTGAGCTACTTTCGTACTGCTTGCTATTAGAGTCACCATCTTCACTAGCATGGCCATTTAAGCAGCGTATTTCGTGGTTCTGGGTTTCTACCACATCGTTCGAAGTTTTCATCTCGGGACTCACTTCTTTCGCTGAGGTGTACATCTGTTCTACACTGGCACAGGTCTCGTTCTGTGAGTCACCCTTCAACACATTTCGAAGGTCCGCCAACTTCTGCTCTATAAATGTGTTGAACAACTTCACTACATCGGGCTCTATCACGAACAGATAGGTGTCTGCATCTTCACCTTCTTCAGTCAGTTCTTCTCGGAGACGTGTCTGCAAGGTTTCCCTGTTTCCGACTGCCTTCAGCCCTCGCTCACGGAGTTCTCGTCTCAGTTCTTTCATTTCAAGCTCGCACAGCAGTTTCAGACGAGCCATAGTAGATCCGATCCCACTTCGACACAAGTGTTACGATCGTCCTCTCTCTCTCTCCTGACTCTCTGCAAACTCAATACAGCGAACTTCAAAGAACTGCACAACTCACAGGGCTCCTAAGTATCAGTGACATTTTAATACATCAAATGCATTACAAGTGGCAATCACATTAACACTAAAAACATAGCCTTGCTCCGGACTTGACACACCGTGCTGGTTCTGACTTCGTCTCGTACTGGTCACATAGCGAGGTAACGTGAAGTGCCCGATTCTAACACACTCGCTCTTATATAGTCTCTACTGGCCTTCTCGAACTTTCTTGACCAGTCCAGTTGATCACTTTCACCGTGATTTGCGTGCGTAATCGCCCTTGCCGAACTGGCGTGTATTGTCACTGGTCACAGTTGACCTCTTGTACTGTGCTAAACTGGGGCGATTTGGGTAGGCTAAAACACACACACATAGCACTACCAACATCTGTGTCATCAGGTTTACAGCAATATATTTGCCTCCTTCAGTCATAGAACAACTATGGTTCATCTCGAACAAGCGATATGAAAGCCTGGGCATTGTCTATGGTCGGAATGATGTCTCTTTATTATCCAACTATTCCTTTAAGACAATCTTACCTCTTAAAATAACACTGATGGCCTGGAGACGTTTATCACTAAGGATGATCTGTTGCCCAGAGTTGACAATCTTAACAGGTATAATTTCAATCACCATTTTATCTTGAAATCACAAGGAAAAAAAAAGGTTAGCAAGCAAAAGCTTGATAGTGGCACAAGTTCTTCAAGTTTAAAGTTTAATGAGATCTACACAAGTTTTTGATTCAATATTTAGACTGGAGGTCATTATAGAATTATTAGGACACCCAACAATGTACCCTTTAGTTTGAATGGAAGTTATATGCCACAATGATAATAAATGTCAATTAAGTTACCAGTACCTATTTAATTTCATAATTATAATCTTATATTATCCATAAAGAGGGCACGGTGGCTGAGCGGTAAAGCGCTTGGCTTCCGTACTGGAGGTCCTGGGTTCGAATCCTGGTGAAGACTGGGATTTTTATTTCGGGATACTTGGGCGCCTCTGAGTCCACCCAGCTCTAATGGGTACCTGACATTAGTTGGGGAAAAGTAAAGGCGGTTGGTCGTTGCGATGGCCACATAACACCCTCGTTAACCGTAGGCCACAGAATCAGATGACCTTTACATCATCTGCCCTAAAGACCACAAGGTCTGAAAGGGGAACTTTTTTTTTTTTTTATTATCCATAATATAATTTTCATTAATTGCTTATAAGAACAGTAACTAACTCTTGATGGAAATACATTAACTGCACCTGATAAGTTGCGAAATGAGATAGCTTCCTCCAAGATTTCACCACAAAACCCACACCGGAAATCATTTCTGTAAAAGGAAAACAGTGCTCAATATACTATCATAATCAGGACTTTAAATTGTGTGACATTGCTATGTGATGTTTACCTGACAATGTGAGTCTCCAAAGCACCTGATACATGCATTCTGATGTAATGATTTCCATCATGACCAGGACATTCATTTAGAGGACAAATATATTTTGTACTTTGCCTGGAGATTGAAGCATTATATAAAATGAGGATATTTCTATGGCAACATGACCAAAGGGCTAATTTGTAAAGTATTAATATACTTTTTATTTTCTAGCACAAGTTTTAACCTCCTTTTCTTATTTTAATTTTTTATTTTCATGATGCTACTTACGTGTATTTAACTAATCCTGATATGCCAATCACAACACCAACAACTTTAATAAAACCTGGATAATTTATATACTTTATGAGGTCTGATAAACTACTGATATCAAACCTGAGGGTGAAAGATTAAACATTAAATAAGACATAGTTATAACATAAATATGCATTTCTTTGAAACCAAAAAATGTATGCACATAACATTCTACAAAAGAAAACAATACAGTGCAATATCAAAATATATCATATTTAAATTTTGGAGTTAAATAATTGACAAATGTTCATAATTGTTGATCATTAAACAATACAGAGGAGGCATGGTGGCTGAGTGGTAAAGTGCTTGGCTTCTGCACCGAGGTCCCAGATTCAAATCCTGGCAATTTTAATTACGAGATCATGGGTGCCTCAGAGTCCACCCAACTCTAATGGGTATCTGGGATTAGTTGGGGAAAAGTAAAGGTGGCTGGTCGTAGTGATGGCCACAGACACCCTGTAAAACCATGAGCCACAGAAATAGATGACCTTTACATTATCTGTCCTATAGACCAGAAGGTCTGAAAGGGAAACTTTAATTTTTTAAACTGTACAGATACTTTTAACTTTTCCTGGTTAAGTGTTTTAAGACAAAACTAAGGTCAAGGCTTGTGATCATTGAAAGCATTAACAAGTTTGGCTTCCAAAACTAAGTGGTTTCAAGATGGTTTCATCTACAGAACAGGATATTACCATCATCTGCACCCATAAACAAACAAGTATCCCTTTACTTTTACATATATGGTAACTATGTCAATTACTAACTAATCTTTAAAAAATCATTTTTTGTACTGTGTGTATAATATTTATACAGTGCTAACAAAATTAAAGTGTTTGTATTTAAAAGCATACCCAGAGGATGGAAAATGCACTATTTTAAGATGAGCATACACTTGAGCTAATGTTGTTTTTGGAGGTAGCAAGTCATGACTTTGGCAAAAGTGAAATATAATCTGTCGTAAGATAATAACACATGTATAATAAGCCTGCAATGTAACTTCCCATTGTCATTATAATATATTCAAGCAATTTTATCAATCCTACTATAAAATACAATAACTTTATGCATTAAGTATTTTTTTGCAATCTAATTTAAACAATAAATCATATTACTATATACTTTTATAAACTGCTTACCTCCTGAAAGAGACTTGAGCTTTCTAGGGGATATTTTAGTATTCTATTGCCTAATGATACTGTGGAGAAATAATACTTTTAGTGTTAAAAAATATTTAAAATTTCAGACCATTGTTTAACTTTCCTTTCACTCAAGCTCACATTAAGAATACTTTTCATTTCCAAGTGAATCTCTATCTCCCCACCCTCTATTATATTTTACCAATACATATATATATTAACACTCATTTTTATTATTTAGAATGCCCTCTGGAAATTTCTCATTAGCGCCAGTTACTTGTATGTATACTCCAGAAAAAGATATCATATTTAAGGCATCCATTTTATAATCTAAGGTACATCACGGAGCTGGCTAATATGTGGAAGGGTACTATCTCAGGCCCCACTCATTAAAAATGTGCATTTTAGCTTTAGAATTGCAAAATTTGTTTTTTAAATAATTAGTTAATAATTTAAATAAAATATGCTACTTTTTTATATGTATGACTTATATTTTAGAGGTGTCCTCTCTTTCCTCAATCTGAAAGAGCCTTAAGTTGAATATATAGTAAGAAAAGAAACTTTCGAATTAGTTAATATATACTGAGGGACAATCCTTGTAGCAATTCCAATTGATTTCCACTTCCATTGTAAGTCAAAAAGGTGAAAGTACAGATGTAATGCACGAAACTTCATATTTAAGAGACTTTTTAAAGTTGCATTTTAATCAATTTAAATATCTTTCTTACAGATATCAACTGTTGAAAAATTGTTGAAAAGCCTTGCCAGAACCCCCACAGGTTAAATAAGCTGGAAGAAATAGCATTCTATGCAAAGAAGCTCTACTTATCTATTTCTACAAAGAAAGAATTCAAAAAGAGACAAGGAAATGATACAATGCCTTTAGTCAATTGGATGTCTTGAATGTGAATTTAAAATAACCAATTTACCAATTCAATATTCTTTTTTTTTATAATCTAAATTTATACAGGTTGGTGATTCTCCTTAAAAAAGAATGTTATAATATATTGGTATATAGTAAGCTAATAAGTGATGCCAATGAGACATTTTTGTTTTTTTATCAGAACTATTAAGTAAACTTTCTCTTTTGCTTCCAAGGTATAACAAGTATTGTGAAAACATTACAATAACCCTTCTACAAGAAAATCCTAAAATTTTAGAAATCTAAGCATTTTTAATTTAAATTTGAAGCATATATATTTTCTTTATGTCTCTTACCATCATATTCAAATAAATATCCAAGATCAATGTCTATGTGAAAACTGTAAACAAGTTGATCCTAAAAATATATACCGGTATTCACTGATATTACATGAAAACAAATGTGCTAATGTAGGAAACAAGGAATATTATTAAAAAAAAAAAACAATTGTATTTTCTTTGAATTCATTTGAGCCTTTAATTAGATAATTTTTTTGTGTGTGTAAGTGATGGGTTAATGTTGTTGTTTTTTTTCTGTTTGTATGATTGGCTTAATTGTGACTGAAAGAAATCAATCTTGTATACATTTGTAAAGAACTTCAACTTAATTCAACATCTGTCAGACAAGGATAAAAAAAGGAGATGTGTTTGCATGATAGCCTCAACCATCACATCCATCATCCTGATTTTATGTATAAGATCTATGAGATCTAGATGATTAGATGTGCGTATCAGAGGTACAATCTATGATGACAGCAGGTAATGACAATTAGACTAGATATCTATAAACAATAATACTTTTCAAAAATACTTTTAATAGATTTTCTCTTATTTGTTTTTTAATGTTTTCAAATTCATTTCTTTTGTCCAAAAACAAGAGCACAGATGACAATACATCCTTTCTGTTTTGTATAGTGCCCTGATTGAATTCCATTCTACGACTATACACTCTACATAGGTCTATATATTTATTATAATGGTATAGTATATCTAGAGTCTATGGCAGTATGGAATATGCCACACAATGGAGCCTAGATCTATAAATATTCTACATCTAGACCCTATGTAGATCAGGGTTCTCAACCTGTGGGTTGCGCCCGCCTTGGGGGACTAATGATGATTTGACAGGGGTCGCCTGAGCCCATCGGAAATATGGCTTTTTCTATTGGAAGTTACAATTTTGTTGTTTGGATCGACAACTGAATCAGTATACTTTAAAACATTTTTATTTTCACAGTATAAATATTTTGAACAGTTTAAATTTAAAGTAAATAAATTCATAAAGCAACATTAAGTCATTTCGGCATCATACATATTATTTCTGTGGTGACGTCCTGACGTAATTGAAAGTTATTTCATTAATAATTAATAATTAGCCATCGTTTAATAGACTATTCAATTGAAGGTAATATATATTTTATTATGAGACAAATGATGAAAATGGATCTCGTTCAAAATAATGTAAACAAAATAAAATATAATTTCAATTTTTTAAAGGATTGGTTTTACTTCAATAGTTTAAGCAGGAACTAAAAAAATCCAGTGTGTCATTTGCAGCAAAGTTCTATAAGCCAAATCTATAAAACCCATTTAACTGTAATGTAGTTTTGATAGAAATATCCTAACTTTGTCAACAAGGATACCAAGTACTTTACATTTCAAAGACGAGTGCCTCTTTTAAAAACTTTTGAAATGTATACAAAAAAATTCATTTTTGGAAAAGTATAAAATCACTTTGAAAAATATTAGTGGTATCTGCACAGAAAGTGCTCCAAGATTGCTAGTGTGATGGTCAGGATTTCAACGTTTGGTAAAGAATTAGTCACCAAAAGTCACCAGAACTCACTATGTAGCTCATCTACGAAAACAAGTAATCGAGACACAGCCACAAGAATTACAAGAAGAAAGAAAAAACATCACTGCATGGATCAAATGCAACATGCCTTGATGTGTCTGGAAAATAAATCTGATCCTTCCAAATGAAACTTTAAATTAGCAAACAAGTTTACATATTGCCAATCTTACATGTTCTCTATGAGGAAAATGACATTAAACCTAAAAAACGAATGAAATTATAATTTTTGTGAAAGAACATTTCACTGTGCTAATCTACCTGACATCACATTTTCACTTGTCAGAAGTCCATTCAATGTCAAAATTGAAGATGTTCCATAGACAAAAGATTTCTTTTCAAATCAGTTACACATATCTGGATAAAATGTTTGTAGTCATATGCCAATTAGTCTGAGTTGTGCCATTTCTTCCATTTTCAATAATTTTTTTTTGTTGAGAAAATTGTGTTTTCCAGCCTGTTAGTCTACAGAAGTAGACTTCATGTAGTATATAACAAAAGCTAAAATCTTGTGAAGACTGTCCCGAGGATTCCTGATCTGGTGAAACAGAAACAGGCTCAGAATGTCCCAACACTATTGTGACAATACATTTTTCTACAACTGCTCAGTCAAGCTTATCACATAAATGTTTGTCTGTAAAATGTTTTACATGTTTCGGATGTTCCTTCAGAGTTGAAGATAGTTACTTCCTAGTCCAAACCTCCCGCAGGATGACGGGGGATTGGAGCGGGCATGGTTTGAACCCGGGACCATCTATAATTAAATCCAAACGACAGTTCAGCGTGCAAACCACTCGACCAGGCAGCCATCCACAGGAAAGTGAATATAGTGAATAAAAAAAAGAAAAGTAAATAAATGCTAGTTAAAGATAAAATTTCATTTATTTTTATTTAAATAATTAGTAGAAATTTATGTATGTGACAAGAATTGAAGAATACAATTTAATTAATTTAATATAATCACGATTACTTAGGCTTGTGCAGTTGTGGACAAAAATAATTTTACAATTGGGGATGGAGGGGAACAAATTGGGAATTTAGAAAAGGGGTTGCCAAGCTTAAAAGGTTGAGAACCGCTGATATAGGCCCTAGATCTAGATTCTAGACCTGGTATTGGGACAACTCAATACACAAGTGATCAGAGCCTAAATCTATTGCTAGATCCTATAAGTATAGTCACAGTGCTATGTTACGTTCCAAGTTAATCAACTTCAAGTTCAATGATAAGTTAACTTGTTAAGTTAAAATAAAAAATCATTTTAAATGTTTGCAAAATCATCATAGAATAATGATAGATCTTGAAAGGTAATTTAAAGTGGTAGAATCTATATCTAGAAATTTTCTATATTGATTCTAGATCTTGTAGACCTCTAGATCTATAAGAATAGAATAGAGTGTAAAGTTAGTCTAGATTTACAGCATAGCTTTTGACTCGTCTGCTAGAGTCTGAAAAGGGGAGGTAATAATCAGCCTATATCTAAATCAAGTAGTGCTAAAAGTTGATAACTAGACTAGATGGATCTAGATCTATAATAGATCTAGATATCTATATCTAAGTTCGATATACGAATTTAAAAAGTTCTAGATAATCTCATCTTTAATTTAATAAAGAGTTAAGTTTTAAATTATTAGAAGATTTCAGATTATCTCTTTTGAAGCAACGTCTGTAATTTATTATAGATCTAGATCTAGATCTAGATCTATTAGATAAGAAGGAAAGATGTTTAATAGAGATATTGCTATGGTATGAAGATTTTATAAGAGTTGATGTTCTTGATTCTAAAAAGTTGGATCAAGTAAAATTTACAAGTACACTTATAAACATACTCTAGTACAGTTTCTGTCATTGGTCTGGAAGACGGAGTTTCTGTCAACATATCAAAGTTAGACTCTTTATGGCCTCAGATCTAAACAATTCACCTTCCTTCACAGACAGACCCCTCGCTATGCAAAATACAAATGAAGCAGCTGAAAGGCCGAGGCCGAATCCATTGACGGTAAATCTAGATCTAGAAATAGACCTAGTAGATTCTAAACAAGTTCAAATTCAAGTTGAATTTTTTTTGTTTCATTTTATGATTTTTTATCACTGAGACTGAGTCTGAGAGCAGAGTTGAGACTATTGAGAGTCATCATAATGATCATTCAAATAGAAATCTAGATCTAATCATTCATTCATTCATTGTCAATTTCAATTTGAAAACAAAACATCAAATTTTAGATAATTAAATTAAGAATTAAGAGTATAAGAGACAATTTCCCCAAGCAAGCCAAGGCCATAGCATTTGAATTAGGATAATTTACAAATAGAAAAACAAAACCTTTATAAGGGAAACTCCCATGGTTTTGACAATTTTTGATATAATGTGTTTTGATTTACAGATAATGAATATATTATTCTTTTTTTTTAATTTGCAAGAGTAACTTAGTAATTGATGTTTTTCTGACATAATTTTTCTGCGCATCCAAAACGGTCAGATTTTCACGGAATTTCTATGTGACGTCACGAACTGATACACAAATCCTATACTACTCCGAGTACCTGCTGAATAACGGGAAACATAACAGTAAAGTTAACATTCTCGTAAAAGAAATATATCTTCGTCTATGCAGTTAGATCTAAATATTGTAAGCAGAGAAAAAATGCATGTTGAAAGTAGATTTACATGCTTGACTTACCACAGCAGTGTATATTTTCTCTTGCCTGACCACTCAACACACAAAAAACACTATCGCTTGGTTGTCTTGTCATGACCGACTACACATAGTCTAGACTAGCCTTACACTGACCAGTTTGTTCGAATCTGTCAGACACAGATATATTTACTTCTTGGGATAGGGAGAGGCTTAGATGAAAATGTTTTTTTTTTCTCGAGTTGGTTATCCTAATGCTTTTGCATCTCTCTCTCTCTCTATAAAAAAACTCTAGCATAGCTCTGGACTATGCATAAGAGCCTGACAACTACTGTAAGAAAGAAGCAATACCATTGGTTAAATCTAGTTTCTCTTTCAGTATTGTTGGGGGGAGTGACGTATGCCTGAGATAAAAACAGAATCTCAAAGAACCCCGTTTTTTAGGAGATGTCAAGAATTTACTGTCTAATTTATTAACTATAAATGTTTCTAAGCATTTAAATAAAAAATGGTAAAATGTTTACTATTACAACTTTTTACGCAGAATTTAAATATATCAATAACTCAAATTTGAAAAACTATGAGAGTTTCCCTTTAACTTTAATACTTTAATTTTAATGAAATACCCAGAAAGACACAAAGATAAATTGACACTTCTTGTTCCATAATTATATCATAATATTAGTATAGATGTAGATTAGTAATATTTTTTATTCTTTTAACTGCAGCCAGGCTGAAACCATTGGACTAGTACAAACATTTTGTTTATTATTGTCAATACAAATAATAGAGTCCACCAAGTTCAAATGGGTACCTGACATTAGTTGGGGAAAAGTAAAGGCGGTTGGTCGTTGAGCTGGCCACATGACACCCTCATTAACCGCAGGCCGCAAAATCAGATGACCCTTACATCATCTGCCCTCAGATGACCCTTACATCATCTGCCCTATAGACCACAAGGTCTGAAAGATGAACTTTTTTTTTACTTTGTCATTATGATCATATCATTAGTTGTTATTGACAGTGGATATATGGCTGAATAAACAATATTTTGAAATTTTGCTAGCTCCTGACTTGAAGAAAACAATGAATTACAGATTTTATTTATTATATTGTATTGTTAAGCTTTATTTCCATGAGATACATGGCTATAAATTTTTTTTTCATGATGCACTAAAATCTATATGATTGAATAATGAATTATAGTTTTTGGTATACAATTAACCAAATTGACATTTGTAGTTGTCAAAATGAATATAGCCTATCTAGGGCTTTCGTGTCAAATGTTGTTGTTTTTTAAACTAAAAAGTGTATCTAAATTTTTGTCTAAAGACTATCACAGAAGAAGAGAGAAGAGTTTTGAAGGAATGTGAACGAGAAAGCTTTTTTCTCAGAGGTAATTTTACTTGCTTGCAGTATCATATTGTATATGTGGTCCAAGCTTAAAGAAGTAGTAAAACTTTTTTTTTCTTCTTTTTTTTATATTCTTAAAAAAATATATATAGTTATACTCACTAGCCTTTTAAAAGCCACCATTTTTTTAAAGCCCCTTATCTTTTAAACACCATTGCTAAATTTATTTTTTAATCAAAGGAAATTAGCTGACTAATGTCTTCTAAGGGTAGGTGGTTCTGAGAGACTGGTTCATTACTTTAAAGATTAGCTGTCTAAATTAATATCTATCTAAACTGCTCTTGACAACTTGATGTCAAATAGTGTGATACTTTATTAACTCTTTCTCTCCTAACTGACGATGCCATTGTTGAACTAAAAGGAATTTTTGGGCTTATAAACTTTAATTTGTGTTGTGTAAAAAGAGCATGTTTTCTCCTACAATCTGATGCCAAATAAAACATTTTCTGATAAAAAAACTAACAAACAAAAAACAAAAATGTTATTGGAGTATAATCATAACAGGATAGTGAAATACAAATGAGCAAAATGAATAATGCTATCGAAACGAGGAAAATAATTACGGTGAGAAAGAGTTAAGTATGTGATAACAATTAAAAAGTCTTATAGTGTAATAGGTTATTAACTATGTGATAACAATGAAATGCTGTACAAGCAATAACCAGAAACACTGACTGTACAATTGCTTCATTATAGAGAACTGTACTGAACTCAAGTGCCTTCTAAAACCTTCCCGAAAATGTCAGAAACACCACAGTTCTTTCTAGACAATCACCATATCACTGGTGATTCACATATGCACCTATTCTCATATAGCCGTTCCTCACTAAGCTTGTCTGCTTGCAGTATGGTGGCCCTGGGCCAGACTTTCACAGACACTTTTACCCCTACCTGTGCTGCCAGTTTATTTGCAACAGTAATGTGAGGAGTGAGGGCCTGGTGGCTGAGCGGTAAAGCGCTTGGCTTCCACACTGGAGGTACCGGGTTCGAATCCTGGTGAAGACTGGGATTTATATTTCAGGATTTTCGGGCGGCCTTGAGTCCACACAGCTCTAATGGGTACCTGACATATGTTGGGGAAAAGTAAAGGCGGTTGGTCGTTGTTCTGGCCACATGACACCCTTGTTAACAGTGGGCCACAGAATCAGATGACCTTTACATCATCTGCCCTATACATCACAAGGTCTGAAAGGGAAACTTTACTTTTTTTATGTAAGGAATAAAAAAAATATTGATTAATATTAAACATTAAATAAGTTTAACCAAAAAGACTTATGAACAATTTTTTTGCTATCAAATTTATGAAATTTTTTTTTTACATTTTGTGAATGAAATGTTCCAATTTCTACAGCTGCTCCCTTATCATTTGGAGCCATGGCTGGGGCTTACTACATGGTGAAAACTGGTAAGGCAATAATTACAAAATTAATAATGTGTATTTATATCTTTGGCCATTGCAAGTGTTTTTTTTTGTTTTTTTTTAATAGAAATATAGACCATATTTACGTTTATTCAAATAGGGGTCAGCACTTGAATATAGTGTATTTGACTATATAAAAGTAGGACACCTTACACTTCCTAAACTCAAAAGATAACTATTCTTATTAGATTATATTGTGTCTATTCCTTCAGTTACCATCCTAGTCAGTTCTTCTTCTTCTTCTTCGTTCTCATTGTTATGTTGGAGGGTTCAGTTCACTACACCAATATATGAGATGAACTGCACAGTGGTTTCCAAATCAGGGAGCTCTCCATATAGTTTTCTTTCTATTTGGGGTGTTTTAGGGCCAATGTCTTATACGGGCCATCCTAGTCAGTAATAATTTGTGTGGCAACAGATTGATAAATATAATGTATCTTCAGTTTCATTATTTTTGTATGTTCCAGGAAAATGGACTCCTCATCCAAAATTTGGAGCTATACCTAAAATGATGAGTAGGTTTGGTTTTTTACTGTTAGACATTACTTTTGATCATAATTCAATCCAATCGGTGTGGTTAATGATGTGAATTAAATTACTATTTAGTAAGAGTAAACTTATTATCTGGATTTTAATATATATAGTGCGATACATTATTATATATATTGTTACAACTCCAGTGGCGGACTGAATGGTTAATGTGTGAGACCCACTGGCACACAGACTTTATGCGCGTCACACAGGTCAACCAACTGCTGTCCCTAGTGTGACCTGTGCTCTGCGCATGACCCGAGCTTTAACAGACGAGGGCTATGTGTTATCTGTGTGTTAGAGTCCAGTCCAGCAGAGAAGCAGTTAGAACTGTGTGTGTTAGAATATGTCTTCGAAAATTTGTGTTTGTTAAGCAGTTGTATTGTTCTTAAGCATTTGTAGTTAGTGGCGCCAATTGTGTCGTATTGGCTGTGTTGATGTGTTTGTTATTAAACCGCCACTGTTGTTAATGAAGCTCTTGTTGTTAAGTTCTTGAGTTAGATGTGTTGTTGTTTTGAGAAGCAGTGTTTACAGAAGGCCTGATTAGTGAAGTTCGTTACAATATCTATATTGTATTGGTCCTGGGTTGAACCTTGTAAGTCTGATCTGACAGAAAACTTGATCCTAGTAATATAAGTTATAGTTTGATTTTTTAAGCCATGTCCAAGGTTAAGATGAGTTTAGTTCTTATAAGTAAATATTTCACATTTATAAACCACAATATTTTCATGAAAAATTATTTCATTTTTGAATCTGGAATTACTGACTTTTGATTTCTATTGCTCTAATCACAGTGTATTTTAAAAAAAAAAGCCATTTAGTATAGATCTACATTTTTAAATATGAACTTTTACATTTCACAAATTTAATCAATAATAAGTTTCATTTCTGACTTTTAATAATGGCAGTCATTGGTGGCTTTGGTTATTTTGCTGGCAAGTTGAGTTATTTGCCCACATGTCAAAAGAAAATCCTTGAGCAAATTCCTAACTCTAATTTGGCTGCAGCAATAAGAAAATCAAGAGGATTATCTTCCCCTGATGGTGAACATTTGTAAGAGCAGTTCTTTTCTTATAATTTACTGATCTTATTATTACAAATATTTTGTTTGACATGTTTCGGATGTTCCTTCAGAGTTGAAGATAATCTGCTTCCTAGTCCAAACTTCCTGCAGGACAGCTGGGAATGGCAGCAGGCAGGGTATTAACTCTGGACCATCGAGACCACTGAAAGATAGTAATGTAAATACAGCATGAACATGCAGCCATGCTCTTTCTCAACCTTTAATGTATAATGCTCTAAGAAAAGGGCCTGACATGGTTTTTTGTTTCGTAATAAAGGTCTTCAGTCCTTCTCCACTTCATGGATTAAACTCACGAAACAATACTCAGAGCACCAAAACTAACTTACAAAGATTATTATAACTCTTTTTTTTTTTTTTCTAAGGCATATCTTCCTTTCGTGCCTAGTGCTCTTTGACCAAACTCTTTTGTGGCCTTTTGAAGGAAGGTCTATCTGGGTGAAGGTTTCCTTGCTGCCTTTAAGCATTTAGCTAAAACAACAAAAACTTTGATCTTTCTGAACCTTTCATTTAGAACCATCTTGGCACTGAGGTTGACATGGGTTTCAGTTTAGATATGATAGATAAAAATACTAAGTTGAAATAATACATGAAAATCTATCATAAAATATTCTTGATGACATAGTTATAAAAATGCAGATTGATGCAAGAGGTCTTTTTTAATGGAAAGATCTACAAATATAATGTCCTATAGTGTCAAACTACATCAGTACTATACTATGTGTCCTCATTTTAAAATCCTTCAAGTCATAAAAGTAGTAGTAAGAGAGATCTCAAGAAGATATTCCCATTTAGCAAGATCAACAAAATTAGTAAGTCTAGATACCAGTACAGAAGAAACATAAAATAGCAACGACTTGTAAAACATTCAACCATAACTTACAAATGAAAACATATAACCTAATAGATAATCAGATATAAACAAGGATGCAATTATTTCTTGTCCATTTGCTTTTAAGTACAGTATGAGCTTAGATTAGACTGCATGAATTACTTAAGAAAAATTGTTATTTTTCAATTTAAATGACTAATTAACTTATTGATGAATGTAGGTTTATATTATTGGTACACTGAACTGGTAATGTAAGGTGCAAATCGAGGTGCTGAGATTTTTTAAATTAGGAAAAAAGTGCTATTCCTTAATCCTCCTAGAGATTTAAATGAACACCTGTGAAAATCTGGCTAAAACTAAAGAAGGTGGTTTACATAACATTCTTGATAACTATTATTAAACTTGATATTGCATCCCCACAGACCTTTAGGTCTGAATGGAAAATTCTTTTTTCATATAGTTTCATATCTATGGTTAGCTAAACTGCAGTCACCTGTTAGGTTGCCTCATGTGTTTAACTCTTTGACTGCAGCCTAATAGTTACTTTGACTGCACAAAATTACCCAATATGCTTGTTTTACTTTGGTAAAGGAATGTACCAGAACTGTATTAAAATGAAAGACCTTAACTCCCATTGGCATATTTGCATAATCTTTCATGCATTAAAACTTTGGTGGTTTATATCTGAGTAAACTTAGATAACACTTTTTGTAGTTGAAGGCCTTGCCTCCATCTTGTCCCATTTTTAATTTGGTCTACAACAAGGACTCTTTTTTTTGGCTTATTGTATTTGTTCAAAATAACTTGAGTATCCATTGTTTGTATTAAATGAAAATAAAATTAATGACTCACTCAATTCACTCTTAATTTCTAGCAATCCAGCTTTAGATGACAGTATAAGCAGGGGAAGTTCCAATCAAATAGAAGAGTACAGACCAGCTGAAGGGATTGATGATAGGTTTAGGCCCAGTATGGACAGAGAAGGTAAACAAAAGTCCATTCTTTTTTAACTTAACATGTTAAGACTTTTAAGACAAGGGGGTTTTATCGTAAAGACCGGCGGCATTGGTATAAAGGGGGAATGACTGACTGCAAGAAAATCTTTTGAATTTTGTATCCATAATCTTATTTAAATAATTGTTAGCTGGCTTGTGCTTTTAAAAATCACACTTATGTCTTTCCAACCTGCTAGAGTTATAATAAAACATATATCATTTGGCCTGTCTATAATAGATTGCAACTAAGTTTGCATATTCACGTGAAACAATGTGCTCATCTTTTATCTTCAGAATCAAATACATTTCCATTAAGTCATCAAATGACAAAACATTTTATGTCTTTCAGCCTGTTAGTTCATTAATAAAGCATGTTCAATCTTTTAGTACTATAATAAAGCATATGTTATGTTCATCCTATTAGTGCTATATTAAACATGTTATGTTCATCCTATTAGTGCTATAACAAAACACATGTTATAGCTTTCCAGCCTGCTAGTACAATTGTAAAGGATATGTTAGATTTTAATCTCAAGCAGTTTTATTTTGGCACTTATCTATCATGCTATTAAATTTATTTTTTAGTCAAAGAGCCCTCTGTGAACCAAGAGAAAAACACTGTCACTTATGATGACTTGAGGCGCAGAAACAGACAGGAATATGAAGAGAGCTTGTCTAAGCGTAACAAAAGTGTACCTCCAGCTAATGCCCCTTACAAAGATAGTCCATTTATACCAGAAAGACACTTACCAGAGTCAAGAGATCTCCCCAAAACAGAATTTGATGGCTCAGTAGAAGCTCCTCCAGCTCCTTCTAAACGTAAGTTAATTATTTGCCATGACTTCGTTATTGACAACCTAGTAATATATTTCTTCTTAAAATTCTTTGTATTAAAAAACAAAAAAGTAAGCTCCATTTTTTTCAATAAATTAAATCCCCACAAAAAAACCCAAAAAAACCTGCAGCAGAGACTGTGCCTAACATCCAAAATTATCCCACCTTAAACAGATCTTAATTAATTAATTAATTCAGATTAATAGCAGACTGCAAAAGAAACTAAACTTTAATTGCATAAATTTTGCTAGAAAAAAAAATGACAATGCCCATATTGCAGATCAATACTTCTCTGATCTTTCTATAGACAGTTCATATTAATTTTCTTTATACTTTTTTTTTTATACTTTTTTTTTATACTAATTTTATTTTATTATTAACCTAATGTCATTCAAAGTCACGTCATAGACACCAACTCATTAACTTACACTCTTGAAATAAGATATTAGATAATAAGATAATAGTATAGCAATAATAAAAGTTCATCATTTGAAATTGTCAGGATATCCTTTTGAATCTCAGATTCTTTGCTTATGGTCAATATAATAGCTTTTAAACATTTTTCACTTAAATGTTACCTCCCTTGTTTTGTTTGCATCTCATTTTTTTTTTCCCTGTCTCTACATGTTTTGATCATAGTTATTAACATCATCCATTTCTTAACTATATTTTCTTTTTTTTTTTTGTTTCTTCCTAGGAAAAAGAACAACTATTTGGGGTGATGTGATAGAGGAATGAAAACTTGATGCTGATTAACAACATGTGATAACTTACAATGCAGGAGTAGTTTTATTTGGAGTTGAATGAATATAATTATATATGTATGTTTATTAAACCATAGAATATAATAAATGATATGAAATGAGCATTGTTGTTTTCATTATTTGTTTTTAGAACCTTAGTATACATAAGTACTTGTCAACCAAAATATAATTATTAATATTTTTTTAAAATAATTTATCTTTTGGTTGGTATTTTGTTTTATAAATAGTTTCGTCGCATACAAATTTAATTCTATTTTTTTCTTCTTGATGGTACAAAAGTTTTAAATAAAATACATTTTTTATGTAATCTCATTATAAAAAGTCATTACTTCTTAATACAAGTGTAATATTTCCATTAATATTGCACATCTGTGACTTGATCTAGATTGAGGGAATTTCTTTATATTTTTATGTGTTTTATGAATAAGATAATTAGGGGATTTTTGTTTATAAGTTTGACAGTTCGTAATCAATTATAAAAAAAGAAGCTAACAATTAGTCTTAATTTAAAAAGCCATGTAAGTATCAGAATGTTCCAGGAGATTGCTACTAGCATTGCTATTTCAAAGGGTTCTATTTAAGATGAAGTAGGAGCAATGGTGGAATAGAAAATATTCAACCTCTGCTTTTCTTTGCAAAGTTGTAATAAAACATAGCACAGTGATGAATACAAACATCTATCCAAAACTCATATCATTTATAAGAAATCAAATAAAACATTATCATCTCTGGTTTTAATGTCATAAAACAAATACATTAATTAAATTGCTGTAAATATTGTAATACAGAGTACAAGTACAAATTAAATTTACTTTTAATATGGGTCATTCAATTCTAGACAATAATTGTAAATAGCTCTTGCTATAAGTTTCGGGATTTCCTTCAGAATTGTAGCATATTGCATCCTAACCCAAGCCTTCTGCAGGGGGCCGAGTTCAACCCAAGACCACCGAGTTGACAGTCCAGAGGATATATGACCAGGCATCCATCCAAATATTCAGTGTAAAAAAAAACCCTAGAACTGAATGCTATTGTTCTACAATCAAATCAACTATTTTAACTTGTACAAATGTGGTTTGAAAATATTTTTTCTTTTTTTTTCATATTTTTCCTGAATTTTACATCAGTTTTTCAAAATAAAGAATATTTTAAGTTTTCATTTTTTATGACAAATTACATAAAAAACAAAATAATTGAGCATATTCAACAGTCATTCGCTTAAAAGAGAACATTAAGATATATTTAAGATAATGCAATCTTTATAGATGTAGGTTTCATTGTATAAATATATAGATGTGTTAATGAATTGCACAAGAACTTTTCTTTTTTTATACAAGGAAGAAAACATTTGTACAAGAATATAACTTGAACAATAACTATGAAGCAGAGAGGAGTTTTAACAACAGACAAGAACATCTAGAAACAAATCAGTGCTGGTTATTGGTAGGCCTTGTGATTAACTCTTGATATAAAAAGTACATCGTCTGAGAGATGTAGTTTCTTTAGCTTTAAATTCAGTTTTCAAATTGAGGCAATTCATCTGCATAGTAGTCATCTTTGTTTTTACGAAACACAGGGGATTCCCTCTTTGGTGGATCCTGCAGCTGGTGGCAGCTGATTTCCTGCCAAACACTAGTTCCGCTGGATTCGTCTCTCATCTTTTTGTGCTTTTCATGTCGCAGTCTGAAAAAAAAAACCTAAGCATGAGACACTGTCTCCTCCTCCCCAGCCTCAGTAGTAGCAAAAGCAAATCTAAGTTTGACCTGAGCCATGCAAAATAACAGGAGAAAGGAACTGTCCTTGGAATGGACATTCTGTTTGACCTTGTTAACCTCTACCCCTGGAAGGATTGGTCAGGGCACCTCACACTCTCCCTGACTTAACCGGCTTTTGGGCATTATCCCAGCACTTTAACTGGTTTCATTTTGACATAAAGAAATAAGCCACCTTGAAGATGATATTTTTGAATATTTTGGGTTTTAGGCACAGCACAATTTAGGCCACGTCATGCCCATCCTTGAATGATGAAAAAGGTCTCCAGCCCTAATCCATTACGTGGATTGAACCTAAACAACCATCTTCACTGCACTAAAACTAAGTTATTTTAGCTGCTTTTTTTCCAAGTGTTTTCAAGCATAATCTCTTTAGTAGACTTTTGAAGGAAGGGGTATCTGAGTTTCTGTGCTGCCTTTAGAAGTTCAACAAAAACAACTCAGCTCAAGTAATATATTTAATTTTAAATTCCTATTTTACATTGGGATTCCAACTCAAACCCCTTGGTTAGGTAGCTAAGCTGTATTTGACACAATGTCACACATCCCAAGGGATGATTCACAACACAAATAGGGGCTATTGATTTAAGTCAAAAAGGACATACCAGCAATACTTTCTGTAATTGATTTAATATCATTGCTACATGGCACAATCCAATGTCCAGTCAGTTATCATCAATAAAAATTCTAGATATAATACACTTAATGCATTCTCACCTTTTTCCTGTCCCTTTGTCAAATGGTCTTTCTTCTAACAATGCCTTAATCTTCTCATCGTCTACAACGTAGGATTGCTTGGTGTTGAAAACAACTTGGGGAGACACACTGCGAAGGGACTGCTCAGAAAGACATTTATGTTGGATACAATTAAAATGAGATTATTAGCAATACATTATAACTAAGTAGAAATTCTATCATTCCTACAAATCTAAAATTTAATAGAGAATTTTCAGAAACTTGTGTGCAAAGATAATTTTTTTAAAGTCAATGGTTATATTGACCCCCCCTCCTCCAAATGAATTGTTTTGTCATTTTTCTGTAACCCCAGTACTTTTTAGTTCATTATTAATGGGAAGCATCTTTCAGTAGTATCACAATTTCATTGCTAGCAATTGTGAGATGCTACAGAAAGATCCTAGCTATCAGATAAAAAGACCCCATCACAAACTATGGAGATAGATGCAGAATTAGTACAGTGATTGGACCCCACGATGACCTGATAACTACTGTCCAAAAGAAAACGCAAACTAAAACTTTATGGCTCTATCAGAAGGTCCTCAGGGCTAGCAAAGACCTTCCTTCAGGGAACAATACCAGGAAAAAGAAGAAAACGCAGACAGAGAAAGCAATATGAAGACAAAAGAATGAACAGGCCTGTCAATGAAAGAGAATTTATCCAAGGCAAAAGACAGAGAGGAATGGAGAACTACTGTCAACATATCTTGTGTAGTGCCCCAATGGTCCAACAGACTAAAGGATAGGTGAAGGTGATTAATGGGAAATCAAAAACACAGATTTAAAATAGTTTTACTCTAGATGCACAAAAGTTCTTAAAGAGCTTCAGTATCTGTATTATTTGAGACACAAAAAAGTCACAATTGTGACAATGACCTTGTCTTCTTCTCCCTGGTGAATGATGTCATGTGTTGACTGCTTCTCCAAAAGAACTGGGTGTGATGGAAGACTCAGTGGGTCTATCAGGACCTCATAGGGCACCATGGGATGTTGGAAAGTGGAAGGATTGTAAAGGTCCCATTGTTCTGACTGTCCTAATGTACCTGCAAAATAGGAAATAACAAAACAAAAGTTTAAGTGTAAAGTTAAATAAAACAATTTATTCAATCAGAAAGCTAGAGTCAAATATCATTATAGTTACATTTTTATTCAAGTATGGTAATCTTGTTAAAATCCAATAAATTTCACTGTATATAGAACCTTGTTAAATATTTAAAATACAAACAGGAGAAATCAATAGTGATTTAAAAAATGCAAAAATATAGAAACTCAAATATATTAGTATAATGAAAAAAAAATAGTAGAAAGTGATAAAAGGACTTCTTCTGTCATGTTTATGTCATTTATTGCATCCATTTTTTTAATGATGACAATTACATAGCTTCTTGAGCCTACATTATATTTGTAGACACCACTATCTACATTTATATAAACAAATTGTTGTGCATAGTTGTATGGATAGAACAATTAAATGACCTATTAATAATTCCTATCACTTACCTATATAATGACCCTGATGTGTCCAAAGTCTGACAGTACAGTCACTTGATGATGTAACGAGAACATTGTTTGATTCAACCAAGTCCATGCTGGCTACACTCTCAACATGACCTCGCCATTTATACAGTACTGCAAATATATCATTCTATTTATACAGACTTTGCAAGATGCTACCAGACTTATCACCACATCACCCTTTATAAACTTATGCCAAAATGTTTAGACAATGTACTTAATCATATCATTTTAAATTACCGGTATTTGCCTCATGCAAAAAAAAAAATATGTAATGAGAAATGCCCATGTATAAAAAATCTGGCTGTAATTTTTTTTTTTAATTATCTAGTAAAGAACTTTGACAGACCTGAAGTGCTGGTCAGATTGCATAGCAGCACTTACAAAGCTCAAGACAATTTGGAAAGATAAAGGAAAAACCCTCTGCACAAAAATTGGTTATGACAACATTCTTACTTCTTGTAAATCTTGCATTCTAAGTGCAGAATCAGGTAGGAGTATCCTAATTGGAGAGATGCTATAGAAGAACTCTATGAATTACCCACAAAGATCTCACAAATGAGAAAATCCATAACATGATGAATGGGTTCCAGAAAGACCTTCCGACCATAGTCTTCTTCTTCTGGTCAGCTTTTTTGCTGCTGAGCTGTAAGCTCTTTTGCAGAATGTGGCAGGAAAAATAATGTGATTTTTTCTTCCTTGTTAAGTGCTTCTAGAGAGTAAGTAGGTTATGTTGTGCTGAACAGTTAAAAAACACAAGCTAAGACTATATGGCTTTATCACAAGATCATTGGGGCTTGCAAAGACCTTTCTGCAGGGAACAGTATTAGGGAAAAAAAGAAGAGTCAGACACATGAAGCCATGAGAAGACAACATCAAGGAATGGACTGGCCTGTCAATGAAAGAGACCAATCCTGGTATATAAAGTTCGTCCATCGTGGTTCGATGATGACCACTTTGTCATCCAGCTACAAGACAAGAGCAATGAGAGAGATGGTTGATAGATCATGGGTAATGGGTAGCACTTAAACAGTCAAACAGATTAAGGGACATGTAAAGGTGTGAAAAATAGCTGAATCTGCTATTTGTCCATAAATGTTTGTCAAAGAATTTATAATACAAAAGAAAACTAATTTATTACTAAACGACAAAACTGTGTTAGGCTTGTACTTACATTCTGGTGGCTCATGGGCAGGTCGTGTTAAGCAATAGTCAGTCAAGTTCCAGGCATAGATAAAGCCAGAGGTGTCGCTGGAGTATAGAACAGTGTTGGCACTATTACTCACCAGCTGAGATACCATGGACCCTTTAATTGAGGACTGAAACATGATAAGTAAAAGACCTTGTGATCTACAGGGCAGATGAAACATGATAGAATGATACCATTCACTAAAATATAAATTGATCCAAGATTTACAGAAATTTTAAAAAAAAAGTTCATGTTAGTTTTTCATAGCATTTGCTCTTTAATTTATATAAGTGATGTGACATAATATCTCGTCCCTGCAGTGTCCATCTCTTAAAGCTAAAGATAGCAAATGAAGTCAGTAATCTTGCTATGTAATATTTAGATCATGAAGTGTATTTTGTAATTAAAGATAAGTTTCAGCACTTAAGTCTGGACTGACATCCAGTAATATCTAAAGTCTTATTGTGTCCATCTCTTAGTTAGAAATAAGTTTTAGTAATGAAGTCTATACTTACACCTGGGAACTGTGCCATTAGTGTCCCTCCTTGAGAAACATTCCATATATGTATATGTGCCCTTGGACCACTGACCACTAGAGCTCCAGCATCTTTCTTAGATGCTCTGGTCTGAAGAAAAATCAATTTAGCAATGTTCATGTCACCATCCACTGAAACAAGAAATATAAATAAATTGATCTACATGTATTACTTGATATTATGCATGTCGTAGGCTACCAGTAAAAATTACAACTTATTACCCAAATTAGACTATTACTACTAGCTCAGGCAACTCATCTCATGCTCTAATAGCACTAGGGAAAAAGGAGCATTTGTACGAATTTGCCCTAGCACATGGAACAATGAATGTGCCTTTATCTTTGTGTCTTTCTGAGTATTTTATTACATTTGTTTTTGTATTTGAAGATTATGGTAATTATGGTAATTGCCAAGACTCAAAGGATTAAGTCTTGTTCAAGAAAAATGATAAACAATTTCATGCAGGAAGTATGGCAAAGCCTTCCCCCTCCAAGATTGTTTGTTTATTAACAACAGACAAAAAAATTAACAATAACTCCCAAAATAAACTATCTTAAGTTTACATATAAAGTAATTAATAAATCATTACTTACAATTCTGATCTTCATATCCAGGTGGTGGGGGAGGTCTGAGGTGGCAGAAGATATGACCAGACACCATGTTCCAGACAATCACCTCCCCATCATAGCTTCCTGTAGCTAGAAGGTTGGGCAGACAATGAGCTATTGACAGGACATCTTCCTTGTGGCCATTTTTCTTTGCAGCGATAAAGAAAAAAATACCAGTATAGAAAACAAGACTAAAAAAACCCCAAAGATTTACTGCATTTATATTCTATTAAGTCGGACAGAGAAGTTAACTTAAGACTATTATGTGTTAATTGTTTGTTACTTTAAAAAAAAAAAAAAGTAATAGGGTTTTGCATCACCTATATATTTAAAACCTCAATCTGAAATACTGACATTATTCCCCTTTGTCTACTCAATTTATTTAGCTTGCAAGCAAAAATGTAGAGAATGTCAAAAGCCTTTTGAGTTTTTACAAGAGTTACTGGAAATATAATGAAAAGGGAATAGGGAAATCTCAATACATGTTCACTACAATAAGTCTTTGGCAGGATTTTAATTTTAATCAGGTGAATAATAATCTAAATAATAAGGTAGACTTAAAAACAGACAATCTTGTAGACTGTAGAAAACATTCATCCTACCAGATCATCCAGCCAATATGGAGTTGGGTGCTGCACATACTGAATGTTCGTATCATTCACAGTGTCGTAGTAGATATTGATCCTCTTGTCCCAGCCCACAGCTATGACATATCTGAAATATATACCAAGCAAATATAGAGTTGAAACTAGGTGCTGAAACTCTATATTTATGTTCACAGCTTAATTGCTCATAGCCACTGAAGCTTCTATATGTAATGTATGTATGTTGTCCACTTGTCATTATGAGAGATACACAATTAAATAGAGCCATTGTTTGTCTAATACATGCATAATGGCTGTCTATCTCGGCTCTATCGAAGTTGTTGGTGAATGGATGTGGCGAGGTGGGGGAGGGGCTAGCTAGGGCATTTGACCACTGACTACTGAGGTGGTAATTTGCATATGGGCGAAATGACTCTGGACCAGAAGATTTTTTTTTGTTGACATTCTGATGGTCTAGAGGTTAAGTTCACTTAGTGCGTTATCTCTAGGCGGTGTTGTTGATTCCAGGGTCACTGGTTCAAACCTTGGTCGGCACTGTCTCTTATTTTCGTAGCATTTATTCACTACTTTCTCTCTTAAAAACTGTGTCCACTGGTGATGCTATTCATTTATGTTTAATATATGTATGTATACCAAGCAAGCATGAAGAACTGGGAATCAGAATAGTACTTCACAACTGACAGCTTGTTGCGGTTCTATGCTTTCTATGTTTACCTGTTTTTGTTCATCTCAATGTAAGTGACATCACATATTTCATCAGTGTGAACTGCTGAGCAAACAACAGAATGTCAATATTAAATTTGTATTGAAACATTTTGAGGAATTGATCATCATTTCCAATTATACAAATGCTTGAACTATCATAAGTAAATTTTGTTTCCGTCTGTTTGCTTGAAATTGTCAGTATGTGCCAATTAGAGTTGACAAGAACAACAAGACATAAAGACAATACAAGAATGATGACAAGCACTGTATAGGGAAGGGAAAAAGAGGAACACATATTTATTTTTTTTTTTTTTGACTTGTTTCGGATGTTCTTTTAGATTTCAAGATTATTACATTCTAGCCTTAACAGTCCTCAGGGCGGACAGGGTTTAAACCCAGTACAATCAAGACCACTGAAAGACAGTCCAGATTGCAAACCACATGACCAGACAGAAAAAAGTGAGTATCAATAAGAGTCTAGGAATTAGATGTTTAGTTCCCACTACTGGCAAAGACATATGAGCTTTGATATAGACATTGAACAAGCTCCTAACCCTAACATGACCATAAGTGTTAAACTTACATCATAATAATAATGATATATTGCTGTAAGTGAAAGTTTTTTTTTGTTTTTTTTTATAATTATGATACAACAAATTCATTAATTACCATTGTTCTTTTTAGCTTTTTTCTTCAAAACTCGAAGGCAGTGTCCGTTGTTGTAATTCCAAATTTTTAATGATCCATCTCTGCCTCCTGTAATCAATCTTTTAAAAATAAATAGAAATTTTTTTTTATGACGAATCATTTCAATCCAATGAAAGTTTACTGTTTCATGACTAAACTGAAACAAATTAAACAGCCAACAAAAATACATAAAATGACAGGACCCACTCATTAAATTAAATTCTAATATGTATTCTAAATGGTGTCTTTGGTGTAGGCCTACTTCAAAACTTTTAAGCTTAAAGCACAATGTTTTCTTCTTCGTTCTCATTTTATATTTATATGTTGGATGGTTCTGATGAGTTGTGTTGTTAAGTGCACTATGGTTTCCAGATCTGGCAGCTCTCCAAAGCTCAATGAAATTTTTATGAATTAACCATTACTGTTACCTCAAAATATTGAGTCCTTGACAATTTATGCTGTGTCTATTCATTAAAAATATTTCTTCATATCTTTTTTTTTTTAATTTTTTAGTTTCCATTATATTGCCCCTACATTTGCCCATACTGCTTTAATTCTCTTCATTTTCTCCCATACTGTCTAGTTGTTGGAGATAGCAAACTGGATCTAAAAAATCAGACTACAAACAATGTAGATTACTGTAGTTAACTTTAATTTAAAAGTCTTAGTTAAGGACTTACCTTCTCTTAGTATTGTCAAATGTCATGCAAGTGATTGCTTCCTCTCCATGGGCCTCTCCATACTCAAATATCAGAGATCCTGTTTCAAAGTCCCAGAGCTTGACAATCTGAAATCAAGTAAGATACCATTGGAATACATTTATAAAGAGAAAATATCAATAGAGGTTGCACATTGTACTAACAGATTTTTACTAGCTCTCCCATCACCATTGTAGTTTTAAGTAAGGAAAAAAAAAAGGAGCAAACAGCAATGATGTTCAAATGTCCAATTTCACTTAAAATTACTGAAACAAATTTCATGCAAGGTCAATAGATGAAATTGGGGTATAGCATAATACCCTTTATTTTAAATAGTTAAAGAGACATTCCTATCACTACTGTTTATTGCCATGCTTCTATTTCTGTGGGGAAAGGTGGCTAGTGGTAAAACCTGGTTTCTGTACTGATTGCTCTCAAGTTAGAAGCCCAGTAAAGACTGGGATTTTAAGTTTTAGTTTTTTTAAGACACTCTTAAATCCATCCAACCATAAGGGTACCAGACTTTCAACAGATTTTCAACAGATGCCCTGATTACCATTGGAGTGCATGTATCCTCACTTTCTAGATGAATAACCACATACATACAAACATAAAAACAAAACATACATAAATAATCACAAAATTTATCATCTCTAATTTTAAAAAAAGTCATAGATAAATATCTAAGATAGAATGCAGCCCAACAAACAATAGGAGTCTTACTGAGCCACAACAACAGGTAACAATCTGTTTAAATTCAGGATTATACTTGCAGCAAGTCACAGGGTCTTTGTGTGAAACTACCATGTCAGCATTCAGCGAAGACCTGCAAAGAAAGTTTACATACATAAAGGAAATATTTCTTGAAGGGGTTCTCAATCAATTTTGAAAAGGGGTTCCTCTTCAATATCAACATTTCAAAGTGTAGAAGAAACTTGTCTTTGTAAGGTTCCCCTTGCAGACCTTGCAATTTATAGGGC
Source organism: Biomphalaria straminea (assembly GCA_021533235.1). NCBI lineage: Eukaryota > Metazoa > Mollusca > Gastropoda > Planorbidae > Biomphalaria > Biomphalaria straminea. Next base: position 3,014,489 of record JADKLZ010000728.1, on the reverse strand, counting down.
AGACCATGTAAAGCTCCTCTGTTTCTGTGGTTAACAAGGGTGTCATGTGACCAGCACAATGACTGACCACCTTTACTTTTTACTAATGTCAGGTACCCATTAGAGCTGGGTTGCCACAGAGATGCCCAAAAATCCCAAAATTAAAAATAACCAGTCTTCACCAGGATTCGAACCTGGGACCCTACAGTTTGGAAGCCAAGATATTTAGACTATGGAGTGTGGGGAATTATAAAGTTCATAAAGTTTAGTCAAGTTAGTCATTGTTGTGACATATAGACTTGAGGTTTACTTGGTACTATTTCTTCTCCTTCTAGTCAGCTTTTTGATGCTGGGCTGTTAGCTCTTTTGCAAAATTCGCCAAGGAAAAATAGTGTGATGTCCTCTTCAGTTGTACAGGGTGATAGTTCTGTTGGGCTGTAGTGGTAGTACAGTCTGCCTTAGGTGAAATAGGAAGGGGCATTCAAAGAGGACTTGGTACCATTTACAAATAGTAGCTTGGTATTGTTAATCTATGTTCTATGACCAATACTATTCTTGGACAGCTGTGAGAAATATAGAAACTCAAGGACCACAAAGTAAGAGATATCAGAAACTGATCATTTCTACTTCACACTGCCCTATATATAAAATCACCTTTAAATATTTTTTACATAGTTAACATTTTTTCATAACACTGCTTATTTTGGAGATAGGACTGTCTTTCCAAATTACATGACCTATGCAAGTTCAGAGGTTCCTTTATGTTTCTACTTAAACACATTGAAACACTGTGTGAAATGTATAGTTTCAAAATCAGTTCAGTAAAACAAGTCATCCAGCCATGAACAAACATAAAATATAAATCAATTATATGAATAGAACATTATGCGACAGGGTTAACTGTACAATCAGCTGACACATGTGACACAGGCCGATAATACAGTTTAGCATGCTTTGTCTATGGACTAAGGATAGTATGAGCTTTGCATGTAAATATGACCCATGTTATGGTCATGTGATCAAAAATCTTCATGGATCAGAGACCGAGTGTGTAAGGCAGTTCAGTACAGGACAGTGAGGAGACCAGGACGGTTAGTTGGCCATGAAGTCGGTCCTGGTGCAGTCCTCGAGTGAAACATACGAGTCCAGGATGAGTTGGAGACAGCAGAGTTTAGTACGGCAGTATGGTGATGTACAGTGTAACATTTGTAGTCAGTTTAATTTGTTTCCAATTGTGTCCTATTGGCTGTTTTATTTACTTATTAAAAAAAAAACATTATTTGGAACTCTTGTTGTCAAGTTCTTGTGTTAGGTGTGTTGTGTGGAGCAGTGTTGACAGAAGGCCAGGTTATGAAGATCCTAACAATATTATAATTGACCTATAAATAAGTAACCTTTAGTTTATATCTTACTTGTGTTTGAGATTCATTATGGCCATCTGATCTGTGGCTACCGCCAATGACCTAGATATATTTGAGTAGTAGACTGCCTGTAGGTCACCTCGAATTTTGTGACTTTTCGGTCGGATGGTAAGCAGACATGTGTGATCTTGAATGTCCCAGACCTAAACAGAGTAACAAAAACTTGAATAAATAAATAGTTAAATTAACTGAAACTAAAGTACTTTTATTAATAACACCACCTTAAATTTGATTAATTGTCAGGGGGAGATATAGCGATAATGAATATGTTACTTTGTTATTTTGGTATGATAGTTTTTATATTCCCTTGTTGTGAATGTGAATAGTCTTTTGCACGTGTTATGACTGAATGATTTAGTCCTCATTGAATGTGCGAGAGAGTGTGTTAAGTTAGTAAGTCTTGCTCCCGGTCCAGGAAGGTTGGTCATTTACTTCCTGGACTGGTGTTTGTATTAGTTACTAAGAGTTAATATTATGTGCTTTATTAAGTATTAAAGAATTATTATTATTCATTGAAAACTGGAGTTAGAGTATATTAAGTATTAAGTGTTCTTAATTGTGTAACAGGTATATGTGTAGCAAGTATTATTTAATAGTAATAGAGTATTCAAGTAAACACCTATTGAGCCACAAGAACCCTGTCAAGAAGAATTAATACTTCTGACATTAATAATATATAAAGAGATCAACCGTAACAAACCCTGATGCAACGATCAGTTGATATACTATATATTCTGTTGTCCTCCTCTGCTATAGTTAGATAAAATATTGGAGCAGCATGCCCTCTGAGCATTGCAGTGGGCTTTCTGAAAGAAAAAGTACATTTTAAAAAGCATAAAATATATATATGCTTCATTTTAAAATATTAATTATATGAAAAAAGGTCATTTTCTTTTTAATGTTAAAATCTAAAACTTACAAACTAACATAAGGATTCCAGAGTCGAATGATTCTGTCCATACCTGAGAAAGTGTAATAAAATAAAAAATATCAAGAAATTTGTTTTTGTTTTCGAGAATGATTCAGCATAATCAATTGTAGATGACAGTCAAAAACATTTTTCATTGGTAAACAAAGTGTACAGTTGTAAAAGTGATCATTTAAGTGACTTTTGAAATAAATTGATTCTTCTTTAACTCCATAGCAATGCTTTTTTCTCAAACAAACTGCATGAGTGGAATTTTAATTTTTCTTCCAAACAGATAAACAATGTACTTAAATATTTAATATAAGATTGGACTTAAAATATGAATTGAACACAGAAAAAAAGATTAATTAAACATATGAAAGGTAATTTTATAGATAATGAATAACAACTAATAGTTATAGTTATATAGGCTCCTTGTTTCCTAATTATATGCATTTCAGATGCACTGCAAACTTTTTTTTAGTGCCATGACTACATAATTCCCTAAGTCAAAGTTTAGTAAATATTCTGAATAATGCTGATAAGCATTGTTTGTTTTACATGTTTCTGATATTCCTTCAGAATCGAAGATTATAACAAGATTATAACATCCTATCACAAACTTCTCAAAGGACAGTAGGGGAAGGCAGCAAGCAGGATTAAAACTTAGAACTATTGAGATGACAGTTCAGAGCACATACCATATGACCAGGCAACTCATATATTACAATAACTAACAATGTTAAAAAACAAACAAATATAAACTTTAAAATGAAGTATTTACCTCCAGTAACAATCACATTTTTAGCTTTTGAAAAATCAAAAACCTTAACTCCTTTGTACACTTTAAACACTGTCTCATCCGCTCCCAGTCGTTTCTTGACAATGTTGTAAGCAGCTTTCTGCTTGTTCTTTTCTTGATTGTAGTTGACATCTTTGATTTCTCTCAGCTGCTGCTCAACATGTGTACTGCCTGTTGTAGAACCTTGGTGGAAAAATTTGACAAAAAAAATCAAGATTGACTATATTCTGATAAGCAAAGTTTAAAACTATGTAGGTCTACATTTTTATTTTATAAAACAAGCAAACTATATGGTGAAAAAAAATGTGGAAAAAAAAATCAAGATTGACAAATAGTTTGATATTAGGTCTTCAGGTCAATTTTTTTTCATCATACATGAACTAAAGGTAATCGGTTTTTGTGGTCCATTCTTAACAAGGGTGTCTTGTGGCCAACACAGTGACCAACTGCATTAATTTTTCCCCAACTCATGTCAGGTAGAGTATTCACTGAAATTAAAACCTCTATGCTTGAAAGCCAAACTCTTTACACTAAGCTACCATCCCTTAGTGTGGGATTCAAATTTGACACCCCTCAGCATATTCAATCTTAATGAATTCTACCCATGATAAATTCCCATCACCAAACTATTGTGTCTATTTCATTTTTAGCCAAATTCCGGCAGGACAAATGGGTATGTCAGGGTTCAAACTTATGTACATCAGGAGGACATTTCAGAGTGCATACCATATGATCAGGCAGGCAAACATATAAAGTCATCAAATGATATTTGTTGTTCTCTAACTCATAACCCTGTACGTTAAATGAAAAAATAAAAAAAAAAGCCAAAAAGTTCTCAAACCTATAACAAGTGCTGTGCTGGGGTGGTTGGAACAAGAAATCACCTGACCTATATCATGGTAATACTTTATCTGAGGGTACAAAATAATAATTTATCACTGTAGTAGCTGCAATGAATATTATCCATTAAAAAAAAAAAACATAAATAAAAAAAAAATTTTTAGAGGTTACCAATGAACACAAATTATACATTTTTGTTATTATATACAAAATGATATTACAAATATATCTGGGATAGCAAGACACCAGCCAACTTTTATGTGGTAAAAAGTTTGGCTTCTGAACCAAGGGAGTCTCAGATTCAAATGTCTGTTCTTCCTCTTCTTCATTCTCATTGTTATGTTTGAGCGTTCAGATGACTGATCTGGAAACCACTGCGCAGTTCATCTCATGTATTGGTCTAGTCATATGAATGCTACAACATAAAAATGAGAAATCAAGAAGAAGAAGAAGAGGTCTGAAAGGGCTACTTTACTTTTTTTTATAGCCAATTTTTATTAAAAAGGGGATGGTAGATTTCATGGTAGGTTTTATATGATCAAGGTAATAGTTCTTTAATCCTCATTACCACCATGGAAATAATTCTAAAAACACCAGAGAACTAGAAAGAAGGCCACTAGGACGATCTACACTGCTGCTCTAGGAAAAAAACAATTATAAATGAGATACCTTTTTAATAATTCAAAGGAAGAAAGAATTTAAAAAAAAAGGCAAAGAACAATGTGCACTTAAGTACTAAAGTTAAGATATAAACCTACACAGGTCACTATGAGCAAATGGTTAAACCTGCAGTTAGTACCTGGCCAACCCAATCCTCATGGACTTGCCATCTAATGAAGTTAACATTGAAACCACTAATCACAGCATCTAAATGTATTGTTGCTATAAAACCATCTGGTACAGTCATTTTTTTCCAAGTTCTAAAAAAAAATTTTAAAAACTTCTTTCATTTCTGAAATGCAATTTTAAACATTAAAAGCTACAAAAAAGTTGAAGACAGAATTAATATGTAGGCCAAATGAAAAAGGTTTGATATTTATTTTTGCAACTAAATTATAATACTTTCAAAAGAAAAAAGTTTTATTTAGCTTAACTCTTTTATTTTATCCTTATAAACTTATGTAGTTTTATAAAAATTGATTTAATGACCTTTAAATATTAAAAGTTCATGAAAGTGGACATAAAACTGTATCACTAAACTATACTAAACTTAATTATGTGTTCACCTGAGACACTCTCCTGCAGATTTGATAACAAAAATGTTAACACAACCAACATTGTCACCAAATAAAATAAGGCATTCATCATGGCCAGTTGAGCTGAAACATGCACAAGTTATTTAATAAGAAATTTTACATAAAATGACATTAATTTCCAATATTTTTTTTCTGACCTGATAAAAAAATCTATTAAGGAAAACATCAATGTCTTTATTGTGAAAACTTTTTAGATTCTTTGCCCAGTAAGTCAATATAAGACACTGATGCTAAATGAAAATTCAAAACATAAACATTTTTCTAATCCAACCATTACAAACCTGTAGTCCAATTTTAAAGGCACAGTTTCGAGACCATAAATTTGACAGTAAGGATCGAATGATGACAGTTCAAAAAATTGAATCTCTCTATCACTGTAGATTAAAATTAATATTATTTTAATGTTTTTAAGTCCTTCTATATGGTAAGAGACATAGAGAGTCATTAACATAAATATGGGAAAAACCCCAGACCTTTTTTAAACAGATGCCTACGCCGGATATTAGGAATAGTAAGCCATAAAAGATAACTACTGTCAATATTGTTAAGGGAGGTATGTAGGCCAACAATTATAAAACAAAATCTTTGGTAATCCTGTTTTTTTTTTAGATTTTAAGAAACTAGTCGACCGGCGGCATAGCATACGCCGCTATTTTCCAGGGCAGGCCTTAGGCACTGCAACATATGCGACCACAGTGGGTCCCGAACTTTCTTTGGACCCGTGCTAATTTTTAGGTGTATAAATTATGAAATTGAACCATTTTATAAAGCATAACAGATTTCCCGCGGCCTTTTGATTTACCAGGAGCCCCCTGGAAATCTCCTGAAATGGTATTAAATGCTATGCCGCCGGTCGAAAAAGTCCTGGAAATTTCTGGACATTGTTAAAATCTTTTTAAAGTAAAAAAAAAATGCTATGCTATTTTGTGAATGAAAATACGTGGATTTGGATATATTATTTCCCATTCACAACGTGCTGCGCCATGGGATCTTCCCAATTGCTTGATATAAGTAAAGCGAATGCGTGAATTCATGAATGAAAAATACTATGAAAGTGGCTAATTGACCTTAATTTACGCGATTTTAAGAATATAGCTGCACTCATGTAACAATGCTTTAGAAAAACAAATTTGAATGTTAATTTGATTAAATGGACTATAATTAGTATGTTCATGTGCTAAAGCATAAAACTATCTCTGCGAAGAGAAGTTCTATAATCGAGCCATGGGATCTTCCCATTTACTTGTTATTATAAGTGAATTCATGAATAAAAAAAAACAACAACATATGCGACCACAGTGGGTCCCGAACTTTCTTTGGACCCGTGCTAATTTTTAGGTGTATAAATTATTAAATTGAACCATTTTATAACATGATATAACAGATTTCCAGCGCTAAAGTCAAACCTGAGAGTAGTATCTATCTGTGTATTGTCGTTCTAGTTTCAAGAGTCTTACGACACAATATAATCTCTTCCGGCTTCCACTTTTTTAACCTCCCTTCCATTCGCTACACAAATTCATAAGAGAGTTTTATGAGACAAAAATTTGTGCATTACAATTGTGTGTACTTTATTTTATGTCTATAAATTGTGTTTAATCTCTAAGACTGAGGATCATGCAATTTTTATTTTTTTCATAATTTAGAAATCATAATTCAATAGTAGATATATATACATGTGTTTTCAAGTTACACGAAGTTACTTCCTTTTTCCAGTCTATATTTATTTATGTCTATGCTATTTTGTGAATGAAATAGTGCGGATTGGGTCCATTCACACCGCGTGCGTACGCCATGGGATCTTCCCTATTTACTTGTTGCTTGCATGTTGTTGCTTGCATGTTGTTGTTTGACCTCTTACTTAGAGGAATATATATATAGATTGTTGTCTAATTTATTAAATATAAATATTTCTAAACATCTAAATAAAAAAATTGTATAATGTTTACTATTAAAACTTTTTAAGCAGAATTTAAATTTTAACAATTTATCTTCATAATTTTTGTCCACTTTCTGTCAGAATCATTCATTTTTCACATTTGAACATTCTACCCTGTTATGATTGAACTTCAATAATATCCTTACTGGTAATCCAAAAACATTTTTTTTTGTATAGAATTATAAGAGAATGTATGCTCTTTTTATGAAAAACAAAATTAAAGTTATGAAATAAAAAATTAATTGAATTTAATGGGGTCAAATCAACGAGGGTACCGTTAATTAGGAGAAAAAGAGTTAATATTTCAGATTTGACTAATCTGTCAAAGTTTCCTTTTCAGATAACAAAATACTTTTTGTACTAATTGTTAAAATTGAGTGCTAGCTGAATTCTAAATGATTACTTTACCCAGTTCCTACAATAAGTTTGTTGAAATGTGGCATGAGACAAAAATCTGTGATCCATTTTGACTTGGTTCTGTTACTCATTATGTCTTGATTCTGAACAAATACATGATAACCAAAAATATTACATTAATCTATTTTGATAACAAACAGAAAATTAAAAAATTAATACTACTATGTACTGCAAAAAAAGGCATGTTTTATCACTTCTGTAGACAAAGGGTTATGGGAATGAGAAATGTCCTTCTCAACCAATCCTTAATTTAGCTTCTTTTTATTACACAGCATTAAAAGAATTAACTTAAAAGTTAAATGCTAAAGGGCAAAAAACTCACCACAACACTCCTTGTCCTCTTGAGCTCTGTGTTTGAAGACCAAAATGTAACTGTTCCTTCCTGGCTGCAGGCAATAAATGTCCCATCACTGGTATCTGTGATGCGCAGGACAAGGTCTCTGTGAGGAATGCTTTCAATTTTAGCTGGCAGGTGGAAGGAAACTTCTTTGGCCCTAAGATATGAGTCTTCTTTTTCAGCATACTCAAGCTGCATGTAGGTGCAAAATTCATCCCAGGAGATGGCACCTTCAGAGGACCAGTCAATTTTCATAAAGAGGGAATCAATTTGAGCATCCTGTTTAGCAAGAAACAAACAAACAAATATTATGACTATGACCAGAATTAAAACAAAAAAAAAATATTTATATAAAAAAAAGCTTTTCTAAGAAAACAGTTCAATTTTCACAACTATACCTCTCAATAATGCAGTAGTTAGTTTACTTATGTGGTATTAAACAAAATAAATAATTACCAATAGTTAATTGAGTGGGAAGCGTGGTCGAGAGGCTAAGTGCGGCTTGATCTTGGCTTGCTTGGCTACCTAGAAGGGGGCCCGAGGTTCGACACCCGACTCGGGCAGAGTTGTGTTTACTGAGCGCCCAAAGGCAGCACGGGAAACCAACTCCTAGATACCCCCTCCCCCCCACTGGTCCACAAATGAGATTGGACCAAAGCGCCCTGAGCATGCTATAAGCATGAAAGTAGCGCTATATAAAAGCTATAATAATAATAATTGTTTAATTGATTCATGCCTTGTCTATGCCAATAAATAATTGTGCAAAGTTTCAACTTAATCCAAGAATGGGTTTGGGAGAAGTAACACATTGAAACTTTTTACCATACAGAAAAACAGACAAAGTAAGTTGATCAACTTTGTAAAAACACTATAATAATGTCCAGAATAAAAAGATATAATAATGTCCAGAATTAACAAATGTCATTAGCTTGTCCATAACTTAAAAGTATAACTATGTCCAGAATAAATATATAGTAAAACTATGCATAGAATATTCTTTTCACCTTTAGTGCCCTAGAGGTATTATCAGTCCTTTTTCTATATAAATCTCACTTAATTATTCTTTTCCTTCTTCAGAAACTTGCAATCGATGTTGGTTTTTTAACAAGACCGAGATATTCTTCAATTAATAAAAAGCTGAATTTAAGTAAAGTATTTTTGCTAATGTTATGAAGGGCTGGTAAGCTTGTCTGCTCTTATTCCATTGTGCTCAGTCATTGTGGACTAGCTACATAATAGTTTGTCCACTTTTGAAAAAAAAAAGATTGATTAAAATTTTTTTTTTTTAGCCATAGTTATCAAAAATATAATTATTAGGCAGGATTTTTCTTACAGTAGTAAACAGATCTATCTCAATAGGTTCTAGATATAGATGTTTCATATGTGTAACTACAAGGCTTAATTTAGAGGTTAGAATTACCATAGAAGAGCCAAGACTTTAAAATTATGACTAACCTTACTGGGGCCAAGACCTAATTGTTCTTTAAGGAGTTTTTTAAATTCCTCAAGGTCCAAACTTCCAGTCCTGTTGACATCAGCAGACATAAATGCAGACTTGAGTTCCTCAAGTGTGTCAATGTTGATTTTTTCCTCAATCTGGGTGAATTAAATATCTTATTATTATTTATGAAAACCTATAATATAATAGTATTATTTTTCAATTAGATATATATTGCTGAGGCTACACTATTAAAATTAAGAACAAAAAAAGTTTTCTTTTATATTCATTATTCATTGCATTCATTTTATTGTGTAGCCTTTCCATTCTAAATAAAAATAATATAATTAAAAAAAAATATCATGTGAACCAAATTAAACATAAAGTAAGTGAAATTTCTTTAAAGTGCTTAAATGTTGTTATTTGTTATTGCCAGGATCTTTAGCAATAATCTGGAAACTTCTGGTTGTTCTAAACCTAAATCCATGCCAATCAGAGACATTGCTTATATTAATGCTATCCATGACTATGACAATTTAAAAACCCTGTTAAAATCAGTTTGTTTTTTTCAGAAACATCTTGAACAAAAAGTAATAGAATAGGGTGAAATAAATAAAGTTTTGGTGTTTATTGAACGTTTTCTCTATCTCAAATACAAATTTATAAATGTTTAAATACAAATGTTGATTTATTACTTTTTGATATTTTTTTTATCATTAAAAAAAGAAATATTTTATCCATGCCACTTAACTGTAAAGCTCACTTTTATAATTAATTGAATGTCCAATATGTTCTATAATTAAAACAGTGCATTAATAAATTCCTGCACAAAACCTCAAAGTTGTGACAATTGAATGACATATATACAAAAAGGAAATCAAATACTGAAGCTCTGAGCATAATAAAATAATTCTACAAGCTTTTTGTTAAAAAAAAAAAGTGACCCAAAACTTAGTCAACACAAGTGTAATATTGTGCATCAACATTGATAGTTGTAAAACATGATGAATTTTTAATAATATAATACAAAACTGAATAACAAATCAGAATGTGAACAGTGCCCAGGCTATTTAATTGTGAGACATGGCAGTGGCTCTAGCTGACACTGAATTTATAACCTTACCCAGCCCTTCCTGACATGGTCTCCATAGATATCTGTCAGGACACTTTTGTTGCTGTATTCCTTACAATTGGGGAACTCATGTTTACAATGGCATACTATCCGTTTTATCACCAAGGGGCTTCTTACTTCTTTTGTTGTCTTTCTCTTTCTTTCATCTGATAGACTCCGAGATTTGTTTCTGTGTTTGACCTTTTTCTTCTCTTCTCTTGGTGACTTGGTCGGCTCTTTCAGACTTGAAGGAACTTCAGAAAAGTTAGAATTAATATCCTTCTTAAGACCATCCGTGTTTATTGGAGTCTTAATAATGCTGTTAAGTTGGGTTTCTTCATTAGTCCAATTTTGTTTCTTGAAGTCTTCACTGTGTCCAAAGTACCCTCCACATTGAACCATTTTAGAGTTATGAAAGCGTGTGTCAGGATACTGGACATCCTGCTGACTGATAGAATTTTCACCCTGTTTTTTTCCAATGCTTATCTTTCCATTCATTTTCTGCCGTCCACTTTTAATGCCACAGTCTACACCAGCTTTTTCCAGTTGGGAAATAGACTTTTCAAATTGGTTGTTCTCTTCTCTAGGATCCATCTCTGTAATGTGGTAACCATCTTCCTTTAACCTACTGACCAGTGAGTCTTCCAGCATGTCCATATTCCACACCAAGTCATTTTCTTGAAGAATTTCTTTGGACATCATGGTTGGTGACTCAAAAGTTTCACTTAAGAGAATACCCAATGGTAAGTGTTGATAGCTGTTTCAGTCAAGTCTAATGAGCATATAGTAATATTAAAAATTATAAAAAGTCATTTTTTATTCAATCAGCATTTCAGTATTAATATTTCATCTTAGTAACTCAACAAAAATAGTTATTTGCTTTGCTTATTGAACTCAATAGCTTTAAGAACACACAAAAAAGTTTTCATTGATTAAACAAAACAGTTATAAGAATCATAAGTAGGCCTATAATGTTATTTAGACATATGATAAGAAATACTCAAGTTCTTTCTTTATTGTTCTTATAATTATCAAAGCAAAATTCCTATTTTCAGAGTTGATTGAGCATCATTACTTTTCTTGAAAATGTAAGTGGGGTAAAAATAGTTTCTATACATAACTGGATAAGACAAAAACAGATGAGCTATGTTTGTAAAAATAGCAGGCAAAATTTTTATTTTAACAGAATGACTAAGCTAATCAAACCTAAGCTATGTATTATAAATATATGATAATAACAAAGCTCCCATAAAAACCACCTTAAGGAAGGCTGCCTGGTCATGTGGTTTGTGCGCTACACTGTTATTTGGATTTATCGATGGTTCCGGGTTCAAACCCTGGCCACTCGCATCCCCTGTCATCCTGCGAGAGGTTAGGACTAGGTTAAGTAAACTATCTTCAACTCTGAAGGAACATCCGCAACATGTAAAACATTTAACAAACAATATCTTAAAGAAGTAAAAGCAAACTTCACAACAGACATGTTTGTAATCACTATCTCGGCATTACTTTGTTACATGAATTACAGTTTACATAATAACATATTATATTTACTAAGATAAGATAAGAGAAACATGTTTTCACCTGAATTTAATTAACAAAGTGATGCTGTTTCTGCAATAAAAACTCACACTTACCTTATCTTTAAGCTGTTGTGCTGCACTTATTTGAATGTTTCCAACTCTAAGAATGCTGTCAAGCTCTGCTATTCCTTCCACTGTGCCCAAAGTCAGTCTACGTGGATGCTTCACATTCTCGTGTGTGTCCACAGGTCGATAACTATTTTGCTCTCTTGGACCTCCTGCTTGCGTATGAGGTCTCTGTTTTATTGTTTGGTTTCCAGTTGCAAGCGATGATGTACGTAGGACATTGTCATAGAGTCCTGTAGTGTAGCTCGGATGCGTTTGTAAGTTTGCAGAAGCCGAGGTTGGTCGAATGCGCTTTTTTATTGGTGGTAAAGGAGAAAAAGGTGATATTTCTCGGTTAGATGGCATCTTCACACTACGACTCATTTACATGGGTGGTCAATTGTTCGTTCGTTTATTTTGAAGATAAAGATGCAGATATGAATCGATAGAGAAATTGACCTATAAGTGGTATAAACCGTAGGGTCTATATGTTCAACTAGCCATATTCAGTGGGCGCCATGTTGCGTCCCCTGTTGCTAACCACAATGTAAACTTCCGCATCTTTTGCAAATAGTATTTTATTTTGTTTTCGCAAAATTATATATTTAGAGAGAGAGAGAGAGAGAGAGAGGTTTTATCAGGGAAAAAGTAGGTGTAAGGAAAAATGTGTGGGAAAAAAAAGAAACGTTGAGGTAGCCTCATTATTATAGCCAATCCAATGTGTAAAATGTTTTAAAATAGCACTAATAATGAATAACAATACATTAATGTTGTTCATTAAAAAAAAAAAAGACACTTATAATTTGCATTTAGGACCTAACTACCTACTCTCTCTCTTTCTCTCTCTTTCTCTTTCTCTCTCTCTCTACCTTACAAATATAATATAACTATTTTTTTCTTACTTTATTCCTGTTCAAGTGTAGTAGACAAGCCACCTAGATGTTTGGCATAGACTTATATTACTTTGGTCGTGATTGATTACTTGACTCAGTGCTTCCTTAAGTTTGGGCGCTCTCTAGACAGTCTTTCATTATTTATTCACATGTTCTTCCATTCTGTCTTAGTTACTCACATACTTTAATTAGTTACATCGGAGTGAAGGTTCTCAAAATATCACTGCAACAAGGGGTTATTATCTTAATATTCCATTTGTTGTTGAATTATTGCTGTAGTGCAGCTGTAGTATTGTTAAACTACTGATGTAGTTTTATTGAATTAATCTTGTGGTGTTGTTGAATTACTCTTGTAGTGTTGCTGAAATACTGCTGTTAATGTTGTTAAATTAGGACTACATCTTATCGTGTTGTTGAACTACTACAGTAGTGTTGTTGAATTACTGTTTAAGTCTAGTTGAACTATTGTTATAGTCAGGGGCGGACTGGGTGTCAAAATCAGCCCGGGCATCTATCTCATCATCCGGCCCGTAAATTGCATATACATGATGCTTAAAATCATTGTTAAGTCTGACAATGCATCGATAGATGTACACATCCATACAGTACATACTTTGCTCAGAGGCATGGGCGCCCGCAAGGACAACTTAGTCAGCAATGGTTCCACTGTACAGTTGCAAGGAGAAACTATTATTGTAATAAGCTAGAATGAGCTAATCAGGACATTGATGGTCTGTGGCATTTACATCTCGAGAGACGAATTTTGTTCCTTTACAACTTCAGATGGAATGACCTCTCCATTGCTTGGGGGGGGGGGAGCCTGGGTGGCAAATTTTGAGAGTGCTTAGCTGCCCACACGTACACACTCGCCTTTCTTCCATTCCAGATCTAAAGGGATGGAGAGCCATAGCGATTGTGGTATCAGGTTGACGCAGAAAGCCTGCCGGAGAGCAGTGAACTTACCACTGTCCACCTGCCTACAGGCTTCCAATACAGGATTTTTTGTTTGGGTTCCTGAAACACTCAGTGTTGTCCACGATAAGCGTTCTTTGCCAGCTTGTCCATCGCGACGAGAAGCAATTCTTCAATATTGACCGTTTCGACAGCCACAGTCAACGTTTGCAGTTTGTTTTTCGAGCGTAGGGTAGGCGCTGACCGCATGGGTAAACTTAACAAAGTGTACAGTAAATAATTTGTTTGTTTTTTAAGTGTTTTTTTTTATGCAACAAGCGTTTACTGCTTTTATTATCACATTTGGCAAAAAAAGGGAGGCACACAAGTTCTGTTCTTTAATAATCTACGTAACTAGCTAACTAGTTAAGAAAGTTAAAGCTACGACTTAAGCCATAGGTCGCAACTTACACACACACACCCCCGCTAAAAATTTCGCGGGCGCCCCTTCTCAGAGGGCCCTTTTGTAAGAGAATACTATAAAACCTTTAACAATTTAATACCTGCCTTAGTAACATCCACGCGGCCTTTAGGCCTATCTTCTAAATACAGACGTGATTTAAAAAACGAAGATGATTATATACTGTGGTCCTACCAGTCCATTTGGTACCGGCCCACCGGGCATTTGCCCGAATGCCCATATAGCCAGTCCGCCCCTGGTTATAGTGTTATTTAGTAGGTCTATTGTTTTATTTTTGTATCTTTTGTTGTAGTAGTGTTTTAGTCTTGTAGTATTGTTTTAGTGTTGTAGTATTGTTGGGCTAATTGGAGTATTGTTTTGAAGTAGTAGTAGGCCTATGTTTTGAAGCCAGTTCTCTAGTAGTCTACCACATTATTCGCAATCGGCATTGTCCATCTATCAAATTAGTAGGCCTAATTGTCATAAGAATTCGGACTCGTATGAAACTCTAGCTAGGCCAACGGAAGTTCTACGCCTGCCAGTTTGAACAATTGTTCTTTGTGGGAGATATCAAGCACATACGAATAAACCATAGGCCTATCCCTTTTTCCAATGACTCGTGTCACAGGACTCTTTATGGAATAGAGGCTAGGCCGAAGGCCGAGAACACAGGGGAAACTCATTTTCCTTCCATATACGACAGTGGCGTGCGGATGTCCACCAAGGAATGGGTGTCCTTTCAGGGGCGTAGCTAGGAATTTTCCATATGTTGGGGGCCCGGGGGGCTTGACCTCTTTGGGGGCCCCTACATTTTGCGTAACTCTTAATTTTCAATGTAAAAACACTCATTTGGGGGGGAGATTTTCATATTCTCCTCCCTCCTCCCCCCTTCCTAGCTACGCCACTGTGTCCTTTGAGCAACGACGTGTGGATCGTGATAGTGCTGTTGTGACTCTCTTGCTATCATCAGACATTTGCATGAATAAGGTTCTTGGATGCCTCGAAGAGGGTCTGATTTTGTTTCCTTATTGGCCTAGTCGTCTCCTCTAATAAGTTTCCAATCGGGAAGTGTAGCCCTGGTGTAAATCTACCAACAATGTCCTGTATACGCTCACTAGTCTCAACTCGGTGTCAGAGTGGAAAAGTCTAGTTAGAGTAAATGGTTAGGTCAACAAGGATATTATTTGGGACAGGACGCTCGGTTGAATGTCAAATGGAAGCGAGTTTACTGCACTTAATGGGGATAGAAGAATATTATGCCTTATCAGCCTGGCACAGTTCCCTAAAGGGTCTGTTTCGCCTAGGACAGGGGTCGGCAACCCGCGGCTCGCGAGCCGCATGCGGCTCTTTGGGTGTGAAGCTGCGGCTCTTTAGTTCTACACACAAATATTATTAATTTTATCGAAACTTTTTTTAAAAGTAGTTCTGAATAGCTTAATGAGGGTTAGGCACAGATTCTATCTCTCAGCCACTTGTACACGCTTTTCACCACACCACTCCCCCAATACACGCGTCGTCAATGTTGTCAGTCCGTCAGAAGCTCTGGAATGGACGCCATCGTCGAATGTTTCTTTGTAGGTTTCAATTCGTTTCCACGCAAGACTGCGTGCTCTGGCTGTGACTTAAATTTTGTTGTTTCAAGTAAATGAGTTAGAAGCGATTATCTTCTCAATCTTATATGCAATCTACAAATAATGCATATCGGACAAGCTTTGTGGTACCACTAGAAATTGCACAAAAAGGCAAACCATTTATAGATGGTAAGTATGCCAAAGACTGCTTCCTACGTGCAACTGTTTCGAGATTTCAAAAACAAACCAAAAAATCTTGAAAACAAAAATCAAAGTCACGGCACAAGTTGCTCATTTAGTCAGTTATATGTCTTCTTATGGTCTAAAAGAATAACTTAAAGGATTGCTACCTCGGGACAAACTGGAGGGAATGATATAGTTTATCGTACAATAATACATTGAAAACAATAAGATCGATTTAAATAAAAATCATTTCAATAGCAACTGATGGACCCAGAAATATGACTGGAAAAAATAAAGGGTAACACCGATTCTTCATAGCAAATAAACCATGAAATTCTTACGTTTCACTGAATAATACACCCAAAAAGCACTATGTACCCAAAACGATTCGAACCAAAAAAATAGTTGAGTTAATGAATTCGGCAATCAAGATTGTTAACAGCATCTTGTCCAAAGCAATTTATCATCGTCATATTAAAGAATTCTTAAACAAAATGGAGACTCAGTATTCTGAGCTCCTTCTTCCTAATAAAGTGCGATAGCTTGCCAAAGTTAAGGTGTTGAGACGTTTTGCTTTGTGCTTGAATGAAATAAATACATTCCTAAATGATAAAGGCATTAATCTCCCTGTAATAGAAAACGACAAATATTTAGAAACATTTTATTTTATGTTGATATAAATGAGAAATTAAATGAGCTGAAACTAAAACTGCAAGGAAAGGGAAACCCATCCTATGTTTTGGTAGAAGAATTGGTTTGTTTTGAAGAAAAATTAATTCTTTTCGCAGAAGATATATAGAGTTAAGTCACTTCATTTTCAATGTCTAAAGCAGTATGGCAATAAAATCAGAACTACTGTTGACACGAATTACTTTTATATATTATCTAATTTGTTGTGACAAACACTACTTATATTTCAATAAGCTTATTTTTTTATTAAAAAAATTTTTTTACAAGTACTATTTATTGTTACAAGAAAAAAAGTGCGGCTCTTTAAAATTTTTAAATTGTGTAAATTGTAATTTTGGGCTCTTTCGACTCAAAAGGTTGCCGACCCCTGGCCTAGGACGCACCCATCTCGGCAGCGGACTTACAGAGAAAACAAATCATAAAGCTTACATGTAACCATTTATTTATTTTTTTTTTTAAAGTTCATTCAGATAATACTTTGGTTTACAGTAACAAACAAGACAAACAGGTTAACATATCCACATCCGGATTACATGCAATTGAATAATTTATGTATAGTGAAACGTGAGAAAATAATAATGTGACTTATAACATTATTAATTGTCCTAAATTGGGTCCATAGTAGGCCTACTTGTATAACAAAGGTTACATAACTTAATAATTCAAATATGAAAAAATAAAAGCAAGACAGTCCCGGGAAATGATACTTTTAAAGTATAATCTTATTAGGGGATAGTCTTTATTTTTTTAAATTAAATTTATGTACAAATGTTTGTTTCAAATTTGGTAATTACTACCAAACTTGCATACAATGTGAGCGATATGTTTCCGTTGCAAACTGCGGCACGTATGACTAATAACATTGAAACATTATGTAACTATACTATTAATTGTCCTAAATTAGGTCCAACTTAAAATGCATAGTAAATATATTTTTCGTCTTTAAAAGATAGTAACCATTGTTTGTGTGTAACCATTAATAATAGATGAAGCCTCCCGTAGGTGGCTGGACACTTTGGTGTCGATATGCTATGTTGCGGTGATTAAAATGAAAGGTAAAATTTATATCATCATATATCAATCTTTATGTAATGATAATTGGTTAGTAAAAATAATATTAAAATGTATATCAGGAATGAATTTAATTCTCATTTCTGACAGAATTAGCCTACAATGTTCTACGTAAGTGTTGTTGTTATTTTAAAAATATTTTTACATTTAAAATATTAACAGATTTGAACTGTAATAATTTAAGAATTTAACTAAAATATGGAATTCCAACGAGTTTTGTATAAACCTGAATTGCGCCCCTTTAGAAATCCGTTACTTGATTAAAAAGTGACAATCAAACTATATATACCAGTGATGCCCAACCTCATTCGGTCAGCGGGCCATTCCAATTTCCAACACTCCTGTCGCGGACCATAGATCTATCAACGAAGAGTTTAAAAATTAATTGAAATTTACTTGGAACTATTTGGCGTCACTAGGGTTGGTGTCAACCGGTGCGGTAAGCTCAAGGTGTCACCCCCCTCACACACACACACCGCCATCAACCTTATCCAAACTTTTCTCAATAGAAACTATCGTTCATTCCTATATTTTTCTATGAACGAATACAGGAAGCTGATTACCTACTTTCATCGATGTAAAATCAGTGAATTTTATTTTAAAATCCCATTGTTTATGACATTATGACATTTTCTACATTTTTTATGCTTGCGAGTCGTGGACGTTGAATGCAGAGAGAGGAGGATCCTAGCAATGGAATTGAGATGCTACAGAAGGATCCTAGGCATCACATTCAAAGACCGCATCACAAACCAAGAGATTAGAGACATGGTCACTGCAGCGATCGGATCCCATGATGACCTACTAACTATTGTAAAAAAACGGAAGCTTAAAATCTATGGCCACATTACAAGTGTCAGGGCCCATATTTATATATGTTTTTGTCTTGTCTTGGCTCTCTCTCTCTCACTAGGGGTATACTATGATGATTATTCCTTTGTAATTACTTTATACTTGCTACTCAAATATTTGTTATACAAAACACTTAATAAATATATTTCAACTCGAGTTCGAATAAATCAAAATACAAATACTTTATTAAACTATTAGGCACATAATATAATATGAATAGACAAGACCAGTCCAGGAAGCACATATCCAACCTTCCTGGACCGGGAGCAAAACCTTACTAACTAAAACATTCTCTCGCACATTCAACTAAGACTAATCATTCAGTCATAACCCGTGCAAACGACTATTCACATTCACAACAAGGGGACATAAAACTACCATACCAAAATAGCAACTTAACAATCATTCTCGACATACCTCACCTACGGGGCTTGCAAAGACCTGCCTTCGGGGAACAGTACCAGGAAAAAGAAGAAGATGAAGACATAGAAAGCGATGGGAGGACAACATAAAAGAAAGGTCAGGCCTACCATTGAAAGCGTTTTTTAAACAAGGCAAAAGACAGGGAGGAATGGAGAAAGATGGTCTACAAGTCTTGCTTGGTGCCCCAACGGTCCAACAGACTAAGGGACAGGTAAAGGTAAAGGTAGGCCTAAAAGGTAAATTTTAGAGACATTGACTAGTACAAATGAATCTACTAGATCTGAAGCAGGCAGTTTGCTAGTTACTAAGCAGCCTATATTTAGTTTCTCACCTAGGGGTTTTGGTCGCTGTAGGTCAATTAACTAAAATAATGGGCACTAAGTCTACTTTCAAAAACATATCTGATGTATTGACAATTCGAGACAGTGCACTTGAACCAAAAACATTAAAAAACATTCTGAAGGGGAAACTTTACTTTTTTTTTACTTAAATAATAGTCGGGAGGACATCGCTGAAGCCCGTGCTACATTTGCCGAAGCATTTGCACAGATCTGGAGATTAGCAGACCTCAAAGACTTAATGACCACAGGTGAAAAAGGTGAAGATTCTGTAGTAACATACTAGAAAGAACCACGGATGGAAATTTATTCTTCCTTGGGCGGGTTTATTTAAGAAATCACCTGGTATTAGAAATATCATGATGTGGACCACATCATGCGGTAGATAAGCATGAATTTTTGTCGCCATCCCAACTATTGAATCCTAAGATGTAATTAATTGAGACATATTTCGGTATATATCTAGAGATTTTTTTTTCAATTTGCTAGTTTTTTTTTTTACGATATTCATTTTTCATTTTCTAATTTTTGCCAATATTCTATATTTTTTCCCACTCAGATGTCACCCCCTTATGGATGAAAAGCAAGATTACATGGCAGTGGCAGAATATTTAACAGGTCCCCTCATGTGGGGGCCAGGGGGTGGACTTTCGAATTTGTGCACCCCTCCCCCATCCTAGCTACGCCACTGTGGTGGCTTGTTCCCTATTTTAATTGAGCAGTGTTAAGGCTCCTACGCGGTGTTGAGTAGTTGAAATACAACTAGATCTAAGTCCGACTGAGTTAACACTGGCAGTAACACTGAACACAAAAAAGTAAAGTTCCCCTTTCAGACCATATGGTCTATAGGGCAGATGATGTAAAGGTCATCTGATTCTGTGGCCTACGGTTAACGAGGGCGTCATGTGGCCAGCACAACGACCAACCGCCTTTACTTTTCCCCAACTAATGTCAGGTACCCATTAGAGCTGGGTGGACTCAGAGGCGCCCAAGGATCCCGAAATAAAAATCCCAGCCTTCACCAGGATTCGAACCCGGGACCCCTGGTTCAGAAGCCAAGCGCTTTACCGCTCAGCCACCGCGCCTCCAACACTGAACACAAACTGCTTCAATAACACCGGCGAAAAGCCAAAACAATCAAAGGATGCAGTCGACACTAGTTTCAATTATAAAATACTTTTAATCTTCAAAAGTGAACATATCCAATGTCTTCTGTCGCTAGCCGTTTAGATATTGGTTCTTAATTAACTGTTCTAATGAAAATATGTTTTCATCGTATCGTAGAGCCTTCTACTTTTTAATTAATTTTGAGTCATCTGTAACCATAGACATAAATAAATAATTAAAACTTTTCCCTTATTCCCAAAACAAATCTAACTAAATCCTAATCATGTCATAACAAAAAAAGAAAGTAAGCTACACTATTTATATTTAAATTATATGAACACGAGAGAGAGAGAGAGAGAGAGAGAGAGAGAGAGGCGTAGCAAGGTACCCGAGGGCCCGGGTTCAAGAATATGTTGATGCCCCCCCCCCTCCCTTCTTACCAATAAGCCAAATTTATTGTGTGACATAAAATATCGAGTAGTTTGCGCTCGATTCATTTATGACTCCGTTGAAGTAATAGTTACTTAAATATCTGTACAACCTCTAACAATATTAAACGACTCAAACAAATGTTTCAATACGAAAACACTTCTATGTTTAAAACTATTAAAACATTGATGAAAACAAGAATCGTGTAGACTGGGAACATGGTGGCATCATAAAACGGTATTATAACCCTTTGTAGTTTGCATCATAAAACGGTATTATAACCCTTTGTAGTTTGCATCATAAAACGGTATTATAACCCTTTGTAGTTTGCATCATAAAACGGTAATTATAACCCTTTGTAGTTTGCATCATAAAACGGTAATTATAACCCTTTGTAGTTCGCGTCATAAAACGGTAATTATAACCCTTTGTAGTTTGCGTCATAAAACGGTATTATAACCCTTTGTAGTTTGCGTCATAAAACGGTATTATAACCCTTTGTAGTTTGCGTCATAAAAGGGTATTATAACCCTTTGTAGTTTGCGTCATAAAACGGTATTATAACC
>JADKLZ010000728.1:2964972-2991034 GCA_021533235.1 Biomphalaria straminea | reverse complement strand
GACAGTCAAATGTTGATATATCATTATGTAGCCCAACTTATTTTACTTGTTTTTACTGTGCCCCTTTTATTGGGGCATTAGACAGTCAAATGTTAATATAAACCTATAAAAAGATGATTTGCAACAGTGTTGTAACTGGTTGTTGACTGGTAGCATCAAACCGCTGTTAGTCAACTAGATGTTGTAGGCGTAATGTTTCTAAACTAATACAACTTCAAATAACATTGGTGCTGCAAGTCAACAACTGGTAAGCAATTCTTTTTAATTTGAAGATAATTACGTCTTATTTCAAACCAGTATAGGACATAAAGGCATGACGAAGAAGCAGGTTTCAAACTGCAGACAACGGAGACGACAAAACAAATAAACTCGCCCAGGCATCCATTTTCATATTCCTAGTCATTAAAAAGTAAGTAAAGTTCCCATTGCGATCTTGTTAAGTCTCGGTTGACATTGACTGTTATATGTTCACATCGGGCTAAGAGGGTGAAAAGACACGTGAAACTCCTGATATAGAAACAGGAAGTAAGAATGGATTTTTAGTTCAGTTGCGCAGTATGTATTGGGCAGTCAATGGTCACTTGAGACAGTACATATATTTCTGGCAGTTATTTTTCTGTACTGAGAGTTGGATATGTATTATTAAAGTTTATTGTTACCCGCTGTAATGTGGACGGGATTTAATAAGTAAAGTATATATATATATATATATATGTATCTCAGAAATACACAAAGATAAAGGCACATTCCTCGTCCCATATGCTAGGACAAATTTGTACAAATGCTCCTTGTTTCCTAGTGCAATTAGAGCCTGGAATGAATTGCCTGAGCTAGCCAGGAAAACCAGTGCCTTGGCAGAAATTTAGTCCCTGGTAAATATGCATGACTGAATGCATGACGCGTAGGAAGTAATCATATTCTTTTTTGAAGTAACGTCTGTATTATATAAGATAAGATATATATCTATTCCTGGGGGCTATTGGATTATCATGCAGATGTAGTTATATTGCAAATGGGATATTTTGATGTAATGACTAAAAGTGCAGTACATTATTATTATTATTGAATAAACATTGTATTTTGTCTGCTGGAGATCTACTTGCCTTGTATACTATTCATGTTTGTTACATGCTAAATGGACACACGAACCCTGCATTCTACAGCATTACACATTCAACCTGTTACAGATCTATATGACAGATGATGTAAAAGTAATCTGTTTCTATGGCCAACAGTGGACTTGGAGGCATCCTTAAAATATCAAAAAATCAAAATGTCTGTCTTAATCGAGATTTGAACCGGAGACCCAGCAGCTTTGGAACTTGTCATTGTACACTCAGCCACCATGCCCCACAGCATGGTTAAAGGCTTCAGCTTAAAATAAATAATTCAAACACAATAAAGACTTGTTTTCAAACTACTGTAATATGTTTGTATTTTTGTCTAACAGTAAAGCTTTAATGTAAAACAAATTGTCATGAGCCTGTTATATAGAAACAACAAGTACACAAAGTCTACAGTTACAATAGTATACCATAGCATATAATAGTAAAATAATATAAAATACTGTTACATTTAAGGAGAAATGAAAATAATCATTCTGAAAGCAATCGAGTCATTGCCATTTTTAGCAATGACATATTTGACCTATAAAGACATGTTATATTTTACATTTTCAGAAAAAAAATCACATATCACAAAATACATTTTGACTTGTAGATTGGCCTTTTGATTGACAGAATGAAAAAAAGTTTAAAAAGAGTTAATATTTTAATTTGTAATGAAACAAATAATAAAAAGAATTAAAATCACACTTCATAGAAAGACACTTCTTTAAAAATGTTTGTATCACAGTTTAAAAAAACACTGTACAATGGTCACAGATCTATTATTACACAACAAAATCTAAGTTTAAAATGAAAACAAAGCAACAATCCAAGCAGCAGAGTTGGCAATTGGAAAATATTTTGGCAAGCAGTGAAAACACATTTTATGCAGATAATGAATAAAGAACAACAAACAGGCACATTTTCCATTCTTTTAGAATCCAATTTCAAGATTTTGACTCTATTAGGCATGAAACAAGATTTGTACAAAACTTTGATTTCTTTTGTTGATTTGTTGCATGTTTATTGAGATCACTTTTTACCAAAAGAAACCAACATTACTCCCTTTTTTTTTTTACCAAAGACTGATTTACATTATGCAATTGCATTGAAAAATACAAAACATCTTTGCAGTATGAAGAATTTGCAGCTATTTGAAAAAATCTGGCAAACAATGGCATTAACACTTTTTCTGAAAGATTTGCATACAAAAAAATGTATTATATATATATATATACTTGTTTCAGCATGCTGAAAATAATGATTCTCTTCAATCACATTGAAGAAACTTGTTTACAAATTGAACTAACTACAATTAAAATAATACAGTGAGTGGAAAAAACATAACAACTATATCTAATAGTGCATAGGTCAGTGCATTCAAGGAGTAACCAGTAGAAAAACAATGTCATCATTTTCCATTAATACACCTACAAAATAAAACCAAAAATGACTTGCTCAGGAGATTATTTGTTTGTGAAAACATTTTGATGTACAGAATCAAAGAACTAATTCACTTCAAGGTTTCTCAGTGTTGCCTCGTAATATTTCTGAGCTGATTGATAGTATTCTTGACTTAGCCAGTACCAGGGTCCATGAATGTTAGAGACGCTGTAATATAAGGCAAAAAATTTAATCATAAGATAAAAAAACATCTACTAAAGTCAATCCGTCAGATATAACATCTAAACAAATCAGAAACAGAATACTTACATTTCTCCATTACAAAACTTAATTGTCAGTTTTCCATTTTCACTGAAATCTTGTATAATGCCAGGCAAAAACTTGACATAGATAGGGTCAGCACATGCCAAGATTCGGTCCCCTCGACTTAGTTTGGGCTCCCGTGTGAAGCCTCCAAATATATGGGCAACATTTTGTACAGATTCTGAGCCACTGGCCCACTCAATCCGATAGTCTTGACCACCACATTTCTGTCTAACTGTTCCTGTAGGAGAAGTATTAAATGAAATTGTTAAAAGCAAACAATTGGAAGTGAAACTTTATTGTTAAAACAATAGCTTTGATATAATTTGCTTAGATTGTATTAAAAAAACTGTTGTGTTTTTTAAATAATATTTTTTTTTCTTAAATCTTGAAGTACCGGGGTAATTTTTTAAAAAAGGAACTTGCTAATTAACTCTTTTAATTGAAAAAAACAAGTTTTCAGGGATGAAGGGATAAACAAAAATCTGCAAGAGGGATAGAGTTACTAAAACTAATGCAACTTTTTAATTTTAATATCTAATCCTAAACATGCTATTTTATTTTAAAGGAAAATGGGAAAATGAATTGACTACAGTAGTGTAATAAAAAAATTATTAAAGAAAACTTTTTTTTTATTAATTTTAATTTGGTCATGGAAAAAAGGAAATGTACAGAGATGCCTAAATGCCAAAATGGAAATAAGTATTCCAACACCTGGAAATGTGTCTTTTGTATTTTCCTAGATATAAAGAAATATAATCAGGAAAGACTAAAAATCATTCAAGAAGTAACATATACCAAATGCATCGATCCTTAAGTAAACACAGTATAAAGTTATATGACATTTTGTACCTTTGTCTTAATATTTGCACTTTTAGTCTTTGAATAGAAATTTTTTTTCAAGTGAAATTTGATCTAATGGTTTGCTTAGCTGCATTAGAGACTTTAGTGACATTAGTAAACTTGCTGATCAAGTGATTTAGTAAGCAGAATGACTAACTCAATAAGAAAAATTAAAAGTTGTTGCCTCAAGCTTTCTTTGCTATATACTAAATTTCTGCTACATGGTGCCAGAAGTGGGACGATCAACTTTTTTTAAGACATAAAGAGAAGAAGAGAAATAAAGAACAAAAGAAATAAAGAACAAGAGAAATGAAGAACAAGAGAAATGAAGAACAAGAGAAAATGAAGAACAAGAGAAATGTAGAACATGAGAAATGAAGAACAAAAGAAATGAAGAACAAGAGAAATGAAGAACTAGAGAAATGAAGAGCAAGAGAAAATGAACAAAAGAAATGAAGAACAAGAGAAATGAAGAACAAGAGAAATGAAGAGCAAGAGAAAATGAACAAAAGAAATGAAGAACAAGAGAAATGAAGAACAAGAGAAATGAAGACTGAAACCTGGGAAATATGCTCCAGTGTGGTCATCTCTTGCCACAACGGCAGTTCCTATAAGTTGTTTCTCTTTCTTCTCTATATGCTTGACATCCATCTTGTACTTCTCTGGAATAATCTTGTACACCTCACTCAGCGGCACAATGGCAGTTTTCCCATTGTAGAATCTCACCTCCACTTCACTGCTGTCTATATTTATCACTCTTCCAGGGGCATAACTGAAGCTATAGTCAGGATAAAGGGCTATCACTGTGTCATCAACCTGAACAAATTTAAAGGAAGAACAATATAAAACTTAAATCTGAAGGTTTGTAGTAATTTTATTGTTCTTATGCCTTTTGGGCATAGCCTAAGATAACAATAATTTTTAGCGGCCCCCGTAAGGGGAAAAAGCCGCTATTAGGTTTGTGCAAAATGTCCGTCTGTCCGTCTGTCACACTCAGAGCGCTGAAACTAGAAGAGATATGATAAATATTTTTTCACCATTAAATGCGGCTTGAAAAGTTTAGGTGCAACGGCTACTTTTAGTTTTCTAAAAGCAAACCGTTTAATTTATAAAAATTATTATGCAAGCGATTTTTTAATAATAAAACACCAATTGTGAAGCAATTAGGTAAATGTAAGGGAGGAAATGTTACTAGAAAAAATGCTCTTGGCATGTAGATATCACGCACATTTTTTAAAATGACTTTCTGTCTGTCTGTCTGTCTGTCAGTCTGTCAGACTCAGAGCGCCAAAACTAGAAGAGATACGAAAATTATTATTTCACCATTAAATGCGGCTTGAAAAGTTTAGGTGCAACGGCTACTTTTAGTTTTCTAAAAGCAAACCGTTTAATTTATAAAATTAATTATGCAAGCGATTTTTTAATAACAATACACCAATTCTAAAACAATTACGTAAATGTAAGGGAGGAAATGTTACTATAAGAAATGCTTAGGATAAGCAGATATCAAGCACATTTTTTAAAATGAACTTTTAGCAGCGGCTTTCGTGTACTAGCGTAAAGTCCGGAAATGACATGATTCTAAACTAATTTCTCAAATTTTTTAAAAAATCAGATTTTAAAACAAAAATTGTTTAGTGCCCCCATTAGAATAAAACAAGCATATTTTTGTGCGTTTTGTCTGTTGGTTGGTCTGTCCGTCACGGTTAGAAAAAAACACTAAAGGCTTTTGAAAATATGATTTAACCTTTACTGTTCTTTCAGAAATATTGCGATAGTTTAAGGATAGGAGCACACAGGAATTGAGCCAGGGACTTAGAAGGAACATCCGAAACATCTTGCGAATAGGCGGATCTGACAGGGATCCGACTCCGACGGGGGCCGCCTCTGAGTTTGTGTATCACACAAACTCTCTTTGTAATCTTGTTTGAGTTATTTTAACTCTTTCTCTCCTAATTGACGATATGACTCTTATTAAACTATATTCAGTTTTGAATTTTATAAACTTTTATTTGTGTTGTGTAAAAAAAAAAGCACGCATTCCCTTATAATTCAATACCAAATATAACATTTTCTGATAACAAATAAAAAAGTTATTGAAGTTTAATCATAACATAATAGGGAAATACAAATGAGAAAAAGGAATAATATTATCGGAAAGAGAAAAATAATTACAGAGAGAAAGAGTTGAGTCATGAAACAATAGTAGTGTACATGAATTATTGATGTCTTAGAAGTTAAAACATTCAATGTAAAAAAAATCTAAGGCAAGAAAGAAAAATATGCCTCTTCCTGGTAACAAACTGGCTAAAGAAAATTTATTATTACTTTAACATAGTAGACAAAAGTTTGAAATGAAAAAAAAAAATTACTTCTATATTCCTTTCATCATCTTCTTCTGTGATGATGTCTTCCCTCCAGAGTCTGGCTGTCATCCCAGTGCTATCCACAACATCATAGCTACAGTCTCCATAAATTCTACCTATTTCACCTGTCAAAAAAAAAATCCAACACATTTCTGAATATGTTCACTTTTTTTTCATTTAAGAAAAAAATATTTAAAACCATATTAGACCAGGAACAAAAAATGAAACTCCATGCCCTTAATTCCAATTAATTGAATCTTATTTTCATAGGGAAAAAAAAGAGTCTCTCATAATAACAATGGCTACAAAGTTTGTGATTCTTTCTTAGAAGTACTTCAAGTCATTAATGCTTTGTGGATACTAGTTAAATGTGAATAAATTACTAGTAGTTAGATTTGTACATTTTAATTTTATAGGATAAAAAAACAGAACATGTGGCATCTCTTTTTTACTTG
The DNA here is from genome assembly GCA_021533235.1 of Biomphalaria straminea. Classification (NCBI taxonomy): domain Eukaryota; kingdom Metazoa; phylum Mollusca; class Gastropoda; family Planorbidae; genus Biomphalaria; species Biomphalaria straminea. Next base: position 2,984,557 of record JADKLZ010000728.1, on the reverse strand, counting down.
AAGGGTTGTGTGGCTGAGGGGCTTGAACTGCTTGCTTGAACTGCTTGGCTAGCTGTCAAGGAGGTTTGAGTTTGACGCCTGACTCGACAGAGTTGTGTTTTTTCTTGAGTGCCTAAAGATAGCACAGAACACCTCCAAGATGCTCCATGTTTTCACTAATCCATAAAAGTGATTGGACCAAAGTATGCTAAAAGCATGAAAGTTTTGCTATATAAAAGCTATTCATAAAAAAATCTAAATTATCACACTCTTTTTTTCCCCCTTAAAAAATGATAAACAAATCCTTTCATATCTATATCTCTGAGTTGTCATAAGTCTCTAGATGCAGAGAATTGTTGAGGAAATGTTTCTCAAGTCTGTTAGCTTTTGACTGTAGTATTCCCTTACTTCTATAATACCATCCATCATCAAGCCACCTTGCCAAAACTTCTACATCGGTCTTTTTGATTGGATGTAAAGATCGCCTCCAGTCTAATATTGGTTTAGATTTTTTTTTGTCTGGAAGGAAAAAAAAATTGTTATGAATTACAGACATTCCTTAAAAAAAAAAGAAGTTACTAACATCTCCTGATTATTGCTGTGTCAATCTATTGTGCAAGTTAATTAGAAACCTAAACTCTACCAGGTCATTTGTTTTACACACTGATCTAGGCAGCCCCAGAACGACTGTACGTGCTGGGACAACCCTTGCTGAGAACAAAAGAAATGAAGTGGCCTTAATAAAGAAGGAAAAAAGAAAGCTGCCCTGTCAGCTAGCCCTAAATCAGATGCATATACATGCATGAATCATGGCAAAGTATGCTGCTCAAGAAACGGCTTGATTAGCCACCTCAGATTTTGCCCGTCTCAAGGCGAAACCAAAACCAGTGACTCATCTGGGCGCATCCATTGCCTTCTGAGACAAAAAGGAGCCATATATATTTAGTTGTGTCTTTGTATTTGTAAGTTATGGTTCTTTGAGGCTCTTGAAAGATAAAATGGTGATGCCTATAACAATATTTATTCTTGTACTAACAACAAATTAAGCCCTATTTTGTTGTCTTTATGATAAAAATATTCAATAAAAATAGATGAGAGCATAAAGTAATAATTCAATACTAAATTGATGATACTATGTCATTTGACACCCAAAATGTTTCATTTTATCCCAAGAATCTACATGCTTAAGCATTTTATTTTACCAACCTTCCCATCCACTTGAAATACTAGTTTAAATAGCAGTGAACTACTTCATCTAACCTTCCAACTTAAGGACATTGACTAGAAATAATATTTGGATGAAACACATAGATAAATCTTTAAAAAAAAGTTTACTTGTTTCTTTAAATATATTTCATATATAAAAATATATTTCTAGTTTCTCAAGGATTAGGTCTATACAACTGCTGTATGGAAGACAGAGTCATTTATGGATGACTCCTTGTTGCATTATGTGGCTGAAGATATAAAGTAGACACTTACTGTCATCTTCCATTGAATGCTGGACAGACTGATCCACTCTTCTCTAAGGGATAAAACAATTAGAAAATACAATTTTAATCTTATCCAGTATTTCTTTACGTTTATGCTATTTGAGATTCTTCAGATAAAAAACTTGATTAGAGAAATTAAAAACCTAAAATGATTACAATGGGTGGGGAGATTATTTTACATCTTTAGGATGTTCCTTCAGAATTAAAGATTATTACATCATTACCCTCCCCTTCCCATGGCCTGCAGGGGATGGTGAACCCAGGACCATAGAGATGGAGTCCCAGAGATTATATCACACAACCAGGCAGCATTCAGATGGCTAATAAATGGCAATAAAAAATGGATGGTTGGTAATTATGAAATGTCATATGTACTTTGAGTCACAAGGATGGACAATAAAGTAAATTAAGCAAAGTAAGTTACAGGTCAAAAGGATGAATAGTAAAGTAAATTTAGCAAAGTAAGTTACTTATTCTTTAGGTCTGAGAATGTTAATTTACTAGAATGGGGCTAGAACAACTTGCATATACTTTCACTAGCTCAGAGCTGGGCATCCATTTAAATCTGGCTGAATATGTGAATTAACTATAAAATCTGTCAAAGTAATTTCACTTTTTATTTTTTTTTATTGAATACAATGTATTAGTAAATTACTCACAACAGATCTTTCCCTAGACATTGTTTGCTTTTTTTTAAGTAGTTTCCTCAGCCTGATCATTTCCCTGTGAATAATCTCAAGTTCTGATTCTCTCTCAGTTGTAACAGTAACTGGACCTGGAGTTCTTCTCTCAGGTTCTGAATGTCTCTCAATTGTGACAGTAACTGGATCTGGAGTTCTTCTCTCATCCTCTTCACTCTCTGATACTTCACTAGAGAAATAAAACAAAGTGTAAAAAATCCTTTTTTAAAAAACAAATCTAAACTAAGGGGAAGAACTGTGCACAACCATATCTCTCAATAATGTAGATGTTATTGCCAATAATTAATTGACTAAATTTTTTTTTAAATTGATTCATGTTTTGTTAGGTACACTAAACAATTGTTTGAAGTTTCAGCCAAGTATAGGTATGGGAGAAATAATGTGAACAATTATTTACGGGGGCCTACTTTCCTTACAGATTCAGCAACATCTCTAAGCACCTTCAGCCAAAAAAAATCCAGTGCCAAATCCTGCTTGGCTTTAAAAGAATACCCAGAGGCACTTTATTAAGACTAATTACTAAGACTGCTTTATTGATATATGTTGTAAATTTATTGTGATTACAAGGACACTCAATAAAAAACATCAACAGCAACATTTCACAAAAATTTCCCTTGTCAGAATCAAACAAAATAATTAACAGTAGTTAATTGACTAATTGGTTAATTTTTAATTGATTCACATCTTGTCTATGCCAATGAATATTTGTGCAAAGTTTCAACTTGATCTGAGAATGGGTGTAAAAAAAAATAGTATGTACAAACTTTTTCCCAGACAGATAGACAGACAGACAAAATGAGCTTAGACTAACTTTGTAAAAAAAGCTTGAGAAAAGGACCCTTTATCCTTGAACAATTCAATTAAAATTGTGATCAATTAATCTAAAACATTTCTTACAAAAATGTATCTTTCAAATATGGGCTAGATGCTTCAACATATATAATTCTTTAAATATTATGTGTTTAGTAATTATTTCTTGGTCTACAATAACCCGAAATTCAGTAATACAGTTTGGAACTTGCTGACCTTGAGAATATAGTATCTAAATGCTTTAAGTTTACTCCTAATGTTTCAATATTTCCCTTCATTCTAAATTCTCATGCACAATAAAATATAGAAAGGGTTCTAGACTATGAACTATTAGAAACATTCTTTTAAGTATAATATTTTGTTTCATTAAAAGAAAATACATTTTATTTTTGATGCAAAGAAAATTAAAAGATCATTTTAAAGCAATAAATCAGTACTAAACAATGACAAACACAAACAAAAAAGAAAAATAAAATTAAAAAAAAAACACACACAGCTCTCTTTTGATATGAGTAAATTAATATGGTGTTGAATCAGGAAATAGAAGAAGAGGCAAACAAGGTAAAGCAATGGGAAGACAACATTAAAGAATGGAGGGTCTGTCATTGAAAGAGATTCTGCCTTAAGGCAAAAGAAGGCAAAAGAAAGAGAGGAATGGAGAAAGACAGCTGAAAGATCATGTGTTGTGCCTATTGATTCAACAGACTAAGGGACTGAACATTATGGACTGGCTCTTTATATATACATAGACTAGTTCCCCTTTCAGACCTTGTGGTCTATAGGGCAGATGATGTAAAGGTCATCTGATTCTGTGGCCCACGGTTAACAAGGGTGTCATGTGGCCAGCACAACGACCAACCGCCTTTACTTTTCCCCAACTAATGTCAGGTACCCATAAGAGCTGGGTGGACTCAAGGGCGCCCGAAAATCCCGAAATAAAAATCCCAGTCTTCACCAGGATTCGAACCCGGGACCTCCAGTACGGAAGCCAAGCGCTTTACTGCTCAGCCACCGCGCCCTCTATATACATAGACTAATTTCTGTATATTATAATGGCAAAGACCAACTACAACACTAAAACCTGAAATATTAATAAATAAATAAAAAACAAATATTAAAAATATTGTAATGACAAATTTATATTTTTAATGTATGGTTCAATCAAATGGACACTATTTGGTTGAGGATTAGCCTCTGTGCACTTCAAAGATTAGCTACTCCTCATTGAAAAGTAACTTGAGCTTGTCTTATAGACTTACCTCCCTTGTCTGTGACTGACATAGAGATTATCTTCAACTCTGGAAAAGAAAACAGCATTAATATAACTATGCTAAATATTTTTTAAATATAATTCATTAACTTTTTGTCTACAGACCCAGCAACATCTCTAAGCACCTTCAGCCTATATAGAATCCAGTGCCAAATCCTGCTTAGCCTTAAAAGAATAACCAGAGGCTTTTTATTAAGACTAAGAACTAAGGCTACTTTATTGATACATATTGTAAATTTATTGTGATAACATGGATTCTCTTTCAATCAAAACCATCAACAGCAACATTTTAAAAAAGAGAAGAGCCTTTGATGCTTCCTATATAGAACCTAAGAGTCTAAGAGTCATACAGTAGTGTAGTGAGAACCACTGCTTTAAAGACATTGAAGAAAGCAGCTGGAAGAGATGGTCTCAAAAAGAGAAAGACAACTCTCATAGAGGTAGCAGGACACAAATTTGAGACCCAGAAAAAAGCCCTTGTCAAAAACATGCTCAGGAGATAAAAAAAAAACTTAGACCCTTGGTGAACAATGGCTTCGTCTGCTTCATGTGTAGCAAAATGTGCAGGTCACAACTAGTTTTGCATGATCAGGTGAAATGCTGCACTTATCATTAACCATTTTGTTGAAGACAATGCTTGATTATTAATGTTATAATTAAAAACTCTCTAATAATTTTATGAAAGAAAACTTACTGCACTATGTCTTCATGTAACTTTTTGCAAATATACATGACTGCAAGTTCAAATCTCTCTTTGCTGATTTTCACCAAATGTTGTCTCATAGTAACAGCCTACAAATAGTAGAAGACATTTGGTATGAGGTGTGTGTGTTCACATTGTGTGTGTGTGTGTACATGTTTGTATTGTCAGATGCAATTCAATTATTATAAGTGTGTGTATGAGTTTGCATTTGCTGATGTAACACATTTATAAGGAGTGTGTGTGTTTGATGTAATACATTTGTTATGGAGTGTGTCTGCGTGTTTGTATTGCTGATGACTGCTGATCAAACCTCACTTGTGATTGATGCAGATGAATGGATAAAAGGGGAATGAGTTCAAGTGGACAGACAGACAGATGTGCTGATTATAGTTTCTGAAGTGAGTTGATATATATTTTTAAGTCTTCTATCTCTTATTTCATTTAGACAATCAACAATGAAATTGAAAGCTGTATATTGTTATGGTACATTGAGGAATTAATTATTTGTTTCAGATATAGGGGAAGTTTTGTATTAGAGACAATGATGTGACTAATAAAAACAAGACTAGGTTTTAGGCAGAATGAAATATCAGCCAATGTAAACAGACTACTTCCAGGACGCCTTAGAGATCTGAAGCCTTTTATGAATGTATAGAGTTAGCTGACATTCGACCTTTTCCTTTATTGCTTTTAAACTTATTGTTCAGTATCAGCATCAACTAACCTATATTGATTATTCAGCCTTTTGCGAGTGTTACTGAATTATATTGAGTGTTACCTCCATTTGGTTTGTCTGCATTATACACTGTGGAAGCGCCTAACAATATATTGTCAATAATACAATTTTTCAAGCTTTATTCAAGAGTTTTGTATCAAGTAAGTTATATGCCTAATGGGTGTCTGTAGCCACAAGCCAAAGATGACTCATATTAAAACAGTTCACAAAACTTGCAACAGTATTGCAAACAAAAAACAAAAAAAAAGCTAATTTGGCAAACCAATTTTATAATATTGATATCTGTGAATACAAATGTTACACTAAAAAAAGGTAAGATTCAACGGATGAAATTTGGAGCAACTTACCACTTGTCCATTATACAAAACAACAGTGTAACATTGGCAAGCACAAAAATATTGTTCATGATTTCTCCGAACAATAGCTGGAACATAACACTCCCTGCCATTGTCAAGATTGACAACTCTGATGAGGACATAATCACCAACCTGTTTTGTTTTTTTTTATGAAATAGACAAACTTCAATTTTGTACAAAAAAAACAACAACTTTTGTTTAATTTCAGTAAATTAAGAAGAACATTGGAGCAACAAAAGGGTTGAAAAACAAGGTTAGTGCTATATGAGAAAGAAAAAAAAATGATAGGGTATGTATGATGCTCAGGTGAATCACTGGTTTAGCTGGTTTACAAAAGCAATGTAGTTTTCTCTACAGATAACCATCATAAGCCTTATATAAAGTTTGTCCATGTGACATGGTACTTCCTTGACCTTGCTGGGGTCTAAGTCTAAGATGTTTCTTTGTTTTAGGCTAGATCTCTTTTTATTTTATCACCACTTGAAAGACAACATGATCAAAACACTTTCATTCATGACTCCCTGGTGTTTCATTTAGTGAATAGTAACCAAAGAGTTCAACTATTTCAACTTTAAATTGTTCTCCAGGGACTTACATGAAGGAAAGGTCTAGCTACAGTTCCACCTGTGGATACAATGTGCCTAGTCTAGACAGTGGACTTACATGAAGGAAAGGTCTAGCTACAGCTCCACCAGTGGGTACAACATGCCTAGTGTATACAGTGGCCTCTCCCTTTTCAAAATACCTGACCACAGCGTGACGTACATCTTGCCACTTGATCACCTCAGCTACAGGTTTAGACAAAGATAGTGTTAGAGTCAATTTAGTGCAAGAGTCAATTTAGTGCTATAGTTAATTTAGTGCTATAGTCAATTTAGTGCTATAGTCAATTTAGTGCTATATGAAGATCTGAAAGAACCACTAGTGGACAATGGTTATATCTGTGCTGGATGTGGTAAAATATGTAAGTCACAGCTGGGGTGCATACCCATGGGAAATACTGCAATCCTCATTAATCTTCGGACTCAAAGACAAGCCTTATTTTAAACAACTGAGTTGTCAAGGTTAGGTTAGATTAGATGGTGAGATGCATGTTGTAGTTCAAGCATCAAGCTGTTACTTCTTTAAACTGGATTGTTAAGATACACAGCACTGTAGGCCATGGCACAAGACCCTCTTAAGAGACCAGAAAAAGTGATTTAAGGCAGGATAAAAGTAACAGAATATAAAGAAATGGCTATTCATACAGGCACCAGTTAGAACCGGTTGCCCATTTTGTAGTGAAACATTCCAGGCCTAAGTAGGTCTCACCCTCAATCTTCTGGATGACAGAAGAGGTTATCAACTTCAATGGACAAACAATAGTAGATAACAGGAAAACCCACAAAAAATATTATGCACATTTACACAGTAAGGTGTTACACATTTTAAAAAGTCTAATGCTCACCCCCTCTCCACAACAACGAGAAACAAATGCTGTTGAAAAATGCTTGGATTACCTGGATAGTATAGACCATCTTCGTCCAATCTGGCAATCACTTTCTGACCATTACAAAACTGGAGCCTCTTTTTGACTGACTTCTGCATGTCTTCAGTCTTGACAGCTTCTTTGACTATCTTTGAACTCTTCTACAAAACAACACAATTATATTTTTGAAACACTTCTAAACTCACCAAAATCTTTGTTAATGAATTCTAACAAGGCATTTGTATAATAAAATCCAATAAGTCTATCAGTTTAAGATAGACAAGTTGTTCATTGCAATAGGAACGGTTAAGTTTTTAAAATTTTCAATCCATTAAATTCCAGTAGTAATCGATTCCAGTGGTTTTGAGTCCTTATATAATCCAACTTAATACAGAATACAGCACATACAAAGCTAGGAATAAAATTCAAACAAGAATTGTTTCACAAATTCAAATAGAACAGAATATTCATGGTTATTAAGTTATTATTTAGTATTGACAAAAACTAATACACTTTTTTCCCCTCTATTTTGACCCATTTTATATCATCAATTATCATTATATATCAAGCACCAGACGTTAATGCAAAACTGGCATTGCCTACAATCTCCAAAACTGTGAAATCACATGAATATTCCCAAGGATTTAATTCAAATCTAGTTCAGCTTAGAGATTTCTTTAGCTGGCTGACACTTCTAGTTTAATCTTCCAAATGATTCAATTCACAACTCTAGTTCAGCTTTGAGATTTCTTTAGCTGGCTGACACTTCTAGTTTAATCTTCCAAATGATTCAATTCACAACTCTAGTTCAGCTTAGAGATTTCTTTAGCTGGCTGACACTTCTAGATTAATCTTCCCAAGTTGGTTTTATTTTTTCCCCCATGACATCAAAAACCAACAGTATTTTTTCCTCTAGTAAGTTATTGGTTCTAGCTGCATTATGTGACAATGAGAATTTATGAGAAAACAAAACCACTACACTTTGAACATAATGAACTTGTGACCAGGATGAATGTTTCTCTACAAACTGAATATGTGAATTTAAGTTACAATGCCACTTAATCAATCAATATTTTTAAGTTAATGTACTTCTAGTCACGCTTGGTTAATTAAGTGGGACAGACATTGATTGCTATGGTAGCCCTGTTTAGACATGAAGGGTGATTACTTAAACAATAGGAAATAAATAGGTTTCAGAAACTGTCAAGTTTGGGGCTAGGTATATTGCTATACATTGGAACATTAGTTACCCTTGCTTTCATGGGTAAAACATTAGAGCCATTGATTGTGTTTGCCCTTAACTGTCATTGCTATAATGAGGTGTTGGTTTTAATTCCTAAGAATAAGGATGACAGTATTTAACATGACCACACAGACCCAGTTGTGACCTACATATTTTGCCACCCCTAATGCAGACAAAGCAATTGCCCAATTGTGGGGGGTCTACTTAAATTATCTTTTTATTTTTAGCTACAGCTAGATTTCCAAGTGTGCACAGTGACCCTCATTAGAGCTCTTCAGTTCTTTCTTTCCATGGCCATCTTTCCTCTATACCAATGAGGGGAAAATGGTGTCTGGATTAATTTTTATAGCACTTCTTGGGGGCACCTCTTGTATGGAATTATCCTTTAATCTGGCCAAAAAAAGATCACCTTTGGCATCTGGTCATCCCCAAATGGAGTAGGTGTCCAACCCAGCTTAGCATTTCATCTTACCCATTGACAACAATGTCTTATAGTAAACATTACTCTTTTATAGTTAGTAAGACATTCTTTTTTTTATTGATCTAGGACTGTGGTTCCCAAACAATTTCCTTAACTGAAAATTTAGCACATTCTGAGTATTTAGGGAAAACATTAGCTTAAATTTCTTAGACAGGTTAATTCACGTGGTGGCCTACTAGTTTATTTCAGTAGTTCATGGAAGGCCTGAATCCTCGCGGAACACTGAAACACAGTTTGGGAAGCACTGATTTAGGAGGAAGATGTGATTTAAGTGTTTAAAAAAAGATCAAGCTTAAAAACTAAGACAACAACCAAAAAACTTACAGTTGTCACTTTGACTTCTGACTTCTTTCTGACATATGTAGACTGATCTAATACTTGTGAACTGGTAGTAGTCAGATTAGATTGAGATGATACCTGCTGTTGCTCAGCTGTTGAATCTGTTTGGTTGAGCTCAACTTCTCCTTCATTGACACTTTCCTCTGCATCCTCATCTTTGCACATAGCAGCTTCTCGCAGGGCAATCGACTGCCTCAGAAATTTTTCCCCCTGCTTTATTTCAATAACCAGGAGGTCAATATCTTTCTTTTTGACTGGCCAATCAGCGCTCTCTAAGTAGTTTAGCAATCGCTCGCTGTTTTCTTCAAAAGAAATGGCCACATCAGAGTTGAACCTGGTCAAGTGATGGATGAGACAGTTAAGTTTTGACTTTGTTTCAATTCTATGTTCAGTGTATAATAAATCTTAACTATTATTGGGGATGTTATACAATTAGATAAGCTTTTTATGAGGAAACAAACATAATATAAAAAAAAAAGGTTATCTTAGGAAGAACGAAGAACTACACATTTAAAATTATATATATATATATATATTTATATTAATAATGTACAATTTATTTCCATTTTTTATAAAAAACAAAATTATTAGTTACCAATAAGTAATTAATGGATTGGTCAATTTTTTATATTGATTCATGTTTTGTTAGGTATATTAAATAATTTTAGAAAGTTTCAATTTAAACCAAAAATGGGTGTGGGAGAAATAAAATGTTCAAAATATTAAACAGCCAGACTAAGTGAGTTGATATAAGCTTATAAATTCTTATTTATTTATAATTTTGATCTATTGTTTAGTATCTCACCAAGTGTTTATTGCTATTGAAAATGGTGAGCTTGTGTCCAATTTTTTTTAAAATTTACTGTATAATATTCATATTAATTTCTTTATCACTGATTATATAGTAAAGGTAATGCTTCCCTTTCAGACCTTGCTAGTCATAGGGCAGCTGATGTTAAGGTCATCTGTTTCTTTGGCCAACGGTTAATGCGCAGGGTGTTATGTGGCCAGCACAATGACCTACCCCCTATACTTTACCCAAGTAACGTCAGGACTCATTAGGTGGACTAAGGACTAAAAATCCCAAATGCAAAATTGCAGCCTTCACCAAGATTTGAAACCAGGACCTTGGGTTTGGAAGCCAAGCACTAAACCACTCAGCCACCTTGCCCCCAATACTATTGAATAAAATATGTAAAAATGTCAGCAAAGTTTTTATTAATATCTCTTGCTAAGTTTATCTTACTCTTTTTTTTCTGACTCTGGAAGAACATTCCAAATGATTTTATTTAGCCGCCTGAAACAAAGAGAAAGTAAAAGATGTGATAGATCAAACTACAATGTGCCCTGATATACTATGTACTCTGACCTAAATATATCAGAAGCTTAAACATGGCATTCATTTTAATAAATAGAAATGTTAAAAAGTATAAAAAAATTAAATAAATTACCTTCTAAACTTCTCAATTGCTATTTTCAACTTTTTCTCATATTCAACAAGGTTGACACCGTTAGGATTAATCAAATTTATGTGTTGATCTTTAGACATATGACCAAGAGTAAAAACCTGCAATGCATAAAAGTGGGTATATTTTGTATGAATAATTCAATATTTTATTTATAACTCACTATTCTGATCAAAATTTTAACCTAAATATTGCCATAGCCTTCCCCCCTTCCCACAATGTCCTTCTAGGCAGCGAGTTTTTAAAATCTACTATTACTTTAAAAGAAGAGAAGAAGCACAGAACTTACTAGAAACTACAAAATGCACAACAAGCAAAAATACTTTTTAAACTTAAGTGAGCATTCCCCCCCCACTGCTACATAATTGACTGCAATCTCTATCCACTCCATGGATTTTTGTGGAGAAATCACACAATGTGTGCAAGAAAAAATAATCGATTATAAAATATTTGTTACATATTCATATTTTGTAGACCTTCCCTTTAACCATCTAGAAATCAGCTAGCTGTTGGCTCAGATCTACTAAAAAATTGAAAAAAGAAATATATATAACTGTGTAACACAAATATATCAAAGTTGGAAAAGTCATCACCCTAATGTGCACTGAAGTTTGGACCAAACAAAGCTTTTTTTTTTTTAAACTTTCCTGTTCAGGTAGTCATAACAATACATGAAACAAGCTTCTTTTTGGTAGAGTCCACAATGCTAGAAAATATGCTTACAATAGTCACCAGAGTAAAGAGAAAACCTCAAAAATCTTCTAAGACTACATATGTTGATAATCTGTATCATAAAGTCAAAAACAGCATGTCCTCTACAGTTAAACATATCATATTTCATCAACAAAAAGGAAATATACATTAGCAACAAAAAAAAACAACTTATCACCACAACTTACAAATAAATTCTACAACCACAGCCCTTATAAATAAATTCTACAACCACAGCACTTATAAATAAATTCTACAACCACAGCACTTATAAATAAATTCTACCACCACAGCACCTCTAAATAAATTATACAACCACAGCACCTATAAATAAAATTTACAACCACCACAATCAAAAATAAATTCTACAACCACAGTACCAATAAATAAATTCTACAACCACCTCAATCTATAGATAAATTCTACAACCACATCACCTCTACATAAACTTACATCATCAAAAACCTTAGCAGAGACAAGCTTGTCTAATATTGAAATATACTTTGGTTTGTGAGGGATGAGGGTGGAACCCAGGGCATCTAGAAGTGTCAGACGTTTAGCATGAAGACCATGTTTACTCAGCCATTGCTTGGAGGACATCTCATAAGACCTTAAAACAGAGCCATGACAAAATCTGGTAAGCATGTTAGAAAAAAATAATGATCTTCTAAGCTCATAACATAAATATTTTATTGCCAACATATTCAGTGAGGAACAAAATGTGTTCTTCAGTGGGGAATTATTTTCTTTTCTAATTAAAATTTGTTTTTCAATTATTTAGATATAAAATTAATGAAGAAATAATGTAAAAAAGAAATAAATCAATTATGTAATAATTACAAATATTTAATTTAAAAAGCAAACAAACAAGGTTAATAAATGCTTTAAAAAATGCTGTAATAAAGTACTTACTTTAACATTTTCTTGATGTTTTTATTTCGCTGTTTTTCTTTCTTTTTATCTATATATTTAAATATTTGAAAATGTGATAATTACAAAATATTTTATTTATCATATAAAAAGTAAATAAAATAAAATTACTCTTGCAGACAATAGGGCAGATGATGTAAAGATCATCTGTTTCTGTGACCTACAGTTTACAAGGAAGTAATATGGCTAAAATATTACTTTTCCCCAACTAAATAAATAATAAAATAAATAATTTTTAATAATTTATTATTTAGCTTTACTGGTTTACTCTGAACTGGTTTAAAACCACAGTTGGAGTACACAAGGCTGTCTACTCTACCAAATCTTTTCAATATCTTTCTTGAAAGGATAATGGAAAATGTTCTAAACAGCTATGAAGGTACCGTAAGCATTCTTAAAAGCATGCGAGTATTGGATGCTGATGAAGAGCTAGCGAGGAGGATCCTAGCAATGCAGCTGAGATGCTTCATAAGGATCCTAGGTATTGCATTTGAAGAGCTTCATCACAAATGAATAAATTAGAGACAGGATTTAACCCTAAAATGACCTGCTTACTATTGTAAAAAAAAATGCAATCTAAAACTCTATGGCCATATTACAAGGTCTTTTGGGCTCACAAAGACCTTCCTTCAGGGAACAGTACCATGAAAAAGAAGAAGACAGAGAAAGTGATGGGAAAACCAAATAATGGACGGGCCTGCCATTGAAAGAGGTTCTATCCAAGGCAAAAGACAGAGGAATGGAGAAAGACAATCGACAAATATGGTGTGGTGCCCCAATGGTCCAACACTCTAGGAGATAGATGAAGGTGAATTTATCTTTTCTTCAAGTCCGAATATCAACCAAGAGTACAGTATTTCATGTGGCTACAAAGTCCAAGCCACAACCTTCATTCATTCAAATCAAGTAACAAATAAATGTTAACAAAAAATTGTAACTGTCATTGAAACGTATGTGCCAACTTACCCATGGCCAGTTTCTGATTGTTTTCTTGGCGATTGAACAAGTATTTTGTTTCTGGGAGTAGCCATTCATTAGGTGAGAACCTGCCACTGCTGCTTAAAGTTCGCATCATGCTAGTCTTGGTGTGAGCTATGAAAAAGTAGGCACAATTTTTTTTTCTATTTGCAAATATGAAAATGAAAGATTTCAATTTAAGACAAGAATCAGTATTAAATTATATATATATTTTTTTTTTTCTTAGATCATTATTAGTATCAAGTAATTTTAAGAAAACTTTTTTACTTTATTAGTAGAATACAAAAAAGTGTTCATGTGACAACACAGATGTCAGAGGTTAAGTCTGCGGTTATTCACAAACAAAAACAGTTTCACACTAATAGACACAGCGATGGACAATCTTAAATCTCATGCTCTGACTGGCAAGTATAAAATCTACTGATGACTTTCTTTAAACTAAATACTTTACTTTCTTCTCAATTTTTTGTAAGTGTATAAAAATGTCTGAAAAAGACTTCAAAGTGAATAATCAAAGAACTGATGTGAAAAAAAGTTTCAAGAAAATTTTGAACAACTGATGCAGAATAATACTGAGAAATCATGGTGAAGATTTTATGTTGTGACTTGGTGAAGAAAAAAAAAAAAAGAGAGCAAGATTAACTCTTTCTCTCCTAACTGACAATACCAATGTTGATTCCATCAGAACATGTTAAATAATAATGGAGAGAAAGAGTTAAAAGAGGGGAGTAAAAAAGGGGGGGTAAGGGGGAGAAGATTCAGAGTACAACAAAAATACGAGTTTAATTCAATATGAACAAGGGAGATAAATTTCCCAATGTTCAGCAGATGATGAAATGAAGAGACCATACTTTAGCGTGACAACATTAATGATGATTAATGTTTGCCCATCTGTTAAATAAAAGATATTTATGAAACCAGTCTTCAAGCTTTAGCGACAAAGACAGTGAGCTATGAATGCATGGCTTAGGTATCTGATAATGACAACCCATTATAAAAAATGTTTTATTTGAATTTAATACAAATATATAGGCCTATATGTTTAAATGACAAAACTTAAAGATTTCAGACATTTAGTTCTGGGTCACTCACTATTAGAAATTATTTCATACTATATGAATAACAGTAGCGATAAACCCGAGATTAAGTGAACTGCAAATGTGAATGGCATTTTAAGCTTTTATATTTACATTGCTATTTCATTTTGAAATATGGTCTAAATATGGTTTGAAATTGATTTTTTAAGTTTTTTCAAAATATGGTGTGTTTTTTTATGTCAAAGATAACAAAAACTAGACCATAGAATTCAAGACTAGCAGGAACACTACGAAACCATCAAGCCGAAAATAAACAAAACAATTAAATTGTTGAACAACAACTAAGATAGATATTTGAAAAAAAAAAAGATAATATTAGAAAGACCAAAAAAGCATACCATTCTGATCCAGTCGCTTACCTTTAGAAATCAAAATGATTTTTATAACATTATTAACTATAGACTCTCCTTCAAAAGTTAGTAAAAAAAAAATTAAAAAAAGATCACAACTAACATAGTGAGGAATCTTGTACTTTGGCTGTACATTTATTGAGTTTTACAAAGAAACCATAAACCAATTTTAAAAAAGTTACACTGTAAAGCTTTTGAGTTTTTGAAAAATGTTATGTTTATAATCAGTATTTGTTTATGGAGTAAAAATATTTTAAACTTTTTTACAAATAATTTAAGATTATTGTAAGTTAAGAAATACTTTACATTTTCAAAATTTTAAAGCATCTTACAATTAATTTAACCCTTAACATTTTTTCCTTCATTTGTTCACTTATTTCCTATTTAACTCTTTGATATCGAAATTATTTCCATGTTTGAACGGAATTACTAGCTTTATAACTGGATAGAATCAACAATGGGAGCGTCATTGCGGGGTCAAAGGGTTAATGAATATATTCAAATTAGAAAATGGGGCAAAGCTTCCAATGACAGGAAACTAATAAAAAGGATTCATTGCTAGCTTGGATAAATAACTCTTCATCCTTTCGGTCCAATGAAAACTAAAATAAAAATATATTACAATTATGAGGTATCAGATTCCTAAACGAGACCATTCCATATCGAAGACCTCAACAGTGACCTGTAATATCACACCCAGTGGGCAGTGGAAACTGATATTTCATTGCTACATCATACAGATCTGTGATGTGTTAATAAGATATTGGTTCCACTGCCCACAGGTAGTGACATTGCAGGTCAGAGTTCAAGCCTTCTGTGATGATTAGTCTCATCCTAACGCTACAGAAGGATCCAGGTATCACATTTAAAGACTGCATCACAAACAAAAAGATTTGAGACAGGATCACAACAGCAATAGGACCCAACAATGACCTGCTAACCACTGTACAAAAAAAAATCGCAAACTGAAACTTTATGGCCATGACATCCTTAGGGCTTGCAAAGACCTTCCTTCAAGGAACAGTACCAAGAAGAAAAAGTGGCAGACAGAAAAAGTGATGGGAAGACAACATAAAAAAAATGGACAGGCCTGTCATTGTAAGAGATTCTATCCAAGGCAAAAGACAGGAATGGAAAAAGATGTCAACAGATCTTGCATGGTGCCCCAACAGTTCAACAGACTAAGGGATAGGTGAAGTGAATATGAAAACTCCTAGCTAAAATTCTCATTCAAGGCCAATGGCAGAGCACTGTAGTGGTCAAGTGGTCAAATTCTATTCTATATTCTTCCAACAAAGTACAAGTCAGTCTGTGGAATAAGCAGCAGCTGGCAAAATTGTATTTCCCCTAATGGAATTATATCTGACTCATACATCAGACCACCAGGGACAATATGTCAGCTAAAACACAGCTACAAAATTTATGGCTATAAAGATGAAATGTAATATGACTTACAAGCTTTCAATGTTTTTCTGGAATAAGAAAGACTGGCTGATCTGGTCTGCCTTAGAGTTTTAGCTAAGCTTTGACTCTCTTCTGTTCTGATGCCATAGGAAGATTTAGGACGATTTCTGAGGGAGGCGGTGTTGAACCGAGGACTTAATGAAGGCATGGGCTGAAGCACATTCTTTTTAAAGCTTTTCTGAGTCTGTGATGACTTCAGATCATGAATTTCAGTTGATGTTGTCTCTTCCCTTTCTCTGTGGAAAACAGTGACATTTAATTTAACATATAAAAAAAAATGTAAATATTAAAAAAAAATCCAGGCACTTAGTTTAAAAACTACGATTGATTTACTGTATTCACTATGAAACAAATCTGTTCTGATAATATAGAAAATCAAGATTCCTTAAAGAGAACAGAGTAATGCTATTTCAGAACTACCTTTTTAAAAATATTAATAATGGCAATGTCTTTGATTGCGAAGATTAAGGATGAGTGCAGTGTTTCTCACATGACTAAGCAAACCTAGTTGTAACCTTTATGTTTTTATGCATTATGTGCAGACCTTTTCAAAATACTATATTTTTACCTGTTAATAGTCTGTTTTCTCTTTACAAAATAGATTATCTTCTTATTGAAAGTAAGTTTGCTCAAACTTTAATATTTTTATCATTGAAGAGTATTATTCGCTAAGCACAGCATCCATGTTAACATTTTTTAATACACTCAACACACTTTTCAAGACATCTAACCTGGTGTACTGCAAACTTTTACGAAGATCATCAGCCCCACGTTGCCAAACTAGTCGAGTACATTCATCCCTTAGTTCAGACAGTTTATTGATGTTCTCTAGTCCTCGTTTGATTTCATCTTTTAGGAGCTGAACATCAACACTCTACAGGTGGAAGAGATAAAGAATAATTATATATATATATCTATATCTATCTATCTATCTATATATATATGTATATATATATATATATATATATATATATATATATATATACAGGGCCGGTCCTAGGCCACTGCAACCTATGCGGTCGCAGTGGGCCCCGCGCTTACATAGGCCCCGCGCCAATTCTATGTGTAATTATTAAATTGCAATGTATATACGAAAAATTCCTGGAAATCTCATAGATTTAATAAAATCTCATGAAAACTCATTGCGAAAACGCCAATCCTGTGCGCGACAAAAGAAAAAAGGCATTGTCAGCTTTCATGTAATAAAGTGTAATAATTGGGCGATTTTTTACTTTAATCGGAATTCCAATGCTTTATTTACTTTTATAGTCACTGGCATATACATATGCCATAGGTTGCAAGGTTCGTAAAATAAAATTAATTTGATCGCAATTGTGTACTTACTAAGGAATGAATAAAATTCAAAGTCGATTTTTTTTTACTACAAAAGCTGTATTTTCACTTATTATACTTATTCTTACCCTGCCTAGGGCCCGCGCAATCAGTTTCGCATAGGGCCCCGCAATTGCTAGGACCGGCCCTGTATATATATATATATATATATGTATATATATACATTTATTCATTTTTCAAGAGAATGATTCTATATCAATTATTGTATGCTTGGGACATTCTAAAAAGCACTTGATCAATTAAGATCAATTATTACAAGAAGGAAAGAGAAAAAAAGATACTGGGCCAACATTCATCCCCCAAATGGGGCTCATGTGTTTAGCCCTTTGAGGGTTTCATCAGGGCTTCATCTGGGCCTCCTGAATGAGCCCAGACTCGCCACTTAAGGGCCCCATTTGGGCTTTCATTTATTCCCCCACAGTATCTTTAGGGGTGTTGGGGCCCACAAGTCCTTCCCCTTACTGGCCCTACATGGGTTTCACAAGAGGATTTTCTGGGCCCCCTGACTGAGCCCAGCCTCAGCCCTAGTGTGGTCATTTGGGCCAGTGTTCCTCCTCAAAATGGGGCCTATGTGGTTAGTATGGGCTGGCCCAGTTGGGGCCCTTTCTGGGCCCAAAATCATTGCTATCAGGGTTAGGGGTAAAACAAGGGAATATAGACATTTTAATTTCTTTTCACAAATTATGTTTTACTAGTCGACCAGCGGCATACCATACGCCGCTATTTTGCAGGGCAGGCTTTAGGCTCTGCAACATATGCGACTGTACTGGGTCCCGCACTTTCTTTGGACCCGTGCTAATTTTTAGGTGTATAAATTATTAAATTGAACCATTTTATAACATGATATAACAGATTTCCCGCTGCCTCTTGAGTTACCACTTTTTTAACCTCCCTTCCATTCACTACACAAATTCATAAGAGAAATTTATGAAACAAAAATTTTTGCATTGCAATTGTGTGTACTTTATTTTATGTCTATAAATTGTGTTTAATCTCTAAGACTGAAGATCATGCAATTTTTAAATTTTTCATAATTTGGAAATCCGAATTCAATAGTACAGTCGATATTTATTTATGTCTATGCTATTTTGTGAATGAAAATAGTGCGAATTGGGATGCACCAATTTCCATTCACACAGCGTGCTGTGCCATGGGATCTTGCCAATTACTTGTTGCTCATTTGACCTTTTACTTTGAGGATTATATATATAGATAATATACAGCACAAACATTGTAGTGCCAACAATGACAGTTAACGAAACATGATAATATTATTTTACGTTTAGCATTCAAATGAACTAGTTACCTGCCATGCTTTAGGATACTCTACATTTTCTCCATTCTCAGAGAAATAATGATACCTCCCTGCTGTGATCTCAGCCAGACTGTAAAGAAACTGATTGGCCTCCACATCATCACAGTTAAAAGAGATGGTGTGAATGGGTATACTCTTCTGCAGCTGCACTTGGGCTAAGATGGACTTGGCTGGCTGAATACAAGAAAATAAATGACTGTAAGATTCTTAAAATGTGAAATCACTGAGTGATTTAATAATGAATACAATGACTGTAAGATAATTCTTAAAATGTGGAATCATTGAGTGATTTAATAATGAGAAGCATTCTGTTTAGACTTTCAGATCAATATTAATTTATTA
>JADKLZ010000728.1:2952943-2963717 GCA_021533235.1 Biomphalaria straminea | reverse complement strand
AGTAACAATTAATTTGACAGAAACAGGCTTATCAATATTCTTCCATAAGTCATTACACAGTTTAAAAAAAAATAGTTTTAGCAAATGCTCCTTTTTTAAACCTTAAAATTTCAAACCAAATTAATTGTCAAAACTTTCAAACTAAGTAGCTGCCATCATTAACAAGTTTCTTTAAAACAACAACATTTGTTGCTTAGTTGATGGCTTTGTGCATGCATCACTAACCTACATCTTCTTTTGTTTCCCACTTGGGCAAATGGCAAACATCACTAACCTGCATAAGAGCAAATATTTTCTGTTTGACAAATCCAAGACTTGGTCTCATAGAAGCTGAAACATCAATCAGTATATACATCTGGTCCTCAACCAATGTGCCAAACAGTGACCTGCTTCCTTTGTTCAGCCAATCAATTCTTAAATGTAACAGACATTATTCGGATAATACGTTTCAAGGTGCTAGAGATATATGTTTAAAAAGAATAAATTTACATCCAAGTAGATTGAGCAAGCATTGTCATTCTAAGGGAAGCAGTTCATAGTCCTTTTAAACAGGAGTTCGTGAATTTAAATTTTTGACTTTTAAATTTTAGACTTTGCTTCAGCAATAAACATTTTATGATCTATCCCAAAGCTGATACAGAACAGCAAGGGATGACAGTTGGCAAGGTTGGAACTCAGACCATTGTGATAAGTCTGGAGTACAAACCACTTAGCAAGACAGACATGTTTAAGTAAAAAAAAATTAAGGTGAATGAAATATTACGATAAGTTATGTACAAATTGTGAAAAGTTAATGCCAAAAGTTAAAATCAAAAGGTTGGTTATACCTTCCCTGTATTTTGTTGAGAACAACCATGACCTTGTCCTCGTAGCACCTGAAGGTCTCTGGGGTCACTATCACATGCATGGTTTGACCATCTTTCCATTTCACTACAGGAAAAATGTCCTGACAATACATTGCATTGACCAACATTGGCATTGACACCTGCAAATACATTGCAAATACCCAGAATTTTCATTTTAAATTTTTTAAATTCAACAGCTGCTGGTGTTTCCAACATTATTTGGCTTAACTTTTTAAGGGAAGTTTAGCAACTAACTCAGACCCTAACAAGCCAATAAGCCAATTGAAATGTATATTTTAAGTACAAACACATGGCAACTAACTAAGACCCTAACAAGCCAATTCAAATATATATTTTAAGTACAAACACATGGCATTCATTGCTTGAGTGCCTGTAAACTGTGTTTATAAAATAATTGACATGTTTCAGATGCTCCTTTAGAGTTGACTCTAATCTAAATCCTAGCCTAAAGCTCCTGCAGGACAATGGGGGATACAGTCAGTAGAGTATCAAACCAGGACCATCAAGACAACTGAAAGGAGTCCAATATGCATACTGCACAACCAGGCCTGGTCAAGTTGTGTGCACTCTTGAGTGCTGTCTTGACAATCCTGGGTTCAAACCATGCCCAACACCACCCTTTGCAATCCCACGGGAGCTGTAATCATTTTCAAATTGTAAGGAACATTCAAAACATGTCAAATAAAACAAAACCAGACACTTTACGAAACAATATGTGAATAATATAATATATGTGGTACTAACAGCATCAGTGGGGGGTTCTGAAGGTGGTGGTAGCAGTTTGTTAATCACACCATCACTGTGCTTGAAGGCTACACTTGACAAAATGTCATCCAGTCCAAGTTTTTTGGCATTGAGCCCATAAACCTCAAGCCATTCTTTGGAACTCATGTACTGTTCATCTTTCCTGGCAGACAGCTGCATCTTGTTGTCCAGATTTTCTTTTGGAACAGAGTTAATCAACAATTATAATATGCCATAAATGAAAAAAAATGCATCCACATTTTAAACAAAAAGTTTTGATCAAAGTAAAATTAATTCAAGACCCATATAGTGGAGACTTGTATGATCAAAATTGACATTTTCAATTTAATGTTAAGAAAAAAAGATCAAAAGAGTAAAAACATAAATATATAAACTGGATTTGAAAAAATAAAATGCCCAATTAACTCTAAATTATTGTTGAAAAATTCTAGTAAATTAAATGTTATAAAATATTACACCTATTTTTTTTTTCTCCACAAAAACAGAATATAATAATTAATAAATGGAAGATGAGAACTGCAGATGCATCAGTTGACATATAAACTCAGTCACAATAGAAACCATTTAAGTATCAATAATGAACTATTATTGTCATTATAATACTTTCAGAAGAAAAATTTTGATTTTGTAAACAGAATGATTAACTAAAATTAGATGTTGACAATACATTGCCTACAATGAAATTTTTTTTTTTTAAAGTGTGTTTCCTTCTCAAAATAGTGCTGTGGGCAAACAACTTTTTCACATTTAAAAAAAAAATGTTTCACAGTCGAGAAGTAAAGCTCTGTAGAAATCTACTCTTATACTTATTAATACCCTTTCATTCTCATGTGTATCATGATCAAAAACATGTTAATGGTTGCAAAACAGTAGACCTGCAATGGCCACCTAAGAATTTCTGAGTAGCTTTAGCTAACTCCCTTTGGTTGAGTGATTAAGCGCTTGGCTTCTGAATATTGGGTCCTGGGTTTGAATAAAGGTGAAGACAGGGATTTTGAGTTTCAGGATTCCCCTGAGTCCACCCAACTCTAATGGGTACCTGACTTTAGTTGGGGAAAGTAAAGGCGGTTGGTGGTTGTGCTGGCCACATGACACCCTGGTTGTTAACTGTTGGCCATAGAAACAGATGACCTTTACATCATCTGCCCCATACATTGCAAGGTCTGAAAGGTCTTTACAAACTCCATTCATAACCTCTCTACTTTAATGTTGACATACCAAATATAATTTTGCTTGGCTCCATGGCATTATCCAGAAGAGATCTAATTTGGGCAAGATTGCTGCGAGCTTCTTCAAGTTCTTCAAAAATCAAAATGACGTCTTCTCTCATGCCAGCTCCCGGTGGAATGCCTCCAATTGTTTTGTGTCTAAGAATCATGTTGGCTCTTTTTAATGAAGTGTCAATCACTTCTGTCTCATATGTCTCCAGCTCCATCACCAAACCATAAGCATGGAATCTGTAGTGAGCAGAGAATAAAAGGTTAAATATATTATTTTATTCTTTAACACGCTAAATTGAAATTCCCATTTTAACACTCTTTCTCTCCTAATTGACAATACCATCACTGACCTGAACTCATTAAATTAAATTAATGTTTGATTAAAAAAAACTGCACTTTGTGTTACATAAAAAGAGAATGCATTGAACTTTAAAAAATAATTCTTTACTAAATAAAATATTTTCTGATAACAAATGAAAACATTGTTAAAGCTTAATCAAAAAAGTGTAGTGCAATACTACTGAGCCAAATGAAGAATTCTGTTGGAATGTGGAAAATAATTACGGAAAGAGTTAAAGAAAAATATCAGATCACAGATTGCAGTGTTTGTTTTTTGCAGAGGTTCAAAAAGGGAGAATTCAAATCTCACGAACCATCACAGAGTTTATGATGTACATCATTTCTCCAAGTATTTTAAATTAAGATATGGACATGGCTTGTCTATTGATATGAGCTTTGTTAACACAAAGATAAGATTAGATAATTTTATTGGAATGAAAATTCAGTTTGGGTACTATTGTCCATCTCAGTATTAGGCTACTACTATAGCAATAACAATATAGATGCAAAATCAAACAACATTTACACACACTCTAGTGACACTTTATAAATTAGGCTTCTAATGTACTTTTCTGTTACAGCTAATAAACTTGAAACAGCTTGACTGTAAGCAGAATAAAGGAATTTTAATATGTTTCTGTTCTAGACTTAACAGAGAGTCTGAGTCCTGTCAACTTCTGTCCTGCAGAAGGTTTGGACTAGGACTTATTTACAATTTGTGAAGAAATGCTCAAAACATATAAAACAAAACAATATACTCCTTTATTTAATCTTTCAGATAAATCTCAAAAGTAATAAATGTCAATGTCCTAATAACACTTTGATTTGATCTATTACTCTATTCTTTATGCTTAGAAATGATTATTATTATTCCTTTTATTGGTGGTAAAAAAAACATTCTTTTTAACTGACCTCCCATTGGTGCTCTTGGCAAAATCTTTCAAAAATTTGATCACATCAGTAGAATCACAGTTGAATGACACAGCATGGATTGGGATCTTTCTTTCTGCTTTGGACACCTGTTGAAGATTTGTTGGCATAGATCATAAAACATGTTTCTTTAAATCAATGTATAATATAAAACTTTTTCTATTAAAACTTTGAGTCTAAAGTGTTGCCATGTTAGGATGGAAGTACTAAAAGAATCAGACTATATAAAAAGAAAAGTTACGCATGTTTAGATAGATTTACATTCTTTAACTTATACATATCACATTTTGATAGGATCCAATCGTTTTAAAACCTATGACTTACAATTTGTACTATTATTCCAATTATTACTATACTAGCCCGATATGACCTGCATCTCACAGGCTTTAGATTGTGTACCACTGATTGAACGCCATGTTCCCTTACATCACTAATATAAAATACTGTAAAATAGGTTTACCCAATTTTTTTAAAAGTTTTGTTTTTCAATAGAGATACATTTTTTAAATTTTATTTTTAGGGCATTCATCTTGTCAGAGAGACATTTAACAGACACTATGGTCTCTGCTGTAATCTAAGGAACATTCATGCCACGTTTAATAAAATTGGTCAACTGGTTTTAATTTGTATTCGGGACATACATACATACATGCATAAATATATACACACTCCTTACATTTCGCTTTATATGTTAGATCATAATTAGTATTAGTACTTCTATTATTAATTGATTTAATCATGATGTAAACATTAAAATGAACATCAGGATGCACAATCAAGCAAAAATTTCCCAAGATGCAACTGTTCTCTTACTTTTTCCATTAGAATTTCTTTACCATTGGTTATAGCACTTCCTTCTATGAACAGATAGACAGCCTCACTCTGCAAATAGACAATGTGAACTAGAAACTCTTTCATATATAAGTAATATTAAGCAAATATAACAGTGGCTATAGTAGTAAGATATTTGCCTATTAAACTGTGAATATACTCATACAAATGTAGTTTTATAAAACTAGTTGAGCAAATTTCCTAAACTTGCAATTTCAGTGTATGTTTTTTAAAATAAAATTATCATTTTGTCTTAATTATTAGCTAACCTCAACTAAGTTATGGTGGCAAAAAAAAAAAAGAAAGTTTAACATATTTCATAACAAAGTGTCATCACAAATTCTTTTTTTTTAAAAGTGCTATGTATTTGTATAATTCTGTAAAACAACTTTTTAAATCAACTGAAATGACTTATAAACTCACATTATAATCTTCTATAGCCATCAGAACAGATTCAGCTACTGAAGAAATGGCAACATGCTCTGATGGCTTTAGATTCCACAGCCATTGTATGGCAGCGTCTATTGTATCATGTGAAACGGGGATACAATGCTTGCTAAATGACTTCACATCTTCACAAGCCCTGGGTAATAGAAACACTTTTTATGGTTAGGTCCAGCAGTGGAACATGAAATAAGATGAGATCCAAAATTATCAATGATTATGCAAGAAATGTATCATTTGTTAGTTATTATTATATAAAAATAATAGACATACCTAATAAGATTAAATTTTGACAGCTGTGAGACTTGCTCTTTGAGAACTTTTTCTAGTGCTGCCCTGTATTTGTCAAAGTTTTCTGCTGAGCTGCTCTGAATGTCTAAGACTATAGTCACAGAACGCTCTTCTATCACTCCAAATAGTCGTCTGCTTTCTGATGTTAGCCATTCTAATCTTCTTTTAAAAAGATTGATGACTTGTTCAAGTCGTTTTTCAAGTTGAGCAAGTTTTTCTTTAGAGCAATTGATCTGAGGAAAGTAACAATTTTTGTAGTTTTTATCCTCACTATCCTCTGATAAAAGATTTTAACTTTTATTATTAGAAAAAAATATTTTGTTGACTTGGACTAATTAATGTTAATGTGCTAAAAATCATGCAAATATAATATTTAAATATAAAATGCTTAAACAAGCAAGACAATTTAACGTGATTTTAAAATGTATTAATATGTTAAGATAGTCCATGCAGCTCTAAAAGGTATCTGACATTAGTTGAGAAAAAGTAAAGACGGTTAGTCATTGTGTTGGTCACATGACACCCTCCTTGACAGTGGGCCACAGAAATAGATGAGCTTTACATCATCTGCCCTATAGATCAAAAGGTCTGAAAGGGGGACTTTATTTTTTTACTTTTAATATGTTAAGATTTACTCACATTGAATGTACGTCCATCAGGCCGCAACATCTGTTTAAAAAGTCCACTCCCATAGCGTGAGCTTACAGGTTTCTTAAGAGAGTCATCAAATTCTGAATGTAGAGAAAGAATACATTCAGGTGAGTTTTTTAAAATTATTCCAAATGAAAAAAAAATTGCAGGTACATTACCAAATTTAGTTTTTCTGGTATCAATAATAAGAACATTCTTAAGACAGCTGAAAAAAATGTAAGTAATAGGTACAACTAAACTATTCTCTTGAACCTACATTCAACGAATTATGTTTAAAAAAAATGAGAGGCTATATTTTTTATATACAAAAATGAACACATTTGGGTATTTAGTAGCTGTGATTTAAGTTTATATTCCTTTTAAATAATGTGATGTTGTTGCATTATTTAATGTAAATAATACATTCTTCATAACATTGCATTTAAAAAGAATCATTTGGGTATTTAGTAGCTGTGATTTAAGTTTATATTCCTTTTAAATAATGTGATGTTGTTGCATTATTTAATGTAAATAATACATTCTTCATAACATTGCATTCAAAAGAATAATTTCAAAAAAAATTTTTTCTAAGGTCATTATTGTTTCTTACCATCACTAATTTTAAATCCTATTGAAACTAATATCTGATTGAGCTGAAGTCGATTCTTTCTCAGCCCATAATTTTGAAGCCATTTTTGAGAAGATATCAGTGGGCGTACATCGAGCTCCCATTCTCTAGGCCTGGCAGTCTTTGGCAGATCCAAAACGATATTTTCACCTTCTGGTTTCAACTTATATAGCTTATGATTACAAGTTTTGGTCTTCTCTGATAGGTCAAAAGTGACACCTGAGAAGAAAGAAAAATAAATTAATAGTAATTTTAGCGTGTCTTGGAGGCACAGTGGCTGAGCAGTGAAGTGCTTGGCTTCAGAACTGGGAATCCCGGGTTTGAATCCTGAAGAAGCTCTAATTGTTACCAGACATCAGTTGGGGAAAAGTAAAGGCGGTTGGTCGTTGTGCTGGCCACATGACACCCTCGTTAACCGTGGGCCACAGAATCAGATGACCTTTACATCATCTGCCCTATAGACCACAAGGTCTGAAAGGGGAACTTCACTTTTTTCTTTTTGTGTCATCAATCTTAGAAAGTAACTTCACTGTTGTATTGCTTTATTGATCCTCTTTTTCACAGAATCGAAGATTATTACATCCTAGCCTTAATCTACTTCAGAAAAGCAGTGGGGGATGGTGACAGGCAGGGACATTGAGATGAGAATCCAAAGAGTGTACCACATGATCAGCTAGTTTAAAATGATAAAATGTATTTTTTAAAATGCTTTATTAAAACATCTTTAAAAGTCTAGGTACAATTTAGACTACAATACAGACACTAGAAACATTAAGAAAATTAAATTAGCAGTAATAGTTGTACAATACAGCAAACCATAACTTACAAATACACAAAATAACCTAATGAAAAACTCAGAAAGACACAAAGGCTAGTACTAAATCCTTTTATGAGAGGGTTTTCTTTCTAAGTGCCATTCAGGTATGAAATGGGTTACCTTAGTTAACCAGGGAAAGTAAGTACTTGATCTATTTAAATGTGAGCAACTGTATAGTAACATGAAAAATCACAGGACAATAATATGTGGAAAACCCCCCCCACACACACACACACACACTTTTTAATAAAAAAAAAAAGAAAAGAAAGGTAGCATATGGATGAAATCTTGATATATATATATATATATGTTGATAAAATACAAAAAGAACAGACTATGTTGGGCAGGTCTCTTTGAAAGAATGTCAGATAACAGAGGTGCGAAAATCATATACCGACAAAAACAAAAAGGCAGGCGTCCCAAAGGCAGACCCCGAATGCGATGGATTGATGGTGTGGAAGCAGATCTGCAACAGCTTGGGGTTAGGGTATGGAGACGAAAGGCCCAGGAGAGATCTGAATGGAAGGATGTGTTGAAGCAGGCCAGAGCCCTCCATGGGCTGTAGCGCCACTGGGATGGATGGATGGTTGATAACATACAGTGATATACAGAGAGCAAATTGATTTCAATATTTAGACAAAAGAATAATAAAAGTGCATTTCAACGAAAATTTATTGCAAGTGAAAATGGGGCTTATCTAGATAAATGAAACACAGATTAGTCTCGAAAAATCTTAACTTACTTGATTGCAACTCATTTTTCTTAGGGAAAGAAACTCGTTGAGATACTGCTGTCATTTTCAAATCTGTTCTGAACTAGGTTTCACTTGAGATAAGAATAATAAAGAAAAAAAACATAAGGGTTAATAAAAAAAAGTAACATTTAATCATGCAGGTACTTAAGTAGCAAATACTTAATATGGCTATTCACTTCTGTACATAAATAGACCTAAATAGATTTGATTTTGATTTTATGGTGACCATAAGAAAATCTCAGATACTTAAAAAATGTTACCCCTTCCTGCATACTCTGATTTTAAAATATATGTGTATCTAATTATGACTAGAGGTATGTATTTAATGTAAATTTAACTGTAATATATATAATATAAAGTAGTCTTAAGCAACTGTTAGTAAAATAAAATCTGTTAAACATAGGGATATAATCTACTTCCTATCAGGGTATCTGATGTTTTGGTGCAACCCATTTGGAATAATTGCAAAATATTTTCTGACGATAATTTAAAAAAACACTAAGTTTTAAAAATAACCATTATTTCATTGTACTATAGTACGTATAGATCTAGTTGACATTCCCCCCCCCCTCAACCCACCCACCACAATAAAGTTTTAATAAAGGTTTTGTCAATTTCATGAATATAAATAGTTCATCCATCATGGTTCAATGATGATCACTTTTGTTATCCAGGGGGCTTAGGGTTTTGAGCTGGGGTTTTGTAGCTCCTCATGTGGCTAGTGAGACCTATGTGAGCCCAGAATCTTCAACTGCACACTGGGCAGGTTATTTCAGCTGGAGCTAGTTTCATCTAGATTTACATCCAACTCTTATTCCCCTTTTACTTTGGGAAATCTCAAGACATCATAGCCAGCATAAAATATTTTTTAAAATGTTGCCTTCTGTATCTGGACTAATATAGTCCTACACCTAATTTAGATATAATTATTTATTTTAATATTAATTAGACTAAATTCACAAGAATCTAGTTTCATATTGATTTATTTTTTAAAGTGATTAACTTCATTTCTTTCTAATGCTAACTAGTAAAAAGAAAATATAACAATTAACAATATTAATTCAATTTCATTGTCATTGATTATTTATGATGCAGGATACATAGGGTCTACAATAAATAAATGATTTTAATAAGCCCAAATTTTTCGAATTTTTCTCTACTGATTACTTAATTAGATTTAATATAGTCAGTACTGAGTTTAGTAGAGTCTAGGGTAGACAGTCTAACTCTAAGTGTCTTGATTCTAAAATAAAGAATACAATGAATCATAATGAATGCAACAATTACAATACAAATTTACAATTCAATATGAATACTCAATTATACATCTGATCTATTCTATGTGACAGTATCATGAGTATGTGACAGTATGTCTATAGACTATAGACTATTACTATGATCTATCAAAAATATTCCAAATTTGACTTTTCTAAGAACGCTGAAAAACAAAGACACATATTTATTACAATACCTTTTAAAAGCACCATAGAGTCTATAAGATAATATTTAAAAAAAAAAAAAAAGAATCATAGATGGATTGTCAATGAATAGTATCTTGACGATACGGGCGCCATCTTGTACACAATTGTGTTGCTGGGGATGACTAAAAATAAAAACTTTCCCTTTTCAAATAAAAATTATATTCTAAATCTAGATCTAGATCTAGATCAAGACTAGTTATCTAGATCTAGATCTATAGGATATCTTGATTAATGTGATGATATTATTTTATTCTGAAAAATTAGATCATAGAATCTAGATCTAGATTCTAGATCTAGAGTTCTAGATCTAACTTGTTTAAAATAATCTAGAAATAAAGAGTTTATTTATTTTTTTAAGAACTAAAATGTTTGGAAACGGGGTCGTACTAAATGTCCATAGTTCACAAATAGATCTAAGTAGCAGTATGGTAGACCACTACCATGGTTGTAACAATTATCCGCTATTCATTAGACCCCAGTCGGCCCATGAAGAATCTATTCTTTTCTTAAACATTCCCCTTATCTCCCTGATAATTTACAAACATATAATACACGAGGTAGATATTATAGCATATACTGATTAATCTGCCAGTCCTTCACTTGTTTACAAGAACATACATTAAAGATAAATTAAGGCGTATTTAATAAATTTGCCTAGAATAAGCTCTCTAATATTTTCTAAATGACACTCTGTTATGTCTCTTTGATGAATTAAACAATTTATAATCTAGATATTCATATTTAATGGCTATTTTATTATCACCTCTATTTAATATAT
>JADKLZ010000728.1:2930204-2941736 GCA_021533235.1 Biomphalaria straminea | reverse complement strand
GCAAGCTTAAAACAATCGTCACATAAACATGATGGAGATAATTTTTTTAAAAGCTGTGTCTAACGCAAAAAAAAATAATATATATTTAAAAAAATACGGGAATGGGTATTAAAAAAAAGGGATATGCCGGTATATTGTATGCAAGCTTAAAACAATCGTCACATAAACATGATAGAGATAATTTTTTAAAAGCTGTGTCTAACGAAAAAAAAAAAAAATTTGTAACATGTTCAATTTCGAAAATTTAACACGTTAGCAGCAATATTAATAAAACCACCTCTCTCTACCATTCCCTGGCCATACTTAAATTAAAGCACCCACCACTTTTTACCATTCCCTGGCCACTTCGAATACAAGGTAGGTAAGGACGCTAACCCGGTATAGCGATCACGCCGCCCAAACAGAACATAACCCCTAATGTTTAGTAGATCTAGATTATTCTAGATCTAGGAAAAAACTGTTTACTGTATTTAAATTCAGTTCTAGTCACAATCACTAAACATTTACTGTCAATTCAGGTCTAGTCACAATCACTAAATGGAGTGAGTGGTCAAGACACACTGAGTCTCACATTTTTTTTTTTGTCAACCTGGTATACTGACCTTTTGTCCAGAGTTATCTGGCTTAGAGAACTTCTATTCTGAATGCAATATTTCTATAGAGCTATTAAGAGTTATAACTATTTAACATAGTTCCTTCAATTCAAACATTACTTTTAACATGTTTTCTTTTCAGTAACTGCTGATACTATAGCAGAAAAAAGTAAGCATCTTTGTGTTTGTAATCTTTTCATCTTATTTAGAAACACAGACCAAACATTCTATAATTTATATGATGTTATCTTAAAATTATGTCGCACTTGCTCAGTAGTAATAACATTATTTATTTTCGCTAACATTTATAACATATTATCTGGATATGATACGGGCACGACATGGCCTAAATTGTGCTGATGTGCCTAAAGTCAAAACTCACCGGATATGACACGCGCCCTGCTGGCCTTAGTTTGTGTATTTCTGATCTACTGGATTGGATATAGCTCTAAGTCAAACATATCAAATGTTCCTTTCACAGTTAAAATTTTTAAAAGTAGAGCGTGAAAATGTTTTTACCTGTTTAGACAATATATTCATATCAAATATAAAATATTGTGAAAATTGGTTTACCTGTTTAGCCAACATATTCATATCAAATATAAAATACTATGAAAATGGGTTTACCCAATTTTCTGTTGTGGGAGGGATGTTAAACATACACTAAGCTTTTCACCATGAATATTTTTGCAAAGTTTTATCTAGAGCGGTCAAATGATTTTCATTTCTATGTGGGACATACATACATACACCTTACATTCAATTATATATATTATATATCATAATAATATCAGATAATCTGAACAAAAAACTTTTGTTATAATAGTGATTATAGTGATTATCTATTTATAATAAAATAGGATTATATAATTATAGATTATTGTCCTCCTTTCATGTTGGTAGAAATATTTTAAAGCATCTATACTTATTTATTTATTTTCAGTTATATTTTTGGTACTATACCATCCAATATTATTTTTGTTTGTCTGGTCCTACTATCAGACGATATTTGCTAAACCAAAAACACCTCCAAAAGAAGTAAGTACTAACTAGCTGCTTGTTTTTGTTTTTGTTTTTTTTAAACAGTTTATACTAACTCACTCTGTCTATCTGTATGTTTGGTAAAAAATTTGAGTTTTTTTTTTCCTCATTTCCCATTCTTGGATCAAGTTGAAACTTTGCACGATTATTCAACTTACAAGACAAGAATCAGTACAAAATAATCAATTAATTAATTAAATATAAGTGATTAATTAATTTGTTTGTTATCAAAATAAGGGGAATAAAAGCTACTTAATGAAAGATGTGGATGTATAATATATGGATTTAATCCTCTTATTACATTTTGAAACCTTTTTTTTTTTTTTTTTTTTTTTTAAATTCCCTTTCTCTGATGAAGTTGAAGTTTTGCATAATTATTTATAGTCGATGACAAATACACTAATCAATAAAAAAAAATGAATCAATTATTTAATCAATTAGTTCTAGTTAATCAATCAATCAAAGTCAGCTAAACTCTGTCATTTTCAGATAAATGGCAGTAATTAGCAGTTCTTTCACTTAGATAAGCTTTGCTTTTTAAAAAGTAATCTTGTTTCTTATAAACTTGACTGTTTTGTATAGAGTGGCATGACTTCAAAGTAATAATAAAATTTTAGTAAATATATTGCAATGAGATTAATTCAAACTTCTATTTTATTATATTAACAAAAATATTGTTTCTTTATATTTTTTTTTTCAGTTTTTTCTAAGTCAAACAGAGTGGCAGCAGCTTGAATCAGAAACAAATGAAAACAATCAAAGAGATAAATTAAACAATTTTGCTAAGAAACTTCCCATTCAAAATAGAACAATTGCTGGTTGTGAGTAATATTTTCTCAACATATTTCTTGGGGGTTAAAATTGAAAAATTTTTGCACTATTAATAGGTAGCCAAGCCAAGTTCAAGCATACTTAGTCTTTCGACAAAAAGAGAACATTTGGACGCTGTTAATAAATTTTATTTTTTTACAAACTAAAACATCATACTGTTTGTTTTAATGTAATAAAAAATGTAATTAAATATAATATCTATTTTTATTTTACATTTACAGTATGTATATTAGAGATTCTACTAAGGAATTAACTTTACACATTGCTGTAAACCTGAATTTTTTTTAGTTTGGTTAACATACCTTAATATTAAATAAGAAATATGTAATTCCTGGGTATTTTTATTTTCCTCACTAGTTCCACGTTATTGTGAGAAGTGTAAATGTGTGAAACCAGATCGCTGTCATCACTGTTCTGTTTGCTCAATGTAAGTACTTGTAACATTGAGTCAGTGGAAAACACTTGTAACATTTAGTCACTTATAAACACTTGTTGGGCTTAAAAAAAAAATTAAACCTCAGATATAGAATATTTGCCTACTTTCAAATGTATAAATAAATGGTGTATACAAGGTGAGACTTTATGGAGTAAGAACAATTCTTGGAAACCATTTTTATATTAACAATTACTTTCTTGTGTTTAAAAGCTAAATCAAGCTTTTTAATTTCATATGCATTACATAAGAATGCTGGTATGTAAAACAGTTGATCTCAGTTAAGTATTAAAATTTCTGATTAAAAAATGTCTTTCCATAACCTTTCTAATACAAGTAGGTTATACTGATCTATTTGGGTTTTAACCTGGAGTAAAAGTAGTTATGTTAGATGGAAAATGATAGCAGTTTTAGGTTAGAGGTTATCTAGTTAGATAATAAATAAACAACAACAGAATAAACATTATTATTATAAAAGAAAATCATTTGGATTCTTTGTTATTAATGATCCTGTAGCAGAACTTGCTAGAGTGTTTGATGTATTGAGTTAATAGCTTACTTAATCCTGTGAACTCCCAGGGGAGTCGAGGCCTGCAACCACACTTCTCCACTGAATTTGGTTCTGAGCAGCTATCTTCTTCTGCTCCCATGTCATTCCAATATCCTCAGCTTCACTGATGACTGACCTCTTCCAGGGTTGCTTGGGTCTGCCCACTTTCCTTGTAGATTCCAGTCTTGTGCCTGCCTTGCAACACTGGTAGCTGTATGTGTCCTATCAAGCTCCACTTTTGCTTTTTGATAAGCTATGGGTTTTTGCCTGGTTCTCTCTGACACGTTAACTGAAGATATCTTTTTCTGGCCACCTAACTCCCAATATCTGGCGTAGGCATCTGTTAACAAAGGTCTGGAGGCATCTGTTAACAAAAGTCTGGAGGCATCTGTCAACAAAGGTCTGGAGGCATCTGTTAACAAAGGTCTGGAGGCATCTGTTAACAAAGGTCTGGAGGCATCTGTCAACAAAGGTCTGGAGTCATCTGTTAACAAAGGTCTGGAGGCATCTGTTAACAAAGGTCTGGAGGCATCTGTTAACAAAGGTCTGGAGGCATCTGTTAACAAAGGTCTGGAGGCATCTGTTAACAAAGGTCTGGAGTTTTTCCATAGTTGTTTTCCTGACTCTATATGTCTCTGAACCTTCGAGGATGGTATTATGGGTTCTCTTGTCTGGTGTATGATCCTCATAACCTTGGCTTTCTTACTCTTGATTAGAAGGTCAGTTTTTTTTGCTACTTTTGAGCGTCTGGTCAATTTTGTCTGAGCTTTTGTTGTGTATGTTAGAAGAGCCAGATGTCATTTGTGAAATATGGGTACTCCAGATGTTGTGATCGATTGTTTGGCGCCTTTGTTGACCAACGAAAATTTCAAGGGCGTAAGCATACATCCTTATCTCACTCCTGTTTTTACTTTAAAAGGATTGGTCAGCTTTTTTGTCTATATTATCATTTTTAACCATTGATGATCAATGAAATTTTTTCATTTGTTTTTTATTGCGTCTTTAAATGTTTGATAGCAATTTTTTTTATTTTTTTGTTGTTGTTGACATTTTATTATTTAATTAATTTTCAGATGTGTTTTAAAAATGGACCATCATTGCCCATGGTAAGTATTTGTTGTCTCTCTTTGATTAAACACTTTTGTGACAGCTCTTCTCATATTAGGCAAAAAGAAAATCCCTTTTCAAAGACAGTCTTTGAATATGAAAACTTTATTAGACCAGCGAATGGCTAACAACTTTGCATCAAATGTAGCAAAATATACAGCTCGCTACTATGTTTGCATTGTTACATGACATACTTCTCTCATCCTTAAGCTTATAATTAAAAGAATATGCTGTTATATATTTAAATAAAAATGTTTAGCAGCATACAATATTAATTTATTAATATTTTAGTCAGTTGAAGATATAGAATTATTTTTTTTATAGTTGATTCACTTTGACTTTTTTTCCCCTAGGGTGAACAACTGTGTGGGTTTTCACAACTACAAATATTTTGTTCTGTTTCTTGGATACGCATTGCTGTATTGTGTTTATGTGGCTGTATCATCTCTGAAATATTTTATTAGCTTTTGGTCCGTAAGTATTCCCTGAAGCTTTAGATTTAAAACACTGAATAAAAACAACAATTTTCACTTTTATCCATTTTGTGAAAAAAATATCTAATAATATTATTGTCTATCACACAACTAGATATTTACTAATCATTCCAATCTAGCTTCTAAAAGATATTATTTTGTAACAAAAGTGTCATATAAATATATATATTATATATTAAAGTATTAGAGTATTAGATTATATCATCTTTAGTAACATTTTTTAAGTTGAGTATAAGAACCAAGTTAAAGGGACAAAACTAGATTGTTCCCTAGTAAAGTTTTAGGTTTGGTCTCTAAAAGCTAAAGAAATGTGTTTCTCTTTACATTTATATGTATTCTGATGCTTACTTCTCAGTAAATGTTTCTCCATTTACTCACAGGGAGGTGGTGCGACTGGCGTTGGCAGATTCCACATCCTGTTTCTGTTTTTTGTGGCTGTGATGTTTGGTATTAGTCTCATCTCATTGTTTGGATATCATATATTTCTTACAGTTCACAACAGATCGACACTTGGTGAGTATCTATTGTTTGCTTTACCCTAGAGAAGTTTTAAAAAAAAATGGTTTTGTTCATCTTTCATATTAAAACACTCTGGTCCAATCTCTATTGTAGACTTGTGGGAGGGGGGGGGGTATCTGGAAGAGGATGTTTTTAGGTGCTCAGTACGCACAACTAAATAGGAATAGATTTAAATTATTTTCGTTTTCTGTTTGTTTCAGAGGCATTCCGAGCCCCTATTTTTCAGACAGGGGCTGACAAGGATGGTTTCAGTCTAGGTTCGAGGGCCAACTTTGCCGAGGTGTTTGGAGATAAAAAGTCTCATTGGTTTCTGCCAATCTTTACGAGGTATTGTCGTTATTTTTATTGAGGCTATTTCTTTTCAAACTCTAGCCCCTTTTTTAAACTTGCATTTTTTGGGGGCTTCAAAGTTTCATAACTTCTTGTTTAATTTTGAATAATTTGGATTTGGTAAAGTTTTATTTCATTGATTGATAATAATAAAATAGAAACAAATGTATTAAGTTTTATTTCATTGATTGATAATAATAAAATAGAAACAAATGTAGACATTTAAAATTTATAAACAAATGTGCTATATGAGAAATGTTTTTGATTTCTTTGTTTATAATTTAACTTGAGTTTAAATCACCAATAAAATGTCCCCGTCCACCTTTCCCCTCCCCCATTCCTAAATTGCTTTTGTTTTACATTGTGCCTTGTCTCTTTTGTTCTTGTATTGAGAAAGTAGAGCAGAGTCATTCAGTAGTTTCACATTCAACTATAGAGATCAAGTTATGCAAGTCTTTTGAGAGGCACATTAGGGTTAAACGTCTATCCTACACGGGGCATCTATGCTACATACCTTTCCTACACGTTCTCCTCTACACCCCATTTTCCTTTATTTTATATCAGTGTCATTCGCATCATTTCTGTACAACTTATCTGTTCTAATCATTATTTCTGCTCACAAAATCATACTTCTAAGTTGATTTATTTTCTCTTCTAAGCTTTTACTTATACAAGATCATTTCTTTCTATTGAGCATATAAGAAACAACTTTAGATAGCAAAAGGCATTGTTTGAATGTTGCTTGTATGGTCTTTCTATGTTGAGAAAGCTGATGCCACAAAGGGCAGGGATCTAGACGTCTAGTATTAAAACCAAGTTTGTATGTGGTGCTGTGGGCCTCGATGTTTTTTTGGGGAGGGGCAAACATTTTTTAAACAACAGCATTAGGATAGTTGTTTTTTTTTGAGTGCCATGGATATATCTCAGGGTAAGGTCTGCTGTAACAGTCATCAATCTTTAGAGAAACTAAAGAAACATTAGAGCTTTTCTTCTGGTATAGGAACCGTTTGATGTTTTTGTTTTTGAAAATAAAAGCTGCAATCTATTTTTGCTTTTTTTAAATAAACCTTTTGGACCAGATAAAATTAAGAGAAGGAGTTTTAGAATGAAAGTAAAATTATGAAAGGAAACAGATTATAAGATTATTTCCAAATTGTAGAAATTTTGTCAGATTTGAATGGTTTAAGTAATAGACTAATTGCATTACCTTAGTTTTGTTAAAACTAATCTAGCTTCAGGTTAGCTGAAAAACAACTGCTTCAGTTTTGCAAGGCCTAGGCAAATGTTTGTGTCAGTGACTGCAGCCTGCTGTGTGGTTGTGTGTGGGTGGCTCCCCTTGACTTGTGCATATTAAGCAGAAGTTATTTTACTGTAAAGATTATCTTGGACATAAGAGAATCAAGTTTATAGTTCTTGTTTCTTTTTGAAGTCATTCAACTCCTTCGTGTGAAGCCCATACCCCCCTCCTACCCCAACTCCATATACTGCTCATTTCTTTTAATAGCACAAACATTTATCTAAAGATACTTCACTTTTGTAGGTTTTATTTTTCTAAGCACTCTCAGGGCTCATTCCTATAATCCTTCTGTTTCTGTCATGTTTAACTTTGCTCCAGTTTTTTTAAAACAATTTATTTTTTAACTAAAGTCATCCTCGACTGTATTGGTTATAAACAATAAAACAAGTCAAGTGTCACCATTTAAATGAACATGATGAACTAAAGTAAACTAAATTTGTCAATATCAACCCATTTCCTTCAGTAATCAAACATTTCTTAAACTTAAGGTAAAACCTAAAAAAAAAATAGTTTGAATTCTCAAGAAAGAGTTGAATAGCTTCCCAGCCAAAAAAAAAAAATAAAATGTAATATGCAACTTCTGATAAGAATACATGAAAATAAAGATTGAAGTCAATAAGTAATTTGACCTTCTGACCTCCTTGTCTGCAGCCTCGGGGATGGTGTGTCTTATGCATCTCGTTTGCAACCCACTATCAGTTATAACACTATGGGAACGACTCCCAGGGCAGAGACAACAAAGTTAGTATTGTGTGTTTTCCTCTCTCTAAAACTGATGTAGTTGAGCCAGTAACTGGACCGGCTGCATTCATTAGCAACTTAACCACATTCATATATCAAGATAAATCCTTAGAAAGAACATTATTGAATATCATAAGATTAACTATTGAAATCTGCTAGTAAATGTGATATTCTAATTTCTAATTTTGTGTTGGTTAATTATAGAAGACAATGGATGTAATGGCTTTTGTCTGGCTTGAGGAACTTTTTTTTTTTACTAATTCAACCTTTTTTAATTAATTAGAAATTAGTTTTTATATAGTATAGTCTCTAAAACATTTTTAAAATTTACTTTCCCCCTATTTTTCTGTATTTTATATTTTTCTTTGTGCTTGTGTTACTTTCTATTATATATATTGCTTCCACTGTAGAGCCACCACATTGACTGGTCTTACTAATTGTATAAATAATCCAATATGTATATAATCCACTATTTATTATAACAAAACTAACCTGTTGTCAATACTATCTTTTTACTTTTTTTTTTATGATTTAAAGTTTTGTGTTAGAATGTGAGGGTCAGGGATTTCAAAAGTTTATTGTTAGAATATAAGGGTCAGGGATTTCAAAAGTTTTGTCTTAGAATATGATGGTCAGGGATTTTAAAAGTTTTTGTGTTAGAATATGAGGGTCAGGGATTTCACTTTTTCTGAAGTCATTCATTCACAGTGCATCTGTTCAAATGTTAGATCTAGATATTTAAAAAAAACAACAACAACATATGGAAGTAAACACAAATTAAATTGTTTTCTTTTTATTTTTAACCTTTTTACTTGGCTTGTAGATTCTAGATCTTAGATCTATAAACAATTCTTTCTTTTCTTAGTAGTTTTAATAGTTATCACCCTGACCTATGTGCAACATACTCACTCTTTTGTTGTCATTGGGGTATGTTAAGTTATGAATAATGCAGCTAGTTCAAAAGTATGTTAAAAATGTCTGATTTAGGTTTTTTTTTTTTTTTTTTTTTTTTTTTTTTTTGTCTTCAAATATTGTTTTGAATATAATATAATGACTTTAAAAAAAAATTTTGTTCTGTATCGTACATTTTATTACCTTTTTCTTTTTTTTATTATTAAAAAGTGATAATATTTGTTGTGGTTGTAGTTTTCTTAGTCAATTTAATATTGAATAAAAAATGTTCAAGATGTAAATACAATAGGTACCGTACGGTATGCACCCGCTTACATATATGTATTATTTTTCTTAGAACAGTACTTTAAAATAACATGAAAAAATTACTATTAAAAATTTTTTTTTATTTTATATCTAAATCAGACATGGCACACAACATCAAATGTATTCAATTTTACTTCAACTTTAAAATTATCTACCTGAATGTTCTGTAGCATCTAACCCTTACTAATAATGTATTTAACTGTATCCGTAATAACTTGCAATTTGTTGGCTTAGTTTATTGAGTAATTGTGTGATGGTCTATGGGGAGATTTTTTGTTTCTGATGTAGTCACAATAGTTTAATACAGTCAGGCATTTACTCACATCCCTTTGTATTCTTTGTTTTCCTTGTACTCATCTGTATGGACATAACAGGTAGGACCCTTTTCATTCTTGACCAGTAGTCTTTCATTAACATCACACACACACAGACTTGGTGGTTGTTATGTTGATAGAATAAGATGAAATACCAAAACAAAAAATCATAATTCAAGGCAGTGACTTCATCTCTAGTAGTGTTATCAGCCTAGTCAAGTTGTCCATTGTAATATAAGCAGCCTCTCCCTAGACAGAATTAGCAACATCATATCTAGTAGTAAAATCAACCTAGTCTGCCGTAGCATAAGCAACCTAGTCTGCTGAAGTAGCAACCTACTTTTCATGATTGCCCAACAATTAATTTGGTGATTCAAACTCAGGTTCATTCTGTTTGTTCAACATGTTGATGTCCTAGAGACACAAGTTCAAAGTTGATTCAAAGTTTATCAACACAAATGTTCATTTTTGTTCAATCTTCAGCTATTTATAAACATTTTTAATTGTGAGCAAAAGCTGATAGAAAAAAAAAAAACTAAAGCAAATCTGATTTGCTTTGTGCCATTTTAAAGTAAATAGCAGTATTTTAACAGAATCATAAATTAGACAAATCTTCCATTGTTTAAATATCATTAATGAAACTTTTGTTATAATAATGTAGTGGCAATGAAGCTGGAATATCTAAGTCCTTGTTTAACTTGTAGACTTCAAATAAAACTTATTTTTAACAGGTTTCTTGAACCCTCCCACCAGCTGACCTTCCACTTGTTTGCTTTTGGAATGTTGATTGATATTAATCTTTCATTTTCTATTTTTATTACATATTATTCTTTTTAAAATACTTGTTTTTTTTTTGTGTTTTTTTTTTAATTTAACTTGATCTAACAAAATAAGAACTTGCCCTGATCTAGCTATTTGTGACTTAGAATTCTTTTATTTGATTTCTTTTTTTTTTGTTTGCAAAGACATTGAAAGTAAAAAAAAAAAAGACGATAATATTTTAAAGAGTATTTGTTTGACCTTATAAATGAAATTGAGGGCGTGCTTTATGTTTTTCTTGTAAGCGACATCTGTGTTAGGACTTTCATTATTAGCAAAACAATTGGGTCAAGACCATATCAAAAGGAGATTGTTATACATTTGTGTTGCTTTGCCTCAAATGTATAATTGTAATTAACTAGTTCATTACTATTATGTCTTTGACAGCTTTGCTAAAAATATTCTAAACACCTCAGAAAGTAATGACAAATGATAGATTATTATATTTTTTTATTATTTATTTATATATTTTTTTACTATTTTCTTAATATATCTTCTACGTTTCATTTCTTTAAATTAATTTTTTAAAGCAATTCAAACATTAATTCAGACATAAGTTTCTACCTTGAACTAATTTGTTTCAGTGTGAGACCTGCTTCCATTTTTATTTTCCCTTGGAATTGGTCTTCATACTTAGTACTCCTTTGATTTGATAATGCTTACTATTGTAACATCATCATATGTTGTCTGGTTTGATTACAATATTTCTGTCCAATTTTTTTAGTTTTGTAGCTTGAATTTTAAACTTTACAATTTAAAAAAAAATTATTTAGATATTACAATTATACAAAAAAATAACGAAGATTTTAAAATTATATGCAGCCTTATAACTGAGTATATTTTTTTTTTCAATCTGTAGCCTGGGGGATGGAGTAACTTACCCAACGAGGACAGTTGACCTAGATTCTGATGGTCTACTTGGACAAAGACAGAGATGGATGGAAGAGGGAGATACTGGTGTGTAACTTTAACCCTAACCTTTATTTCCATCTTGATATTTGCTCTTGGGTGACCTTTGATTGCAGTACATGAGCTGTGTCCGTCTTTATCCTCAGTACTATTTGTGAATTGTTAAATTAGGGCCTAGTACTGCCCATGTTGTGTTGATTTTATGTCCAGCAGTGCCATGGTTGTGTTGATTTTATGTCTAGAACTGCCCTGGTTGAGTTGACTTGAAACCTAACATTACCCTGGTTGAGTTGACTTTATGCCAAGTACTGCCCTGGTTGTGTTGACTTTATGCCC
>JADKLZ010000728.1:2903735-2913771 GCA_021533235.1 Biomphalaria straminea | reverse complement strand
GGGTTTTATAATCTTTGAACCTACTATAAAATTTGACATAGGCAATATGCGATCATAGTTAATGGGATGAGAATCAAGTCAGGAAAGAGGAAAATGTGTTTGAATGTCTTCATCCATTGATTTCTTTTATCATTTATTTGTTAAAAATAATGAAAAAAGAGTCAGAAGACATTTATTCTCTTTCTAGATTAGAATTATTTAAAATGAAAAATGTTAACTTTTTTAAATTACAAAGAAACAATTTGAATCTACACTTTTTGGGTCATGGAATAAATATATAAATATATATATATATATATATATAAAAATGAAGTGGTTTGATGCTAAATATACAGATGAACTGTTTGGCTGTAAATTGACAAGTGAACTGTTTGACTGTAAAGATACAAGTGAACTGTTGGACTGTAAATTGACAAGTGAACTGTTGGTCTGTAAAGATACAAGTGAACTATTTGGCTGTAAATTGAAAAGTGAACTGTAGGTCTGTAAAGATACAAATGCACTGTTGCACTGACCTATGATTGTAGGATCATTTAAATCTTCCGCTCCAACAACCAAAGTATACTTTGAAGTAGTCTCCCTGTCCAAGACTCCAAGTCCTGAGGTTTCTATCCTGCCAGTGGAGCTAATCTGAAACCTCTCTGGAACATTCCCGCTGATGATCTTGTATTTAAACTGTTTGAAGTCTGCTCTGATGTCATTGTCCACAGCCAGAACATTGGTCACAAAAGTATTTCTGGTGAGAACAAAACAGAAACATTATTTGATAAGATAGATAATTTTATTGATCCAATCTAATGGAAATTCAGTTTGGTTACAATTGACAACCTCAGCGTAACTACTGTACAAAAACAATGTTAATGAAAAATTCGAACAACATTCACATACAAACACACATACACATTCACAACCAGCGCTTTCTGAATTTGACTTCTATGTACTTCTCGGTGACAGCTGACCTTGTAACACTCTGATCAAAAGTGGGACAAAGGAGTTTTTAAATCTTTCAGTTTTAGTCTTAATTATTCTCTAAATACATAACACTGTAACAAAAGGATCAATTTTGTTGCACTGTAAAAACACTGAATGGTATTCAAGATGCATACATGGGAGATAATGAAACAATACCATTCATTTCAGGAGGTTTGAACACTGACCTGCAACAACACAACCTGTGAGAAGTTTACACTAATGGCTTGTTGCCTTGTCACAGGTCTGAACATCATGAACGTTGCAGCCCTTCTATAACGATCTACACTGAACACAATTTTGTTCAGTAGCATAGGACACAATAGTGGCCAAGCTGTATGGAACATAATAGTTGCCAAGCTGTATGAAACATAATAGTGGCCAAGCTGTATGGAACATAATAGTGGCCAAGCTGTATAGAACATAATAGTGGCCAAGCTGTATGGAATAT
Organism: Biomphalaria straminea; assembly: GCA_021533235.1. Classification (NCBI taxonomy): domain Eukaryota; kingdom Metazoa; phylum Mollusca; class Gastropoda; family Planorbidae; genus Biomphalaria; species Biomphalaria straminea. Next base: position 2,912,351 of record JADKLZ010000728.1, on the reverse strand, counting down.
AATAGTGGCCAAGCTGTATGGAACATAATAGTGGCCAAGCTGTATGGAACATAATGGTGTCTGGATTTTTACTCAAATGGAGAATGATCATGGGTCCTGCTAGTGAAATTTAGTGGAGACACACATTTGCCTTCCCTTTGGCTCTTAAATAAAGAAATAATCTCTTAACAGTTAGACTGTATTACAAAACAGGACAGGAGAAAGGTATGAACTAAGAAAGTTAAAGACAGCAGGTTCACATTTTAAGACTTTCAACAGGAAAAAAAAAATGCCCAATTTAAAACCATGGGAACAAATATTTAAAGTTTCAGAAAAAGATTTCAACTTCTAGACTTACGGTGGTGAGTTTTCTGTGATGTTGGCGTAGTAGATTGCTCTGGTGAATTCTGGTGGGTCGTTAGCATCTATGACAGATATGCTGACAAGGCAAGTGTCTGTGTCATTCCCTCGGACACTTCCCCAGTTTTTGGCAATGACTGAAAGTAAGACAGTGGGAGATGACTCAAAGTCTGGCCGACTGGACACCCTTAGGATGCCAGTGAGTGGCTCAATAAGGAAACCTTTCAGGTTGCTCTGTGCTTCAAGGTAATAGTACACTATGCCATCCACACCGTGGTCCTTGTCCACAGCGGTCACTCTGCCAACTGATTTGCCCATTTCTGCTGACTCACTAATAGAGAAGTTATAAGACTGGACAAGGAAACGCGGGCTGTCTTCGTTTTCACCAGTGATGTGGACATAAATGGTGGTGACAGACTTTAAGTATGAGGCCTCGCCATTGCCTTGATCTGGGTTGTAGGCCATAACCAGAAGTGTGTAAAGGGTTCGGGTCTCGTAGTCGAAGGATGTGCTGCCTGTGATAATATCGCCAGTGTTGGCGTTTATCTGAAAGCTGTTTTTGGATGTGGCATCCCCAACAATGGCATAATTGATGATTCTGTTAGCGGCAGTGCCGTCCGCATCAGTAGCTACGGCTCTGAAGACTGGTGTTGATGGCACTGAGTTTTCTTGGATATAAGCATCGTAATATTCACTGTCAAACAGGGGCTTGTTGTCATTGACGTCAATCAGTTGAATGTCATAAGCTCTTGTCACCTCCTTACTGTACAAAGCCTTATCCCTGGCAGTGATGTTGACAGTGTAAGAAACTTTGGTTTCAAAGTCCAGCGTCTGGTTCACAACCAGTTTACCAGTGTCCACGTCGATGGCGAACATTCCGTCACTGTTGCCGCCAGTAATCCAGTACTCTATCTCCCCGTTCAGCCCAGAATCGCTGTCGGTAGCAGTTATGGTGTCGATAACAAAGCCGATGGTGACATCCTCCTTGACTTGCTTCTGAAATGGGTTGTTGTTAAACCTTGGGGCATTGCCGTTCGGAGCGGTGATGTAGAGCTGAACATCTGTCGTGGTGGACAGGCTGGGAACACCCAGGTCATAGCAGGTGACTGTCAGTGTCAGAAGGGGAGAACTGCCAGCTGAAGGTAAAGATGCTTTGGACAAAATGACCCCAGTGGAGTTGTTGATTGTGAAGTAAGGAAGACCTGTGCCCTTGGTCAAAGAGTACTTGACCATAGCATTTACTCCATAGTCCAATGTGTCGGAACAGGTAACCTGAATGACATTCTGTGACAAGTTCAGATTGTTTGGAACGGCTGTAAAATACTTGTCCTTGTCAAACACTGGACTATGGTCATTGGCATCAATGACTTTAATATTTACTGTAGCCTCTGACGATAACGATGGAGTTCCAAGATCTGAAACAAGGACATCCAGGATGTGGTCATTCATTGTGTCAACAACAGACTGCCCAGCATAGAATCTCATCATCTCTAGCACGATAATCTCCCCTGTCTCCGAGTTGAGCTCGAACTGTGACGATGGACGTCTGAGTGAGAAGAAGAACAGGTTATTAGGGCTGGATTTGTCCAGGTCTTGGGCGGTCAGTTGAGTGACCTTTGTACTCGGCTGCTGGAGCTCTGTGAATTCATACACCAGCACATTGGACTTGAACTGAGGGGGGTTATCATTCACGTCCAATATTCTGATGGTGATTGTTGTGCGCTGTATAAAGGAGCCATCGGTCACACTGACCAACAGAGTGTATCTCTCCGTGGTCTCTGCATCTAAAGGCTGGCTGTTGGTAATAGTGCCTGTGCTGGCGTTGACCACGAAGGGAATACCCGAAGTCTCAATTCGGTAGGAGGCTTGAGCATTCTCCCCAATGTCCAGGTCCACAGAGGACAGCTGCAGGACAAGAGAGCCCACGAGGAGATCCTCAGGTATGGCAACACTTCGTGGCCCAACAAAAGTTGGTTGGTTGTCATTTAAGTCCTTTATTGTCACTCGCACAGTAGTGCTGGCAGTCCTGGGAGGTGTTCCCTAGTTTTTTTTTAAAAAAAGGAACAAATTAGTACAAAGACTTTCTTATCATTGCCATGAATATTAACTATACATTTCTAATGCATATGGTACTACAGAACAATATTCTGTAACAATAACTGTACAACATTTTATAGGCGAATAAATTTTTTAAAAGCCTCCAATAAAATTCTGTAAGTTTAGATAATTTTTGAGCATTGAAAATGGTTAGGTCAGTATGTAGACTAAGCATTGTACTGACCACATCAGCTGCTTGTATCTCCAGGTTGTAGACGGCTATTTTCTCTCTGTCCACCACTCTGTTCAATGTACTCAGTAGACCGGTCAGTGAGTCCAGCTGAAAGGTGTTGTTCTCATTGCCATACTTGATGGAGTAGACTATGCCCTGTTTCCCATTGCTGTCCAAGTCAGTGGCTGTCACCTAAAACAAACAATCAGATACTGAGCTACAGAAGTAACTAGGTTGCTAATGAGAAGTAACTAGGTTGCTAATAAGAAGTAACTAGGTTGCTAATTGAGAAGTAACTAGGTTGCTGGCTAGCTGTTAAGTTATTAAGTTACTGACTAGCTTTTAAGTAACAAAGTTGCACTTTCATTCTGTCAATCCATGTTGTTGTTGTTTTGTTTTTTTTGTAACTTATTGTATATTTCACTTGAAATACAGAATTATCATTACATTTGTGGATTAAGCCACCATTGGCTCTTGGAAACCTTCTCAAAGTCATTAGGCATGACTTCATCTTACAAAGTTAAAACAAGCTCTGAAACTAAATTACTTTGTAAAAAAAAAACCATTCTAGAATGTATAGAGTTTATGTTGTAATGTTTAGTTTTACTTCCCAAACCTGCTGCTTCTTCAAACAGGACTTTCTTTCTTTTTTTTCTAAATGAATTGACAGCTTACTGAAGAGAAACTAACACTTTAAAACTATTACACAAAACAATGAATGTTTAAAAAGTTTAAAAAATAAAAAAAATTAAAAAAATTGAAGTTCCCCTTTCAATCTATGAAGCAGATCACGTGAAATGAAAGTCATCTGTTAATGAGGGTGTCATGTGGCCAGAACAATGACCAACTGTCTTTACTTTTCCTTATTAGAGCTGGGTGGACTCAAAGGCATGTAAAGATCTCGAAACTAAAAATTCCTGTCTTCACTAGTATTCAAACCCAGGACCCATGGTTTGCAAGCCAAGCACTTGACTCCTCAGCCACCGGGCCTGCACTGAGCTGTTTGCTGAAGACAAAATGACCTGTACTCACTGTGAACACAGAAGTTCCAACTTGACAATTCTCTGAGACCGAGGCTGTGTAGAGGGAGGAGGAAAACACTGGGGGGTTGTCATTCTCATCCTCGACTGCTATCTTCAGAGTCTGGTAACTAGACAGCTGAGTGGTCCCTTGGTCTCGAGCCTCTATCCACAGGTCAAAGCTACAGGAAAATATATGTGTTCAAACATCTAAGACTTTGTTACTTTACAAACAATATATATATTTACAAATTGAACTAAACATTTAGCAAATTGTAAGTAATGAGTTCCCCAAGAGAAGGAACTGAAAGAATTCTCAAGCGGTCAGATAAATAAATATTAACTGTAATGGGTCACAAAAGAAAGTTGTCCAAACCACTCTTTAAATATTGGTCATTCTGAAGAGGTGACTAACTTGTTTTTTTTTTATTCCTCCCTTCCATTACCAGTTTTAAGTACAAAAGTGTTAGTCTTTTATAAAAAGAACCTTTTATCTCTTGGAGATCCATGAAAGTGATACTGACTCTTATATCTTGGGGATCTATAAAAGTGATACTGACCCTTATCTCTTGGGGATCTATAAAAGTGATACTGGCTCTTATCTCTTGGGGATCTATAAAAGTGATACTGGCTCTTATCTCTTGGGGATCTATAAAAGTGATACTGACTCTTTTATCTCTTAGGGATCTTATAAAAAAAAGATACTGACTCTTATCCCTTGGTAATCTATAAATGTGGTACAGTCTCTTGATGGTCTATAAAACTAAACTCAAAGAGTTTCTTTACCTTTTAATGACTTCATAGTCAATGTTGTTGCTCACAGTGATGGCACCAGATTCAGAGCTGATGCTGAACGCGTTGTTCACGTTGCCACCGACGATGTAGTAGGTGATGCGGTTGTTGGTGGCGGTGGTGGCATGGACAACGGTCAGCAACATCCCAGAGGCGGAATTCTCCACAATCCTTAGATTTGTGTTTGAGTCGTTGAATCTGGGCTTGCTTGTGGTTGGCGCTTTGGAAACCGTGATGGTGACAGAGGAAGAACTGTTGAGTGGGATCTTACCCTGCAAGGTGTTAGGAAGAATTTTAAAACACATTTTTGGTCTAAACTTTGAAGCTATATGCTTTAAAACAAAACAACAGATAAAACTTGTTTAAAATTAGAAAGGTGAGTATATCTTAGCATTTTGAAAGCTATCATCACAAATTAATAAAATCGTATTCTATCCTGTGTAATAAACTCACCAGGTCTGAGGCTCGGACAACAAAGTTGAAAGAGGTCACTGACAAGGGCAGAGGTGATGCCAGAGTGACCACCCCGGTCTCGCTGTTGATGCGGAACAGAGCCTGGTTAGGACCTTCCAGTGTGTAGACCACTTGGCCATTTTTACCCAGGTCTTGGTCAACTGCAGTCACACCAATGACAAAGTCCCCAGTCACTGAAATGATTTGAACATTTGATACAGATATATAAGCTATAGGTCTATATTATCTGTCAATCTGTCTATGTCTGAGTTCGTGTTGATTATGAACAACAGCTCTGTAATGACTATAATACAAAAATGAATGTTTTTCTTATTTTAGCAGAAGTTGGCCACTGAGAGAGACACTGACAAGAGGAGTTGTAGTATGATATATTAAGTACTGGCCTAAGACACAAGTGGAGGACTGCTACTATGTGTGGGACACAGCTATGACATTTGTAGGTAACTGCTATGACATATGGTGCACTGCTACTAAAACATGTATTTGGCAATGCTATGACATGTGTTGGGCAATGCTATGACATGTGTATGGAACTGCTAGGCCATGTTACTATGACATGTGTATAGAGGGAACTGCTATGACATGTGTTGGGCACTTCTGTGACATGTGTGGTGGTACTGAGGAAGAAAAGGGAAACATTTTGTACTCACCAGATGAGTCATACATTGAAGAGGTGTACACACTGCTATCAAACTCTGGGGCGTTGTCATTGTCATCTCCAACCATCACTATCACCTGGACACTGGCTGACCTTGGAGGTATGCCCTGGTCAGTGGCTATCACTGTCAGCGTGTACATGGAATCTACCTCCCTGTCCAAGGAGACAGCAGTAGAGATCTGGGCAGTGCTCGGGTGGATGGTGAACTTACTGCCCATGTTGTCAGCCAAGTTGTAACTGAGTACAAAAATACACGAGAAAACTTTGAAACGAATATTATCTAGGTAAGTGCTAATAGATGAGTATGAGAATTGTATGAGCTGACCCACTTTAAGACATTTCCTAGTCTTTCTATTAAGTAGGTCAACAAACACAAACCAAGTGCATATAATATGACAAGGCATCTTACAATTACTGCTCACATTAGAAAGAGATCTTAAATGTCTACTCTAGTTTGCTCAACTTGATCAAGTGCTAGGGGAAATGAATGAGTCTCTCAGCCCATGAAAATAATTGGATGTTGGAAAACATAGCTACAAGAAGCTGTACATGTATTGCTGTACATTCCATCTATGTACACACAGTTATTACTGCACATTGCCCCTCTGAGTACACACAGGTATTGCTGTACATTCCCCCTCTACACACAGGTATTGCTGTACATTCCCCCTCTACACAAAGGTATTGCTGTACATTCCCCCTCTACACACAGGTATTCCTGTACATTGCCCCTCTACACACAGGTATTGCTGTACATTCCCCCTCTACACACTGGTATTGCTGTACATTGCCCCTCTACACACAGGTATTGCTGTACATTGCCCCTCTACACACAGGTATTGCTGTACATTCCCCCTCTACACAAAGGTATTGCTGTACATTCCCCCTCTACACACAGATATTGCTGTACATTGCCCCTCTACACACAGGTATTGCTGTACATTGCCCCTCTACACACAGGTATTGCTGTACATTCCCCCTCTACACACAGGTATTGCTGTACATTCCCCCTCTACACACAGGTATTGCTGTACATTCCCCCTCTACACACAGGTATTGCTGTACATTCCCCCTCTACACACAGTTATTGCTGTACATTGCCCCTCTACACACAGGTATTGCTGTACATTGCCCCTATACACACAGGTATTGCTGTACATTCCCCCTTTCACGGTATTGAGCTCAGTCTGAAGAAAGAATACTACAGTGATTCCTATTGTGTACATAAACTGTTTATACAGTAGGCCTACATGTCTTGCACTGGCTTGATGGGTCTCAATTCTCGGTGTAAAGTTAAAAACATGCATAAGGAATTAATTATCACAATTACAAATAGTCGACCACAATACTAATAATCTACAATTACTAAGTGCTTGTTCTAGTTCAAGTTTTGAGAAAACTCTGATTGTATTCACTAACTCAACACTCACATAATCTGAGAATTCATCCCCTCGTCAGAGTCCGTGGCAGACACAATGATGACGGGTGTCTCCGCTGCCAGGTTCTCCATGACGTTGGCCAAGTAGGGTCCGTTGCTGTCAAAAACAGGACTGTGGTCATTGACGTCTTTCACAAACACAGTGACAGTGGCAGTGCCGATTTGGACTGGGGCACCTGGGAGTAGATACAAAAACGACTTGTTACGGGGAAAGATAGTTCATGAATCTATTACAAGAACGTAGAACAATAAAGGCGACTTTGATGCTATTGTATCCAACAACAAAAACACATCTAATTATGGCTTCAGTCATTTTTATGTTTAAAAAATCTGAAAAGCATTGCTCGAGATATCAACTTGACCTCAAAAGCACTACTTGGGAGTGTCAACATATATACAACCAAATGTAATATTAATCCTTTAAAAAAAATGGAAAGGGGGGGGGGGGAAGAGAAACTCACGCGCAGACTCTGAGTATATCAAATCTCGCTGAGAACGAGAAACGTGTGTGGACACCGTCGTTCGCGGAGAACGAAAAAGGGGTGAGGATGCTACGTTAACACTGGGGGAAACGCAAACACTCCAAAACTAATTACGTCATCGTGTCGATGACAATACTTGACACCCTGCGTGACGTTTTAGTGGTAATACTCTCGAAGCCAATACCATGTTTATTGAAAGAGAATATCCCAGGCGTGGACAACTGAAAGGAAACAAAAAAAGATGACGAGCTAAACTGCCGGATGCAGACTTGACTTCTGCTGGTAATACATGAATTGGTAATACCAATCATAAGTACGACTTCCAGTGGTCAATGGATTGATGGTGTTCTAGTTTTCATTCACCTAAGTGGTTTGGAATGGGATAAATAGTGATTTTAAAAGAAGTTTTCTTCTAATGCTTTATTTAAAAAAAAAAAGTATTTTCTGTTTGCCTATTTATGGTGAAGCATTATTTCACAAGTCAAGCAAAGATAACATATCAACTTTAAGGGGGGTAGCAACAAAGCTTATATTAAGAGTAATTTTATCAATTAGTTTGGATCAGTCGCGTGATTAAATATGTAGTAAATCTAAACTAACGATATCTGTGCGATCAGAAATATAGTTACAAATGTTTCTATTAAGCGCCATTTCAGGCTTTTATCTTTCTCAATGCGCTGTGATCCTATCACAGGGTTAGGGTTACACGTTTTTTTTTTTATGCATTCATTTTATGCTTCCAGGGGGTGGTAGAAGGAGGTATCCGTGTGAATGTTACCGTGATAGCATTCTTAAAGGCATTAAAAACAAGATTACAAAGAGATTTTGTGTGATACACAAACTCAGAGGCGGCCCCCGTCGGAGTCGGATCCCTGTCAGATCCGCTTTGATCTCTCAACGGACGGACAGACAGACGGACAGACAGGCCACACAAAACTAATATACATCTTCCGTGCTTTGATCTCTCAACGTTAGCCTTGTGAAGCCGATGTTCAAGGCAATTGCCACACTTGTTTTATGAGTTGATTACTTTACGAGTAAATACTGGTATGTTACTCGTATGTTGGAACAAAAAAAATGTGAAAACATGTGCAGTACATTAGATTATTAATTGTCTTAAAGTAGGTTTCATTTATATTGCATAC
>JADKLZ010000728.1:2862313-2875077 GCA_021533235.1 Biomphalaria straminea | reverse complement strand
CAGTTATTCAACACATAGTTGGTGATTTGGCAGGGGCAGTTATTCAAGACTTGATTTGGTAGGGGGAAGGAAGAGAGAGAAAATGCAACACCAACAAAGTCATTATTGAAATTTAATTTACTACGAGAGATAAAACGCCTCGGGTTCGAACCCTGGTAAGAACTGGGAGTTCGGGACTTTAAGGAGTCCATCAAAAATATCATTTGTACCTTGTATAAGTTGAAAAACGTCAAGGTGGTTGATCGTTGTGCTGGCCACATGACACCCTCGTTAACATTACTCGTCGGCCCTAGAAACAGATGAGCTTTACATCATGTGCCTCCTGGATTGCAAGTTCTAAAAGGGGTTTTTAAGTCATATGCGGCACACATGCAGAATGCAGTGAAATATGACCTGAACATGAAACACTGCAGATGGTGTTATTTTTTGCTAAGAAGTCAGCCTCCAAACCAAGAACTAGTTGTTAATGGTCAATGCAGACATTTGCAAATCTAACAAGTATACTATCAAATGGCCAGCATGCTGAATACTTGAGATAGCTATCTGGTCAAATATTTATTTATGCAAATATGTCCAATATTTATGTATGCTAATTCGTGTTCAGTCGAAGGCCAGACATCTTTATCAGATTGATACACATTTCCTACTAAATGTTGCGATATGATCAGCTCAAAAACTACAGTAAATGGACTGCTTCGCGATTCCACAGAAGCGTGGTCGAGAGGCTAAGTGTGCTTGAACTTGGCTTGGCTACCTAGAAGAGGCCTCGAGTTTCGACACCCGAGTCGGGCAGAGTTGTGTTTATTGAGCGCCTAAATGCAGCACGTAAAACCAACTCCTAATTGGACCAAAGCGCTCTGAGCATGCTATAAGCATGAAAGTAGCGATATATAAAAGCTATAATAATATTTTTATTCTCAGCGCGCTAAGTCTAAATATTTCAAAAGTTCGATCATCGTTACGCTGTATTTTCTGTGCCATGTTCAACATCGGAACAGCATGCTAGCAATGAAACTCACGTGACCAGCACTAACACCAGAACGAGACATAAACGTGCAAGTAAAAACATGACAGAAACATCCCAGCCCCCTCCACCCCCATTTCTTTTCTTCAGATCATGACCCTCTCTGTCGCTATCTCTCATCGTGTTAGCCCAGTTTCCATTAAGGAAATATCCCCACTTATCTTGAAGCCCATCTTACCCCAAACACTGGGGGAGGGGAGGGGGAGCACCTTCCTCTAATCATGTGACCATCTCTGGTCCAAGCCATCCCCGTCTTGTTTGTTGCTATTACGATTGTAGTTCGATTCTCTCCCAAAAACGCCAACACAACGCTATTGCTTAGATTTTTTACGAACACCCCAGACGGGAAACATGTAGACTATTATAACAGAATCTATAATGTGTAGGAACAGGGCTGTTAGAGAAGGCTGTTCTACAGGAGTGTTGACAACACTAAACTTCTAGCAAAGGAACTCAATCAATGGAAGAGAGATGCTGTTTTAAAAGTGTGAGTGTGTTTCTTTCTATTTTATTGTAATATATTAAAATACGATTGGCCCGCGTGAGTTGTGGCAAAATATGTAGGTCGAAGCTGGGTCTGCGAAGCCACAGTAAATACTGCATTCCCCTTAAATCTTCAGACTCGAAGACAAGCCTTATTATTATTATTAAGAAACAAAGGAACACTTTATATCGGAGAATGTTTTGTTTTTTTCTACGCAACAAGTTCTGCCTAAAGACAAAACATTTTCTTCCAAAGAAAAGAGGCACCAGGATGTTGTCCATGTAAAGAAAAAAAAAAACCCAAAAAATAGAAGATAGAAAAGAAGTATAATTTAAAAAAAAATGCCTTTATTTAATGATTGTGATACCAATAATTAACTAGTGACTATAATACGATACAGAAAAGACCTTATAAAGCGCCATTGACTTAGTCAACACAAAGTAAAGATGAGTAGACATTGACCTGCCCAGTGTGAGCTACGATGTTCAAGATGGTGATAGAAATAATATGTTCCAAACCAAGGCCAAGATACGGGTGCAAAGGGGAGATGAGAACTAGCAACACTATTGAGGGATGAAAGGACAACTCTCGGCCTATTATTAAACTAATTAGATTTACCAGTGATAGTGGACTCCAGATTGGAGAGCCAGGGAAACTAAAGAAAGATAAAAATGGGGGAGAGAGAAAGAGGGACAAATTACAAAGGAAGAAAGATAACGATCTTGGAGGGGCGGGAGGCGTTTGGGGGAGAAATGGGGGGGGGGAGGGATGAACTGTCATGTCTAGCCAGAGTGAGATCCTGAACAGTTTTACACAGCGTTCAACGAAAAGTTGTTGACATGTAACTTTCTATACGTTGGTTGCAAAAGTACAATGTAGCGCCACAGAAGCCGTGGCAGTAGCACAATGCAAGTCAGAACTACACAAGCAAACAGAAATTGTGAAAGCTGCAGCATTATAGTAATCATCGCTGTAGCCTCGTATAATCTACTGCTGAAGAATTATGGAAGCTATTGCTATAGCACTATGAAAGACAAGGCTCTAGTATCACAGAGAGAGAAAGAGAGAGAGAGAGAGAAAGAGAGAGAGAGAGAGAAACAGAGAGAGAGAGGGAGAGAAAGAGAGAGAGAGATAGAGAAAGAGAGATGCCAAGAGGTGAGGTTAGGGAAGACTTCCCCATCCAGCAGGTTGTTCACCACCTGGTCTGTCCCAATAGTGCCATCTTTGAAACTACCTAGCACGTGCAGTTATGACCCGACCTTTGAACTCATATTTAAGTACAGTGACGGGACACTCGTGCAAACAGCAGCCCGTGAGATGAGACATACAAATAAATAAAACATTCCTCTAGCTCCTAACTATCCGCTGATTCAACGATCCGTTCTTTACGGTAGTTGCCTGATTCAGACGACAAAGTGTCACAACAGAGAGTACATTACTGGAGTCCTGCAGCCCGGCGTGAGTTATACCTTAAACATCAAAAGTTACTAAAGCATGTCAAAAGAAAGCTGGACCAGTGGAGGTGTCAGTTTGATTTCAGAAACAAAGCCAGGCACACACACACGCACAGAGAGAGAGAGAGAGAGAGAGAGAGAGAGAGAGAGAGATCCCTGACAAAATAGACGGTGACGTAAGAAGGATAGATATAAAGATAGACGGTCACTGACAGACAGACAGACAAGTGACACACGGGGAAACGTGTTGCCAGTTAACTTCAACTCTTTATGTTTGTATCCAGACACACACATGGCACGGGATATAAAACATACACATTTTCAGTCCCACCCCAACACATACACATTTTTCTTCCAACCAAAGTGTGTAGATTGTGTACTTGAATTCTTTTATTTCCAATGTTACTCGTTTTTTTTTTTTGTCCAAGTCCTTACGAATAGAGCTTTCCAGGCCTGACTCTAACGGAGTTTGATGCTGTAGACTTCGAATGTTAAATAACTGATAGAAGATGTAAGTGAAAAATGACTATACACTACTCAGCACATGACAAAGAACTATCATTACATCACTTTTTGTATCTGATAGTATTTATTGTTTATGGTTTATCTATACTATCAAGTTGAATGTGAAGCGTATGTATGTATGTATGTGTCGAATAGAAATCAAAACCGCTTGACCAATCTCGATTAAACTTGGCAGAAATGTTCCATGGGTACCAACTTAGACCGTAGTGTATGTATTGTAGCCCTAAAACAAACGTAAGACCCTCAAAAAAAAATAAAGTTGACCAAATCTATTACAGCTATACTATTTTATGGATCTAGGCTTTGTTTTAAAATGCCAATGGTCACTCTATTAGTCCACTTCTACCAAAGGCCTGCACCAGGCAGTGACCTTCGTTCGTGACAGAACTAGGAGCTACAGGGTCTCGGAGAAAAGAAAATATTGCAAAGCTCTCCGACCTATTTTATAACATTCGAAAAAGCAGTTTATCGAAACAGACCTGATAAAAAAATGAGGAAGAGTGTTTTAGCAAAACATGGAAACTATATGACCATACGTAAATGCATACATGAATATACATACACCAATACATACATTATACACCAAAACTTACACAAATTCATACACCAACACATCTATAGAGTTCAAATCAGTGTTTAAATGCAAAAATAAAACAGAAATATCCGAGCTCCTCCCTTTCCCCGTAAGAGTAATCCCTGCAAGGAATGATTCTCTTCAATGTTCACACAAACTACACACATGTATCTCATTTTTCACACAGCTACCCACACAGTTATCTTATTATGATCCATGTTTCACACACCCAGATTGCGCTGAACTAAAGCTTTTAAAGCATTGGAAGTAAAAAATAATAATAATAATAATAGAAGCTTACAGATAATGCTATTGTAACATGAATGATTGATAACACTCTCTAAGCATTTCTAGAAATGGCTGAAAATGTCTTTATGGTTTTGTGCTGTCTGTGTATAGCTCAAAAGAAAACAAAAATTATCTCCCTTGTCCTTATCTCGCTTAAGACGCAACAGCTTTTGATCTCCCGAAACAAGGAACTTGTTTGTTAAAACACTGAGACTGAGTCCTTATTACAGAACGAGGAATGTGCTTTTGTTAATTATTTCATAATCGCCTTCAACGGGTATAACATTCTGACGGCATGCCCTTTTGTTTTTCAAATGAAAAATGTATGCAGGGACGAGTAAACCAGATACAAGATCTATAAGCAGTAAGTGCTCTTTTTTTTTTTTCAGCACGTGATAGCGAATGAAATAATCACATATAACACTCTGTAATTATAGTGCCATTTTACAAGTAAAATTAAATCCTAGACTCCAAAATTTTCGTAATCAATTATTAGCAGCATGTAGTAATTATCGCAACTCCATTACAGATGTAAAGTTTGAGAGTCACACATGAGTTTATCATATTTGATCGAGACCATTCTTTATAGAATGGCCTGCAACGTCACAACTTGTGGGCAGTTTCGACCAATAGCTCCTTGCCACGTCACAGGTCCGTACGACTTGGCGACGAGCTATTGGTGTAAACTACCCACAGACGTTGCAGGTTAGGGCCTTCTATAACGTATAGTCTCGGTTTGATACGAGATCTTGATAGGTTTGTATCGTCAAGTTGAGGATAGGTTTCAAACATTGGTTTCTATGTACATCTGTCCACTCCTGAAGGACACGTATTGTTTATGGACTTGGATGAGCGAATGTTTATTATGTAATGAAGTCAGACATGCGTATTACATTGTATGCGTTTCTTTATGTAACGTAAGTATAGATCATTATAAGTATAGATCATGTTCTGTTTTGTAACAATTGGTCATTACTGAATTCTTTTTATTATTTTTTTTTCTTTTCTCTTTTTTATGAAACCTCAGATTTTTAGCTTTGGACATCAGTTGTCGAGCTGTTTACATCTTAGGGATCCTTGGGCTCTTGCCTCTTTTCTTTGCCTCTTTTTTGGGCTATTTGCCTCTTTTTTTTTTTGGGGGGGGGGCTTTCCTTTTTTTTTAAACAAAGTTTTATTTTTATAAATAAACATAAACGGTAAACATATATTATTGATGGCAACATATCTGAAACATGAGCAAGAAACATTGTAAGGATCTATACCCAAATCTTGAGTATATGTACGAATAATAATTCTCTATCATTACTGACTGTAACTTGAAATTTGTATAGAAACAGTAGTTAGTCTTGTACAGCAACGAAATGTGACTTGCCATTTCTATAATGAAATTTTTATTGTTATTTTCTAGGTGAGTCAGCATTGCATAATGGAATATTTAAGAATGGTTTGAAAATCTACAAGTTCTTCCCCTTGAACTGTTTTACAGTGTGCAAGAAATTCCAAACCTTCCATTGATCAGACCTGAGTTCCGGTGTTAGTAAAATAAAAAAAATTGCACAATTAAATTAGCCAATTACTGGCAGGACAAACTGAGACCAGCTGCTGTCACTAATTGAAAGAGGTATAAACAATAAGCAAGACTAATGGAACTCTCTTGTTGAACACAACGAGCGAGCCTCTTCATCCCTAACGTTTACAGGGATTCAGTTCGTGGGGGGAAATCCTGGATCACAGGATTGAAAAGGAAAAAAAAAAAAAAAACATTCCGGGTACTTGGTCTTTGTAAAACAAAGACAACGGCACAAAATAGAAAACATACGATGGTGAGCGTCTAGTGTTTTCTGTGAAAGTTTGATCTAAACTTATTACACTTAATGTGTTTAAAATATCATAATTGTGGCTGAGTGGTAGAGCGCTTGACTTTTAAACCAAGAGGACTCAAGTTCGAATCCTGTTGAAAACTGAGATTTAAAAAAAAAACAAAAAAACTTCGGTATCTTTAGTCCACCCAGTTCTTAACGGGCACCTGCCCTATACTTCGCAAGGCCTGAGAAACATCAAAGAAATAAAAAAAAAAAAAAAAAGAATTTGTGTACTCCATCCTTAACTAAATACAGACACACACATATATAACCAGGGTTAACTCAAGATTCATTGTCCAAAAAGCTGAAGCTCGTAACATAATATTGATAATTATATCTTCTATTCCTCCTACATGTTCCATAACTCAGGGATGAAGCTGATACTTAAGAATTCCTTTAAAAGGCGACGAAGGAATTGATAATGATGTCTTTGTAAACTTTTTTTCTCAGGGGTAGGTAATCATCTTCTTTTTTTTTTTAAGTAACGTCTGTATTATATAAGCAGATAAAATGATGGACACAAACACACCATGGCCGAACGACCAAAACTGGACATGCCAGAGAAGCCAATCATCTACATCAGAGTTTACCAAAATGGTGGACGCCTACCCCCAGGGGGTTCACGACTGAAGGAAGCCAATGATGACAATGATGGTTTGAGGGGGGGGTGGTGTGAGGAGTACTCAGCATAACAAAAATTATAACTCGGGGTACACAAAGGTCAAACGTTTGGGACACACTGAAGTACATGAACAGAGTGGTGGGTATGTGGGGGGGGGGGGGGTAAAAGAAACAATACCAGTAGACATTCCTTGACGTGACCTAATGACCTCTACGTTGTCCACCATAGTGCCGCTATCATGTCCGTCTAGCTTGGACATATATCGAAGAAAAAAAAACAAAAAACAGGAAAGGTTTTGAACGGGATTTTTTTTAAACTCAAAAAGGGGGAGGGTAATGCTCGGAATGGAATGTGAATTCCTTTGTATTCCAACACACACACACATGATCAAGTTTTAGAGTATCTCTAAGCCGTGAATTTACTGCCCTAAAAAACAAAACATTCGGAGTCGGTCCTTCTTTTAGAGCCAAGTTATTACATTGTATACATACCACGATAACACTCAATAGGGAAGGGAGAGAACCGTGTCACAATTTCTGTGACAGCTCATAGTTTTAAATATCCTCCTATCCCCCCCCCCCCACGGGCCCACCACATCACTGGCCTCCCTATCCAAGTATATTGTTGTGTAGACCGCAGTGGAGACACTAGGTATTTGGGTCTTGGGCACTAAAGCTCGCCGATAAAAGAAAAGTTTCGCCAGATTATAATCCTCTTTATCTGCAGTAAACGCAATATTAAAATGGGATCTTATCGCCACATCTGATCTCTCCTTTCATGGCACACCTAGACACAGTCACACACACACACGGAGCAGAGCTGTAGATGAGGGTCAGTTTCATTGTTATTTCCATTCACCTCCCTAGGTTCTGATCGCGTGACAAACATCTATAATTTGCGCTAGCGTACAAAAATAAAGAGGGTGGCTTCTTCTTCGTTTTGAAAACAAGATTTCCTCACCCCTATATTTTTTTTTTTTGCTATAACTACACAATTATAAGTCTATAAACGAGGATGTATAGAGATATAGTCAGCCAACCGTGACGTGTCTACCGCTCCCCCCCCCCCCCACCGCACGAAGCTCAAAGTAGATTGTGAGGGGGGGTGATGGTAGATAGTTCCCGGGGCACGGCCGATGTGTGAGTGATAGATAAGTGAAGAGAGCAGGTCACGCATCACATGCGATGTCAAGTTACCTGAACTTGAGAAACACACACACACACACCTTTCCCCCCACTGGTTCAGTCTTTTCCCCTCTTCAATCAAAGCTAGTGACTCACAGCTAGACCAGATCAAGCCACTAAACAGGTTGTCAAAAAAAGAAGGTCGGGGGAGATTTGATCTTTGTTCTGGAAAGGGGGGGGGGGGGGCTCCCATTCTGCCTATTCTCTCGGATACAGTAGCGATAAGAATGTTCCATTTTCTTTGTCATTTCCCTTGAACACGTCTCCAGGCAATCTCTTAAATCTTGGTATTTCTTTCCCCCTTTTAATTGCTTTGTTTAGTTCTTGTCTGTCCAATGTGTGTCACAGGAGGAATACCGGTGACTGGAACACACGCTTAAAACAGAGAGAACAGTCTGAACTGAACTAGCCAAAGGACAATATTATTGTTTTGTTTTCTTGCCAATGAATGGACCTCATTCACCAAACGAAAACAAACAACATTTTCTCTATATGTTCCATACGAATTACGCAATACGTAAGGCAGTCACATGATACGTATTTTCCACTATTTTATCTATATTATGACGTGGCTAAATGTGTTTATTTACAATTGGTGAATGAGGTCCATTAGAAAAAAAAGCCTCATCTGTTATGACATGATTAGAGTGTAGATTTATTTCGGGGATAATTAAGGGATAAGTTTTTCATTAGTGACGGAAGTGACGATAGGTTAGATTAAAAAACAAGGAGAGAAGAGATTGACGCTATCAACAAACAAGTCGCTTTTGAGATAGAAGACAAGACGCTATAAGAAAACGACAACGACGGGTCGACTTACTATATTATTGTTCGGCCTTCGTTGGAGGTTTGATTCATTACAGTTTAAATTGCAACACCGCTAACAGGCACGCAACAATCATATAGGTGCACGGCGCTTGCAGAATGTTTGCAGTGGGAGCGAGGGGCTCAATTATTGAAATTGAGAAGCGAGAGAACACTGAAGGTTATTATGATCTAATATATAAAGTAGACTGTAAGGAGTGTGTATGCATGTCCTTCATAGAAATCTAAACTATTTGACCACTCTTAATGAAACCTGGCATTAACATTCCTTAGATAACAGCCTTGATCTTAGGCTATGTAACGTTTCCCAAGAATAAGAGATTTTACAATGAGGCATTTTACCATAGATTTGAACTATTAAAAGAGCATAGATGTCTTCTATTATATAGTGAAACAAAAGCATAACGGAAGAAAAAAAAACCCAGACCCGGGTAAAAGAGCTAGTTAATTCTAAAGACATCTTGGAGATGTTTTCTGCGCTCAGCCAGTACGAGATGTCTGAATGTGTTAGTGATGCTATAGTCAGAAAACTCCTTTCATCATTTAGCCCCAACCCACCATCCTTTGGATAGCGCCTTTCGGGAAGACTTTATGGTACAAGTCCCACTCCCATTATTTCACCCCACCCCCCCAAACAGCAGTACCCGACGTAATATCGCTATACTACTAGGACCATTTCACAATCCGTTCATTAGTGCTGAGCAGTGGCATAGTTAGGGGTGGGGGAGAGGGGACCAAATTCGAAAGTCACCTGGGTCCTTACTTGAGGGGTGGGGGGCAAGTGAGTGTCTGTAGTTGTTTTTTTTTTTAATAATAATAAATAATAAGGCTTTTCTTCGAGTCCGAAGATTAGTGAGGAATGCAATATTTCCCGTGGCTGCGCAACCCCAGCTGTGACTTACATATTTTGCCAAATCCAGGACAAGCGTAACCATTGTCAGCCGGTGGTCGATTCAGATTTTCTTTTCGCCATCTGCATTTGTCATCGGCACCCGTCTCAGACTTCTGTGCTACAGTGAACTACATTTAGCTTAAAGAGTGGTATTGGTCTGCGCGAGCCAATGAGGTAGTTCCGAATCTCTGACCTACTTTATAAATAGTCACGTGACTGTGGTCCTATGCATGGCAATAATGGCAATATCTTCCTATGATAAGATGTAGATCTAGATTTAGTGCTAGCCTAGATCTAGTAGACCTACTAAATAATCATAAATAATAGTGAATTATTATAACATAGTTTTGATTACTTAAAGATGTCTAGATCTAGACTATTTTCATTTTTAAATTACAATGAAATCAATGAGGGCATTAATGTAAACAACACAACCACGTGACTGAGAAGAAATCCGGAACTACCTCATTATCACTTTAAAAATACTATGCGCGGGCTGGAGGAAATACAATAATTAGCCCACAAGAGGCCTATCAAATATCATGCCACTGATATTTAATCTTTCTATTTACGTTGTTATGAGTAAGATAGTGACTTGTTGAATGAATTGCACACATCAGAATTATATATTTATTGAATACATTATCTCATGTTATGGTGTGGAATGTCAAAATGCAGGGGCCCCTATAGAAGCCATCCTCTCCCGCCACCTATCTACGCCACTGGTGCCGAGTTTTCTATCAGAACCGACCCAAAAAAACATCTTGTGGTTTTCACCATCTCTCATAGCCAGGTAATGACCATGTTATAGACTGCACGATCCAATCTGTAATGCCATAACACACACAGGCTACAAAATAACCAACTAATTTTACATGTACAGTCATTCCACGGTTGACGTCTGCAGACGTGATTGATGACTCGATTACTTCACAGCCTCGTTTTGTTTTCCTTTTCTTCTTCCGCTGGCATTTCGTTTAACTTCTTGCGCGTAATCTGGGACTACTTCCCCCCCCCCCCGACTCTTGATTATGTTTAAATGCGACTCTACTTATGTCAGCGGGGTGGATTTCCCCCGATTGTTTGTTATTTAATTGTGATATTTCTGGGAGAAGTGCATTACATCTACAAGAATGTTGACTACATTACAAGAAAATTGTCTCCCTTTCTGTGTGTATGTAATTCTATATTTAGCAAAATAGATAGGAAAACAACGAATAAATTTTCACTCTGGATCACACCGCCATCAAAGTTTATTTTTTAACACCTGTCTTTAATGGACAGGTGGACAGTATAAATAATCTCAGTCATAAATATTGAATTCTACCCACCTCCCTTCAACACACACACAAACAACAACATCATTTTGGTGGACAGCGATGACTGAGGTTGTCAACCACTTGGCTGGCTGCCTGGTCGAGCGGTTTGCACGCTGGACTGTCGTATCGATTTACCGATGGTCCCGGGTTCAAACCCTGCCCGCTCCCATCCCCCGTCGTCCTGCGGGAGGTTTGGACTAGGAAATAACTATCTTCAGCTCTGAAGGAATTTCCGAAACATGTAAAACATTTTACAAAACATTTTTGACTATGTCATAAATGTCTCTTACTTTAAGACTTAGATCCTCCTGTGCCGCCGTTCGGTGAAAATTGGCCTCTCTCGCCGCCTGCTAGATTATCTCTATGTTCGATCTTTGCAGTTCGCCAATGTTCAGGAGGCATTAAACATCCATCATTTTTATTTTGTTGATTTAAAAAGTCCTTCTTGATTCCCCAATCGAGCTCTTGAGCACTAGACCGTGAATGAGATCAACACTATATTGATACACATGTGTGTGTGTGTTTTAATAGCTATATATATTGCAGTCACGTGACTATGCGTGCGTGCTTACGTCTGTGTGTGTGTAGTTCACTCGAAAGTATATCTAATGAATCCACTCAGCATTCCAAATATAAATTGTTATTCATAAAGTGAACGATCGTTGTGCTGGCCACACAATCCATACCTAAATCAACTTTCTAATATTTCCGTTTCCTGTTTAATCATGTGGTTGTTCTGTCTACTATTTAAATCTCGTGAACCTGTGTAATGTCGCTAACCAATCACAGTGTAGACACCAGTAATGTCGCTAATTAGATTGTAGACATCAGTAATGTCGCTAACCACATTGTAGACATCAGTAATGTCGGTAACTACATAATAGACACCACTAGAGTCGCTAACCACATTGTAGGCATCAGTAATGTCGCTAACCAAATTGTAGACATCAATAATGTCGCTAACCAAATTGTAGAAATCAGTAGTGTCGCTAACCACATTGTAGACATCAGTAATGTCGCTAACCACATTGTAGGCATCAGTAATGTCGCTAGCCACATTGTAGACATCAGTAGTGTCGCTAACCACATTGTAGACATCAGTAATGTCGCTAACCACATTGTAGGCATCAGTAATGTCGCTAACCACATTGTAGACATCAACAATGTCGCTAACCAATCACAGTGTGGACATCACCACCGATATCAAACTAGACAGAACTGTAACGTGCTCTGAAATGAATTAGAAAGGGGGGGGGAGCAGATATCAGCTACGAGAAGTTTTTTAAAAAAAGACACCAGGTCGTGCTCATATTAAATTCTCGTCTGCCATATCTCGTAACAGATTGTGAGACAGGACGAGATCTAGAATTTCTCGATTCTCCTTGACCCCAAGTGCCGCCCCCCCCCCCCAAAAAAAAAAATAAAATAACGGAATGTGTATGACAAAAAAACTACTTCATAGATAAATTGATATCCAACTTCTGAATGTATACAGAGATTGTTACGGCATGTATTTGTATGTAAAGATTGTTAGAGTGTGAGTTTGTATGTAAAGATAGTTAGGGTATGAGTTTGTATGTAAAGATCGTTAGGGCATGTGTTTGTATGTAAAGATTGTTAGGGCATGTGTTTGGATGTAAAGATCGTTAGGGCATGTGTATGTATGTAAAGATCGTTAGGGCATGTGTTTGGATGTAAAGATCGTTAGGGC